>CM076579.1:1560060453-1560372425 GCA_034641835.2 Pinus albicaulis
TGGCATTGAAGGACAAGCTCAAGAAAATCAAAATGGAGAAAGGAAACAATATTCTAGTATACTTGACCAAGTTTGTCCAATGTCGAGATAAGCTTGGGAGTGTAGGAATTATTATCGCAGATGATGACTCGGTGAGCCTAGCTATTCTAGGAATTCCTAAGAGTTGGCATAATTATCAGGACTTTGTCAATGGGAGGGAGAAGCTGCCAGATTGGGAATGAATTTGGTCATATCTGGTGCAAGAATAATTCAAGCAGGATACCAGGGATGGATCTTCATCTAAGGAGGATGATGAAGAAAACTGCGCCTTGGCTGGTAAGGTGAAGAAGGGGAAGGGAAATAAATCCTATTCCAAATATGAGATTGACAAAGAAGGCAAGGAGCACGGCATGTCCAGAGTGAAGTGTTTCACTGCCACGAGCATGGAAATTATGGCACTAGTTGTCCACAAAAGAAGAAGAACAAGAAGGCTTCAGGATCTGTAGCTCGTGAGGCTTTGGCCTCGCAATTTGAGTTGGAATTCTCACGGATCGCATGCATAGTTTCAAGTGCGATGGGATCAGGGTGGTACTTGGATAGTGGTGCATTCCAAATGATGGGATACAAAGAACTTTTCAGTAGCTTGGAGGAGAAGGACCTCCAGATGCATATCGAAATGGGTGACGATGGAAGGTAAAGCGCTACCAGGATTGGTACAATTACTTTCCAGAGACAGTCAAATAAACCAATTCTATTAAAATATGTAATGCATGTACCAGGCTTGAATAAAAATTTAGTTTCAATCACAATGTTGGAAGATAGAGGCTATGATGTTGTTTTTAGTGAAGGAAAAATTTTCCTTCGACGCAAAGCAACATGACAAGACAAAAATATTGGGATTCATGTAAAGAATCTCTATAACCTTGATGTAGATGGCTACGCATCATTGATGGGTAAAGTAGACAAAGTGGTGAGCTGGGATGAGGGTGAGTTACACCATGGAGTTTTGAAGGTCATGCAGAAGATTTCTACAGGGCTTCCAAAGGGTACTCTTGCAAAGATAGACACATGCAAGCGATTTACAATGGGGAAGTGTGATAAATCCATGCGATTGTCCCTTGAGAGGTAGCTTGATTTGCATGCAGATGAGGAATTCTTGGTTCCAATGAATGAACCTCAAGATATGGAGCAACCACATGCGGAGGATCATGGAGTGGCAAAAACCACTCAAGAAGAGAAATTTAGACCCAGATGGGCAGAGGGAGTAAATGCAGCTATACCTCCAGGTGTGAGGTGGGGCGATGTGCAAAATTAATCCCAAGAATAAATTTGGGTCGGGTTCATTGATAGTGTGTCTCATGGATCGAACTTGGCTACAAGGAGCCCATAGTACAACAGTAGCAAGAACAGGTAGATTGATGCAGTCAGATGTTAGAAGAACATAAATCAGAGTGATAGGTGTTGGATACTGGACCGCATATCAGATTTGGCAATAGTGCATGTTAGTAACCTATAAATATAGGATACATAATTTTGAATCGACTGATGATAGTCTTGTAAATATGTACATACTTTTCCTTCTGCAAGTTGTATTACCATATTTAGTAAAAAATAAAAAAGAGGGTAAAATGTCCTAAAAGAAAGATCAAAGGACTTAGAAAAAATGATATACCCCAAAAGAAAAGATGAATAAAACATGAAAGTGTGCAAGTTCAAATGCCACTACTTTTTACTTTTGCAGTTGATTATGGCAGAGTGTCAATAAATTCCATAATCCATGATGAGATGAACTATTCAATCTTGACTTATCATGTTTCAATTTACTTGTTTTAGATATAGGATAAAGAATTGTCAGACAGTTTAATCCTGACAATTCAGTAGATAGGTATAGAGTAAAAAGGAACCCAACAGTTTAATCTGGGTCCTTGGATGAAATAAGGTAGCATTAGATAGTTTTTACTACTTTCAAAAGAATAAAATGTTGTAAGGTTGCTAACTCAAATGCACCTGATCAAAATAGAAGAAAAAATGTTAGTAGAAGAAGACAGGAAATCCATTGTAAATATATTTCACTAGGCTACAATAACTATTTTCCCCTCCCCATAGCTATTTGACATTCTAGACTATCAGTCAAAGAGGCTCCGGGCATTTCCTTGACTTCTGTTGGGACCGGACCCAAGGCTCAATGACTAACTAGTTGAAAGTGTTAAGCTTCTATATTAATCTCAGAAATCACATCATTTTCCTTTCATGCATTCATTACCATGAAAAATCATAAGTAAAGATCCCATTTTTACTTCATGATGCTCAAAACCTTATTTGATTAACTTCCTATCTCTCATGAAGCATAAAACCCTCAAAATATCATTTTATCCTAAGCTGAAGTGATGAAATTATCATAATGAAAGCTTGGCTTTAAATCTTCAATTTTCTTGGTTACATTGTATGTTTTGAGTATTCAATTTCCCCTAGTCATATTAACACCTAACTTATTTATTAATTACATATGAAAATCCTTGTCCTATTAATATACATCCTTGTATTTTATTATCCCTAAAAACCCACTATTACAAGCTTTTGTGCCAAAGTAATTACCCCACATGTCGAAAATAAATCCCAAAGATATCCCTTTGGCATAAAACTATCTATATTCAAATACCTCGCCCCCTATAGTAAACAGACACTTACCTCGGTCTAATATATAATAAAAATAGAATACAAAAATTTTTAAACATGTTTTATATATGTTTAAATCAAAAAATATTTGTAAATATACTTACCTGTCATACTTAACCCAAATATAAATTTTGAATCTGCCCTTTTTCGTTATATAAAACCTCATGTTTTGTATAATAAATAAACCCAAGGTTAAAACCCTCCTAACCCACCCCACGCGCATCCCTCATATTTTCTGATAAGCCCACCATATATATAAAATCTTTATATATATATATATATATAGACCACTCAACACCTTCCGAAACATGTATTACCCCCGCGTATGCATAAACCTTTCCATACATAAATGAAAATTTGGTTATGATAGCATATTACGCTAAGGTTTTGTTATCTATCACCGCGCCACTGCATATAAAGTCGCTCGGGTCCCACCCATATTTAGCCGTACCTTTCCAAAAGATCCTGACCATTCGCTCAAACAAAGCAGATCCAACAGAGCGCGTTCAGTTTCATGCTCCAAAACTGATCGTGCGATGTTTTATAAAAGTTCCGTGATAAAAGTTGTTTCACCAAACCACCCTATGCTACGTATCGGATTGTTATTTGATCACATTCCAAATGTTTTAAACCGCTTACCATTCAAACACAACACGAAAACCACCTCCTGTTTCGCATTTGAAAAATTAAACGACCTCCCGCCTTGATATGATTAGCACTTAATACGTTTGTAATATTTATTGCAAGGATTAAAACCTTTGTTATAAAAATTTATATGTGTTATTTGTGTATTCATCCACGCCCGACTATTATTTGAGCCTCCGACTGTGTTTTAAGCCTTTCATTCCCATTTAAAGACTATTTTCACCACATATTTCCATATTCAAGACCAGAATACACTTGTTCTACTCCAACAAATCGAAATAAAGCTCAAATTCATCCATAAAAAGCTGCAGAAACCCTTCCGACAATCGAATACCTACCATCTGAGGTATTTTTCAACCAATCAAAGCCTGCAATTTCTAAGTTTAGACCAATAATCATAGAGCCAGGTTTTCAATTAGGGGTTTGGACCAACGAAACTACCTAAACAAAAAAAAAAAAGCCCGAAAAAGAGGCCAAACTCTGGCCAATTTTTCCCAGAAATTTCCAAGTCCAAAAGAAGCACTTATTGAGCCAATTTCATCAAATTGTGACCTCTAAATATCAATTCCGAAACACAAAAGGAGTTTAAAGCCTACAGATCTATTAAAAAGCTCCTTTTTTACAATTTAAACCATTCAGGAAATCCTGTTTCTTGTCTTAACCCAGTTTTCATCTCTCATAGAACCTAACTGAGCAGAAAACCCAAAATAGATGATCCTTAACCAAATTTTCTCAAGGATCCCTCTGTTAAAATGAAATATTCTTGAAAACTATTTAAACTTGCATAAGTAAACCTAAAAATGCCTAAAAAGCAGAGTTAAACCTCCACAGACTGATCTCATTCCACAAGTCTTTCAAGAGCCTTCAATCACCTCCCTGCAACCAAGATTTCATTAACAAATTGTTTGATTTTTGCAGGTTATTATCATAAAAAGAAATTGGGCCAACAGTTTCAATACTAGTTGACAAAATTGCTTGCTCCAAATTCTCAGATTTTAAATCAAAAGCTTCATTCAACAAACAATTTGTATACAAAGAAAGAATATAATCAAGTCAGAGAGAGATCAGAATGATGAATTTTTCACACTGAATGGTAAAAGTGAAATCAGAATTCACAATGACAGTTTAAACATAACAGTCAAAGAGTATCAGTGGTTAAAGTGTATCAGGTAAAAGTTAGAGTGTAAGTTAAAACAAAATTACAGAGCAGTCAAAGGTAAACAGAGACAGTAAATGGTAAAAAGAGATGAAAATAATTTAACCAACAATGAAGTTTATCCAAAGTGAAAGTAAAACAGTTAAAAGAACAAAAAGGTGAAAAGATGAAAAAAGAGAGCAAGAAGGGACATTTTTTTGCACAAATTTCCTGTTTAAGTCATCATTTTGCAGAAAATATTGTGACCAATCCAAGATGAATTTTCAAAAAATGAAGGAGGTTTATGTTACTAATATGTTCAAATACACAAACCTCTCTTACTTTTCTAACAGCCATTATGGATTGAGAAATATTAAACAATATTGGAAAGCACCTTTTGTAGAAACTTCCTGTTAAGTCATCATTGTGCAGAGAGGACCGTCACCAATAAGAAATACTTCATACAAAACTAAGGCAGGTTTTTGTTCCTAAGAGACTCATCTACAAAAACCTATCTCACATTTTTCACAGGTATTACAGAAAGAAAGATACATGCGCATATTTACAGCCTATTTTTCAGACTCTGTACAAATCTGTTTTATAGAGCTTTTTGCAGAGCCTATTGTGCAAAGATGGTAAGGAATTTTAGGAAAATGAGAGAGGTTTATTTCACCAACATATTTATCTACAATAACCTATTTCAATTTCTATATATATATTTCGTATTGAGAAATAAAAAGGTATCATTGGACCCAAATTCTGCATAATTTCTGGAGTAGAATGCACAAAGAAAGGAAAGAGTGAGTGACTTGGATGCCTCATCATCAACTAAGAGTTGGATCAAAATTGAATTCTCCTCTTTTTCATCACCTATCCATAAAAAATAGTTCCAAATAGATGCATTAGTTTTGAGTGTCCTTTAATTAAGTTCTATTTATGTAAAACGATTGGAGATATTTTGTAAACCAATCTTGATATTTTTCAAGATATTTTAGTTTAGAATTTGTATAAATACTTCACTCTTTGAAGTATTTTGGGTGGAATAAATTTTTTCAAGACTAGTATAGAAATTTTTTCTGAATACATTGGAGTTTCTATGAGTCGATTTGTAAAGCAGCAGACTGGAACTAAGTCAAACAGACATCATAGCTCAGGATTCTTGTGCTGATCAGATAAGTCAAGTATTTTCCTGTTTTAATTGTTTATCTTTCTAAAGTTCCATACATACATTTACATGTTTTCTGTCTTAAATGATTGAATAGGAAAGTTTATACATGATTAGTGTCAAAAGCTCCCTGTTTTTTACAAGTTATTCATTGGTACATTTTTTGCTGATATCCAGACTTAAGAATCCTTAACTGCTCTTAGTCCCTTTTGACCTCTTTCTTTCATCTTCTTTTCTGTAACTTAAGGATCCTTCATTGCCCTTTTGTTCAAATCTTTCCATTTCATCAAAAAGCCTATTTCCAAACCCTTTGAAGGTCATCTACCTTGCCCTTAGTACATTTTCTCTTTTGACCTTATTTCCTAGCTCTGTTTGCCAAGAAATTTGACTCCATAGCCCAATGGTCTGATATCTCCCTCTGTGGTTTACCTTGAAGTACCTTTTGTTCCTACCAAAAATTCAAACCAAAACAATTTTCCAATCATACCTAGCCTAAAATTTAATCCAAAAAAAAGTTAAATCATAAGGAGAGATCCGTCTTCGAAATTTAGAAAGGCTAGATCCTAGATTTCTAAAGTAGGTTTGTGGTTACCTCTAGCAAGTTACAAAGTTTTAAATATTTCTGATAGAAAATTTACTAGAGTGATAACATAATGGTGACTCCACTGGGGAAAACTAACCTTTTTCTTCAGAAATATTTTACAGGTTCAGATCTGATCTATGATGGTGGACAGTGATCAGACACACAAAGGTTAAAATCATCCACCTGGCGACTCCACACCAATTTCACAATCAAGACTCCACTGGAGGAATGAACCTGGTAGAAAAATAATGGAAAGATCGGGCTTTCAACTTGGATATTAATCCAAGACATTATGTTCTCTCTTATTAAGTAAGTTTTTTAATATATATTACATTTTATATAAAGATCTAACTTGGTTGGATATATCAGTGGCACTTCCTTATGAATAATGTATGTGATTGATGACATTCCTTTTTTTGAGGATTTTCCTAAGTATGATCAGTATGATGATAATTATGTTCTTCAAATTCAAGGTAACTTCACAGAACAAAAACTACCTAGTTTGAAGGATGAGATATTAGATTTTCAATTATATTTGATGAGGATTTTCTAAAAGTTCTCTTTCTTATTTTTAAATCAAGAAAATGTTCTCCTCAAGTTAAAAAATGGCTTCTTGATATAATTTTTGAAAATTATGAAACTGAAATCAAACTTTTGCATTCTCAAATTTAGTCATACAATTTTCGAAATCCTAAAAGATTCTTTGAAAATCTTCCTTCTCCAAAGCAAGAAGAAATTGTAATACCTTTTGACTTGCATATTGAAGATGATTATTCTTCCAAACACAAGACTGAAGAAATATTTTCATGGTCTAATATTCATAATTCAACTGAACAATTAGTCAATGAAGGCCCAGAAGTAAATAACATACATCATGCTTTTATTGATCCTATATCAGATTATATGGAGAATATTTTTAGCCCAAATCTGCGAACATGTTTTCTCTATAAGGATCAAATAAATCAAAAGTGGCCTTTACACATCATATCGTTTATTATAAAGGCACATGATCATAATATACTTCCAATTTTGATCACAAGCAGTCAAGTTATCCATTTATTTTTACAGCTACTTGATTGGCTTCATTGGAATTTTTGTATTACCTGATTCAATAATATTTTTAGTAGATTAGAGTAGGTAGATGAGTGCCAATAAGCTCAGAATTTTGAGCATCTTTTTTAGTTTTTAATTTTCAGCTAGTTTTTGATTAAGATTTAAAGCCAAGGTGAGGTCCTAAAGAGTTTAAGATCTATAAGTTTGTTTGAAAATTGTTGTGTGTTGTTTTAGTTTCAAATCAAATTTTAGTTTGCAGAAATCAAAATACAGTTATAAGATCATCAAGGTTAAAAATTCAAGGCTACTAATCTTAGAGTTCTTGACATTTCACCAGGAAATGTCATCCCCAAGTGAAACCGATGTTAGTAACCTATAAATAGGATTCATAATTTTGAATTGACTGGTGATAGTATTGTAAATAAGTACATACTTTGCCTTCTGCAAGTTGTATTCCCATATTTAGTAAAAAATCAAAAAATCAAAAAGAGGGTAAAAGGCCCTAAAAGAAAGATCAAAGGACTTAGAAAAAATGATCTACCCCAAAAGAAAAGTTGAATAAAACATGAAAGTGTGCAAGTTCAAATGCTACTACTTTTTACTTTTGCAGTTGATTATGGCAGAGTGTCAATAAATGCCATAATCCATGATGAGTTGAACTGTTCAATCTTGACTTGTGATGTTTCAATTTAATTGTTTTAGATAGAGGATAAAGAATTATTAGACAGTTTAATCCTGACAATTCAGTAGATAAGTATAGAGTAAAAAGGAACCCAACAGTTTAATCTGGGTCCTTGGATGAAATAAGGTAGAATTAGATAGTTTTTACTGCTTTCAAAAGAATAAAATGTTGTAAGGCTGCTAGCTCAAATGCACCTGATCAAAATAGAAGAAAAAATGTTAGAAGATATGATTTGGTAGGTAGAAGAAAATGGGAAATCCATTGTAAATATCTTTCACCAGGCTACAATAACTAATTTCCCCTCCCCATAGCTATTTGACATTCTAGACTATCAGTCAAAGAGGCTCAGGGCACTTCCCTGACTTCTGTTGGGACTGGACCCAAGGCTCAATGACTGACTTAGTTGAAAGTGTTAAGTTTCTATATTAATCTCAGAAATCACATCATTTTCCTTTCATGCATTCATTACCATGAAAAATCATAAGTAAAGATTCCATTTTTACTTCTTCTTCTTTTCCGCAGAAAAAGTCGAACCTTTTTATTATCATGAAAAGGTTACATAGTATATGCATAGCATTTCCTTTCTCACCTTGTGAGAAAAGAAAGCCAAAAAGCACTGTTTTGTAGATACACCCTGTCATTTTTCTAGCCATTCCTTACAAAGGGACTTATTCAAAAAGCAAAAGGTTCTGTCCTTACCATTCTCCCGGCCCCCGTGCAAGGGAAATAGCCGAAACAGAGAAAGAGTGGAAAGAACAGTGTCACCATATAATTCTATATTGTGCAATGACAGGAAGTAAACACTCCCTATACATGTAATAAGCATAAGAAAGTAAAAAATGGACAGCGGCCCAGGCCTCCTCGGAGAGGAAAACAACCATGAGTCCTGTCAAAATGTTTCATTTTGAGTCTATGAAAGAGAAAAAGAATAAGAAAATATATACATGAATCAGAAATAAACTTTGAACTGTGAATTTACTGCCATTGATCAAAAACGAGGGGGAGAAATTGGCCTTTCCACCCCATCTATGACTTTTTCTACCGTCCATGTGCCCATAGCTTGTTCAATGCCAACTTTAGAGAGGCAATCTACCTCCGAGTTCCACTCCTTGTAGATATGGAAAATAGATAGCTTAGTAAAAGACCTTTTAAGATGAGAAATATCATTAAGTAAAGGAATCAAAATATATTTCCTGCAATGCTGTAATCCATTAACCCATTTCACTGTATTCAGAGAATCACCAAAAATCTGAGCCTCTCGCACATGACAAAAAGACAACCAACAAAGAAGAAAATGGAGGGCCTTAAGCTTGGAAAAATTGTTTGATCCAGGACCAAGGCCAATGGATTCTCTAAGGAGTTTTCCAGAGGGGAAAAAAATCACCAAACCAGCTCCACAAGTTCTGTTAGGATCAGAGGTGCCATCAAAATAAGCCCAAGGAAAAGTGCCCCTGATCACTTCCCTCTGAATTGGTCTGGTTTGCTGTGAGATAGAAGGAGCTGGGATATTTTCATAGATGGTAGCTCCTTCAGCTACAATTTTACCAATAGGAAACAGGGAATATTTAAAAATAAGGTGGTTCCTAGCAATCCATATTCCACAAGCAACCAGGAGAGGCATATTCCAGAGTTTGTCATTTGGGGCTTCCAGCCACCAACGATGCCAGGCTTCTGAAATATCCTGACCTTCCCACCTCAAAGGTATATTGGTCAGCCTTAGCATTTCATTCCATAAGCTGGTAGTGAAGGGGTAGAGGAGAAAAACATGATGTACCGATTCCTCATTGCTTTTACACAGGATGCACCACCCTGGCCCAATTTTGCCTCTTTTTTGCAGAAAGTCCCACGTGGGGACTTTCTTCTTAAGAATGCACCAGAACAACAACCGAGACTTTGCTGGTCCTTTAAGCTTCCACATCAATTTGGACCACCAGTAGGGTTCCTCCAACCCATTCTGAGTCATCAACAAACCATAGCCCAATTTAAGAGAGTAGAGGCCTGTCTGAGAATGCACCCACCTCAGCTCATCTGTCTGATTAGTTATTCGAATATGGGAGCTCTGCAAGTTAGTTCGAAAAATATCCCATTCCTCCAACAATATACCTTCCAGGTTAAGAGAATTTCCAGAAACCCATTCTTGTCTCCAGATTGTGGATCTTTCAGCATCCGCAACTTGGTTGAGAAAATACAGTCCCCTATTGTTGAGATGCTCAATCAAATCCCTTGACAGCTCATAAGATCCCGAACAACCCACCCAAGGATCCCTACCAAGTCTGACCAACCTCCCATCTCCCACATTCCAGGCCAACCCATGTTCAATGATTTTGACAGCTGCTATTAACGCCTTCCACACCACCGAGGAGTTATTTGAGGGCTTTTGTGGCAGCCTAAGCCAGACCAAGAAAGGCGTTGGGTCTATATATTTTCTTCTGGTAACCGAGGTCCAAAGGTTCTCTGTCGAAATGAGTCTCCAAGCCAGTTTTGCAGCAGGAGATTTAGAAAAAGGGACCAGGTCCTTTATACCCCAACCACCCCAGCTTTTTGGTCGGACTATTTTTCCCCAAGCAACCCAGGGAATTACATGTTCAGTCTTTGAGCCCGACCATAGAAACCTGCTATAGATCTGCCCGATCTTTCTCAGTATACTTTTAGGAACCCAAATAAGGCTAGCCCAATAAACCGGTATAGCCAAAACCATAGCTTTGATTAACACAAGTCTGCCAGCTCGCGAAAGCCATTTGAAGCTCCAGTGTTTCATCTTGTTTTCATTTTTTGCCAGAATCCAAGACCAATCCTGGATCCGATAATTGTCAGGTTTTAGAAAGAAACCAATCTACTTAAACAGATCCTAAAGAGAATGGACTTCAAAGTGAAGAACTTCTTTTACTCTGTCCACTTCCCCCCTGGATAGCCCTACTGTAGTTATGGAGGATTTTTGATCATTTATGCTCAACCCAGTGGCTTTCAAAAAGAGGTCTAAGATCCTCCTTAAACACCGACAATCTTCCAAACTCCCATTACAAAAAATAAGAATGTCATCAACAAAGAGTAGATGGGTTACCCACAGGTTGAGTGCAAATTCGATCCCCTTGAGCTCCCCTTGTCTCTTTGCGTCTTGAATCATCAAACTGAGCCCTTCCATGGCCACCAAAAACAGAAGGGGTGAGAGGGGACACCCTTCACACAAGCCTCTTTGAGGAATGAAAAAATCAGATGCTGCCCCATTGATGAGGACTGAAATTGAAGAAGTGGTGAAACACCCCATAACCCATCTGACAAAATCAAACCTGAAGCCCAGGTGCATCAAAAGAAGCCCGAGGTATAACCAACTGATCCTGTCATAAGCCTTTGAGAGATCTATTTTTACAATTGCTCCATTTTTCCTGATTTTTTAAGACTGTGAAGAGCTTCTTGGGTGACCCCTATAGCTTCATGAATCTATCTACCATCCAAAAAACCAAACTGTTCAGCAGAGATGTTTTTTGAGAGAAAAGGCTTCAACCGAGAGGCAATGGTTTTGGCAATAATCTTGTATAGACAAGTGCACAAGGAGATAGGGCGGAAATATTTAAAGGAGGAAGGGTGATCTGAATTATGGATAAGGGCAAGGAAAGTAGCATTTAAAGGCTAATAGATAGTTCTTGAGACTCTAGACTCTTCAACTACAGCAACCGGATCATCACCCAGCGAATCAAAAAAATGGAGGAAGAATTTGATCGTCCAACCATATGGACCAGGACTTTTCTCTTTCTGCATCGACTTCAGGATAGCTTGCACTTCATCTTTGGAAAAAGGAGCCATAAGACTATCATTTCCTTCCTCATCGATAAAGCGGGGGAAAAATTGGGCTACCCGAATGACTTCAACAATAGACGCTTCTTTCGGGGCTCTAAAAAGGGCTTTGAAATGGGCCACTCCAAGAAAGGCTAACTCTTCAAAGGACTGAGCCATTTCCCCATTGTATTTCGGCATCTCCCAGATAGTGTTAAGTTTTTTCCTCCCCTTAGCATAATTTTGAAATAATTTTGTGTTTTCGTCCCCTGCTTGGAGCCAAATAGCTCTACTTTTTAGTCACCAACTTTCCTCTTTTGTCTGAAGAATCTTATTTCTTGCAGCTTCCAGCTCCCTGATTCTATTTTGAGAGTCTATTGTGGCATAGCCATTTCCTTCAGGGCCTTCTAGAAAAGAAAGTTCATCGTTTAAGGCCCTCATCTCTTCCTCTTCCTTTAAAATTTTTTGGGTTATCCACTCCTTAGTAGCAGCGTTCAGCGATTTAAGGTTGTTCATGAACATCTGGCTCCTGCTAAACCTTCCTTCGTTTTCATGACCATCACTTCTCCAGGTGGCATGAATCAAATCTCTGAAAGAACCATCATTTAGCTAGGAGGAATTGAACTTAAAGGGGGACCTAGGTTTTTTGAGACGACCTTTTTCCTCCAGAAGGACCAGTAAATGATTAGAAAAGCCCCTTTCCCCCACCCAGTGCCTGAAAATAGACAATTTTTCCACCAGATCCTCACAAAGGAGAAACAAATCAAGCTTCTTAACCACCCAATTCTCCCCCACTCTTTTTTTTCTCCAAGTAGGACGAGGCTTAAGAAGAGTGGTATCTATCAAGCGAGAGGAGGAAATCCTGGAGAGGAAGAAGTCAGTCAAAGGATCAGCACGAGCAGAGGCTCCCCAGGATTTTGAGACCCCCAGAGAGAAATTTAGATCCCCTCCAATGATAAGATTGGGATGAGTGAGACAAGACTTCTGAAAAAAGGAGGTCCAGAAGGGCTCCCGCTCTTGGCAAGGCCCATACACGTTCAGAATGAGGAAAGGGTAGCATAACTCCTTTGAATAAAGTTCTACTGCCAACGAGCTTTCAAACCCCCATGACAAAATTAACTTGAGGTTCCCAGATTTAAACCCTATAACCACACCCCCAGACTGACCATTTGCATCAAGGGCCTGGAAAAGCCAACCAGGGAGAAATTTATACAGAAGCCCTATCACCTCCTCTCCTTTACTGAGGGTCTCTTGGAGTAGTAAAATATCCAGGTTGAAAGCTCTGACTAGTTCCTTCAGGGCTAGTTTTTTGGGCTGACTAGCTAACCCCCTATAGTTGTAGGAAAGGAGGATCATTTCAGCACATCGGAGGGTGGCATTGTTGCTCTAAGCACCCCAAATAGAAGCTTCTGTTTGCCATCTACTACATCTATCTTCGCTTTGAGTTGGGCCTTGGAGAGATTATATTTTCTACCCCTCAGCTTCCTAGATCCTATAGGAATAGAGTCTGGTTCCAGACCACCAAAAACATTCCCTTTCCCAGAGCGGTTTTCCAAATATCTCAAGTTGTAGGGAGGAGCTTCAGGGGAAATATGGGCCACCTTAGGGGAGCCAGGAGCCAGAGAAACAACCGGGTCAGGGGAAAGGGAAGACGAGGCAGGGGGGACAGGGACAATCATGCTATCAACAAGAGACATCTTTATGTTTAAATTCGACAACTCCATTTGAACCTGCCTGGAAGGACCAGGCATCGAAGGGACCAAATCATAAACAAAGACAGAAAAACAAGGGGATGGGGAGGAGGATGTAAGCATACATGCCTGTGAAGCCCCAACTGTCTCTATCGTCGAAGGAGCCAGTGAGGGTGACAGAGCAGATACCTTCTCGAAGAGCAAGGCCAAGACCGCCTCCTGAACTAGTTCAAGTGATTCCATTTCCTTCTGTATTTCTTCTATAGGCTTCTCTGGAGGATTTTGATCAACCCGTATATCAGAAGCTGGGGTAACCACCGATTTATTTACCACCTTGTGCTGAATTCTTATGCGTCGATACCCCAAAGGACATTCTTTCGCTAAGTGGCCATACTTATGGCATCTGTGACAGCGGAATGACAATTTTTCATAATCCAAAGTTTGGAGGAATTCCAGGTCCCTGTATTTGAGAGTCATTGCGTCTGCTAGCCCTTCACCAGGATTTAGACTGATAAGAATCCTAGCCATGCTAAGATCATCAGTTTGAAGGAAAAACTTATCGGCTTCCATAAATTTCCTGAGGGTATTCCCGATAGAGATGAAAATAGAGTCTGTCCAGAACTGCATTGGGAGCCCTGGAAGTTTAACCCAAACTGGGGATTCCGCCATCTTCTCAGTTTGGGCATCAAAAAGAGGGGTCCATCTGCGGAAGAGGATAGGGTGCTTACCAAAACACCAATTTCTTTGCAAGACCGAGTCTGCATGGTCCTTCGGCTTGAACCTCACACTGAACCAACCCCTGTCGAGAATTTTAATCTTTACAGGCTTCCCAGGAGAAGTTCCCCATTCCAAATGAACTCATTCCCAAATGTAGGCAGCTGAGTACTTCCTGCCATGGACTCTGCCAACCAGAATAGTCTCTGAGGCTTCCATAACTTCGTCAACTCCTATATCCACACCGAGAACGCATTTAGGGTGAACCTCTTTCTTCTTAATAGGATTCTGCTTCTTTATTTTTTCCCCCACCGCCCCCTTCTGGCTTTCTCCCCCTTCCAATTCTTCTTCTTGCAGGGCATCTGCTTCTTTGACCACAGGCGACTCCTGTCGCCTTGCTTCCAATTCTTTAGAGGCCCTTTGTTCCAAGTCCTTCCCCGATTCTCCTCTAGCAGTAGGCTTAGGCCCCAGGGATGCCCCAAGATCTAAGATAGGCCCCTCCGACCAACCCTCGCCTTCAACGAAAAACACAGAACTCAGTGGAATCTTTAACCCGATTCCATATGAGACACCCATCTGCGACACAACTAAACCTGATGCTGGAGGAAGATGTATCGGAGGGTTAGGGTTTTGAGAACAGGCCTGCTTGTCAGTAGAAATTTCCCTTCCCAAGCCCCCACTCCTGACCAAAATCCTATCGACATCATGGCTACTGAGACTTTCTAACCCTTTATGACCGAAAAAACCAGCACTCGCGACTACATCTTCCAAACCACCAGTAAGAGCAGGAAAAAAAGAAATACCTTGATTTGAATAGATTGCTCTGGGAACAATTCACCGAGCACCCTGTTAGCACCCTATAATCAGCAAGATTGGCAAAAGCCCGACCGCAGGGAGAACATCGTTTCAACCACTTTGGGATTCTAGGATCTAGCCCTCGTGAATCCGGAGAGGGATCTCTCCAATAAGTGCAAAGATGGATTTCTCTTTGAAGTTTTGGGTAATGATATTAGGCTAGTTATGAAGGCCAATGGTTTTGTTTGTTTTTGGATGGTTGAGCATGATTATTGTTTGAGGTTGAGAGTCCTAAATGCAAAGAGTTTCAAAGATGAGAAGTTGCAAGCAAATAGAACAAGCTTTGGCCAGGAAGATAGATAATTGCAGGTTTTAGTCCATTGGGCTATGGAGTCATAATAGGGTTTAATTGAAACAACAAGAGGCAAGAGTGGTCCATGGGGCAAGTCATCTATGTCTAAGGATCTCTTTAAATTTTGATTTATGGAATGAAATGAAACAATAAGAAGGGGAATTAAACAAATGAAGAACAAAGAGCAGCCCAAGATTAGGTAAGTACTTCTAAACTAGCCTGCTTTTAACATACACTTAAGAAAGACATGAAAATAAACTAGGATCTGGTAAGTACTTTTTAAACTAGCCAGCCTTTGATACACTTTCAATAGAAAAAATTTAAACAAAAGGGGAACACAAAGATAACACAGAATGGCCTAAGATCTGGTAAGTACTTTCAAACTAGCCAGCTTTCAACATATTCCGAGGGAAACTTTCAGTCAGTCTTTTGGGATAAACTAGGACCAAGGCTCACCATATCTTCCTTAGTTCATCACTAGTTAACATGAAATGAAAATAACATTTAAGAACAATATTCAGCTAAGAGAATAGGATGATGGAACGCCAACATTCTTAACTGCTCAACTAAATTAAATCATTCCTAAATAACACAGATTGGAAGAAAACATGAAGATAAAGATTATCAGTCAGAGAAGGGTACTGGTATACATTAGGTCCTAATTCTATGCATGATTTTATTTATAAGAGAAGATGAACATAGTGAAAATAGAAACAAAATAACAAGTTACAATGAGAAAAACATCACCGTTGACATAAACCAGGATCCCATAAATCAACTTGTATTGATGCTCCAAACCAGTTACAGCTTCAAACCCAATTCTTTAGTTTAGCAATCACCTACACTTCCTAGACTAACTTATCTATCACAAGCAGAGCTCCAAGAGCCAATGGACACTATTTACAGGTAGAAGTCTCAAACTCAATTACATTTCAAAGTTCAGCAACTAACTCAACCAACCCCTCTCTCATCTTCGGCAGTAGTATTTATAGAAGAATGAGGAGGTGAGATCTGATAAAAGATCTCTAAAGATAATTAATACAGACTTAATGGCTTCTCAGCCTTTGGGGGGCTCAATGAAGAAGCGTACATAGGTTTCCTCTGTATTAAATAATTTACATTAAGATTTAAGCTCGGTGGGAGCTCTTCTTGACTTTTGAGGCTCTGCGTTGTGTTAAAGTAAATCTGCTGATATTTTGTCATTAAGTTTATTTGTAGAATTAACTTATTTGGCTACACTGAGGAAAATACTTGATCTTGATCAATAACTTCGGCCTCTTTTTGAATGCTTTGAGGCACAAGTGGCACTGTGGTAGCTGGGAGGAATCAATTTGCCTGAGATGTGGCAGTGGAGGCTTTCTATCTGATGAAACTTTATGATTTACCTTTAAAATTTGTTTTAATAGGGGGATTAGGATTTTGATAATCCATCTTAGCCGTAATCCCCATAGATCCATCTTCAATCTCATGTTCTAGTGTGTTCCTGTCTTCGACACTGATACTCTTTAATTTGTGCTTGATTCATTGTGTTTGTTGGTGTGCAGGGCTGCAAAGGGATCGAATGGCATCAATGTCTCATGAATCATTGATGAAATTTGGAGCTGAATCCTACGGATGATTCCCTTTGATGAATCGAAGGCGGGAGGATCGTCACCCTCAGCCTTTGAAATTTTCTTCAGTATAGCGGAAAAAACCATTTAAACCCTGCAAAATACGAACAACGTTATAAAATCTTGCATATATAGATTTACTGCTTCAGAAGGAACGTGGAGAGAGCATGGCCGTTGGATGGCATCATCCAATGGTCGAGATTGATTAGAGGATGTCAAAGGAGAGCGTAGGAGGAAATTAAATCAGAACCGTCGATTGCACAGAGATCAACAGTCAGGAGCGAGGGTGAATAGTCAAAACGACAGAGTCATTTTATTTGGAAAAACGGAAAAAATGGGCTAAAACCTTTGTTTCGACAAAAAAGTGGCAGAAAAATGAGTTTGGGGATCGAGACACACGTGGGCCGTCAGATGAGATTCGCCCACGCAATCAACGATGGAGATCAGATACCGAAAAACCTTATAAAACATGCCTGGACTTCAAAAAAAGGTTAATAAAATCATGTTGTATAAAGTCCCCCGGGTCTGGATTTGCTGACTGTCCAAGGAAACAATGAAGATCTGCCCCAATTAAAATCTGCCACGTGGATGCTGATGTGGCGCTGGGGACCACCGGCTCTTGTGGGACCGTTGACTACCGTTGTGGACGAGGGGACCGGGTCGATGGAGTGTGGGCCGTCGATCTGTAGATCAGATCGACGGTGGAGATGTTTTAATGACCACGTCGTACCTTCGCTTATCTCATGGGTTTCTTCAGAGTGCGGTCACCGTCCGATGAGCTGACCTCAGATCGAACAGAGCACGCTAATATCACGTCGGGCCCATATCCGACCTTTAATGTGCGATGAGGGCAGTATTTCAAAATGGCTTGAGGCCACGTGTCGGCCGGTGGCGCTGATCGCTGCCAAATAGAAAAAACCACCTCCCTCTCAAAAGCGGTGCAATGAATTCCGCCCGGTTTTCTTTTAATATAACGACAAAAACATTTAAAACCCAAAATTTAATATAAACAAAGGTTTGTTGTCAGGAGGGGTTTATATTTGCGATTTGGCTTGGCACCCGTCTGCGAGGCCATGGATGTATGGAAGATAATATGACTGGGGGGTTTTATGCATAGGGCTAATCGGCGTCAGAGATTTCAATAAAGGGGAAGAGTTGCGCGCTGCATTTCCTCCAATGCGATAAGCGCCCAAATGGCTTAGCGCCTGGTTCCAGCACCAGGGCATGTGTAGTGGAAATGGTTAAGGACTTAGCCCAAGGGGGCTTAAACCTTTAAACATAAATATGTATTTTTTATGAAGTTTTCAATGTTTTTCCAATGGTTTTGAGGGTTTCGATAAGGCAAAGAAGGAGTCTTAAACCTTATCAAAGGGGTTTTCGATGGGAGAGAGGAGGAAATATGAAAAATGAGGGATTTTATGGGGAATAAAGGGATAAAAATGAGGTTAGTTTTGGAAGTGGAAGGAAGATAAAAATGGTGTTTGCAGCAGTATTCTCTCTTGGGAGTCAGCAGGATTTCTGAGTGTAAAATGGGCACAGCAGTGAAGATTTGGACAGAGGCATGAGGCCTTCAAGAGTCTTCAGGAGGTAACACTTTTTAGCAGTAAAATTTTTTCCTTGAAGACTCCAAAAAATTATTTAGCCACCTTTTGGTATAACAAATTTTATAGGTGGCTAACAGTGGCTCCACTTGGGGATGGTGCCTTCTTGAAGGCATCAAGAACTTCAGACTTGCTTTCTCTGGGAGGCTGATCAGTTGCCTCATCCATTGGGCTTCCTTCCTTTCTGTGGATGATCTTCTTTTGCTCTGAAACATATTAGCATTCATGGATTAACAATGGAACTTCATCAATACAATCTTTCTACCTACCCAATCCTACTGATTTAACATTTTTTCTTCATTAGAGTGCACTTGGATTGGCAAACTCTTTCACAACATTTTATTCTTTTGAAAGCAGGAAATCTAATCTATTTCTACTCCTTATTTCTCCGTGGACTCAAATTTAACAGTTGAGCCCATATGATTCTCTACCTAATCTACCATCTGTTGGGATTAAAATGTCCAACAGACTTTATTCTCTAAATTCTACAACAGAAATTTAAAAAACAATCAAGTCAGGATTGAATAGTTTAACTTGATCCTGGTCTATGGCATAAAAACAAGCTGCACATAGACATTATTTTGCACAAAATTTAAAACAAAATGGAAGGCTTGAGATCTGAAATTTCAAAGCATTTCCTTCACCCTTTTACAACTATGTTTTGACTCTTACTTGAGCTGTCTTTCCTTTGCTAACTGTTTCAGATTTTGAGCTAATTAGAACTAGATTTTACATATTTTTGACTCAGAATTTGAAACAGATTTGAGTCATTCTCTCACTTGGAAACTCAGGTTCAGATTTTGAGTATGTTTGAACCTTTAATTTCTATCCTAAACTATCTACTGATAAGCCAAGATTAAACAGTTTGGCAAATCGAATTCACTATCCTATCAGCAGAAAATTTTAAAACTAATTAGTCAAGATTAAACAGTTTTAATAACTAGAATTGTGTTCTTCAGGAGTGGCATTTGAGTTTGCACACTTTCCAATTTGTTTCTCTTTTTGGTATGGGGCTATACCTTTCTTGTTTTCACAATATGCCCTCTTTTCTTTCTTTTCTTTGTTTTTGTATTTTTGATTTTTTATAACTTTGAATGCAATGATGGGTGGAGTATTTATAATGAGAAAAAATATAAAAAGGCTTTCAGAACGTAACATGGATCAAGAGAAGTAATGCTTAAGCATCCTGCCATTGACAGGACCCCCAAACAATTCTTCTCCATTCAACTCCTGCAAGAAAAATGCATTGTTACCAGCAGCTGAATGGATAGAGTAAGGGCTAAGCCATAAGTTGTCAGATTTTTCGTGCTTGCCCTTGTCTTTCCTCCTTGAGTCCCACTTTAAAACTTTGTCTCCAATATTGAAATTGCTGGCCTTTTTTCTTCTGTCAAAAATCTTTTTAATGTTGTCCTGTTTTTGTAATGCTTTGTTATAAACCTCCTCTCTGGTTTGCTGAAGATGAATGGTCTGATTTATTCTTCTGATTATGTCATTATCTTCAGTTTGCAACTCTTGAATCAACTTCATCACTGGTACACCAAGGCTGTTTGGAAAAATTGCATCAGTACCATACACAAGCTGGAAAGGTGACATGCCAATAGATTTCTTCAAAGTCAATCCATCATCCCAAAGTCAATGAACTAGCTTTGTGTGCCAAGACTTTTTGTTATCCTCCAACAGTTTCTTGATTATGTTCACTAAACTCTTGTTTGAGGATTCTGCAAGTCCATTACCTTGAGGGTAATAGGCCGTGGAATGCCCCAATGTTATCTGATATCTGTGAAAGAATTCAACCATATTCTTTGATCCAAATACTACTGCATTATCAGTGATGATGTTGGTAGGACAGCCAAATCTAGAGAGAATATTATTCTCTATGAATTTTATAATAACAGAATCATTGGCCTGCCTACAAGGTATGGCTTCTATCCACTTAGTGAAATAGTCTGTGGCCTTGAGAATCCATCTATGTTGGGCACAAGATGGTGGATGGATTTCTCCTATGAAGTCAAGTCCCCACTGTTGAAAAGGGGCTTCAATAGTGATTGGATGCAGAGGTAGGGGTATCAGTTTTCTTTTGACTTCAAAAAGTTGACATTTATGACAGGCTATGATCATCTTGTGTATATCAGGAAAAAGAGTAGGCCAATAGAAACCAGGCTTCAAAATTTTGTTGGCTGTTGTCTTCCAATACAAATGACCTCCACACTCTCCTTCATGGAACTCGTGCTTGACCTTCTCTGCATCATACTCAGGCAAACATTTAAGCAATATACCACTTGCATTTTTCCAATAAAGACATCTATCTATAATGCAATAGTTTACAGCTTTCAATTTCAAAAACTTTGCCTTTGTTTTTGTCAAACCAAGAGGTGTATTTAAATTAAGCAAAACATAAACAATATCAGTATACCAAGGAGAATTCATAAAATGGTCTTCAACAATGGGAGTTGAGAATCCTTCTTGGTTATCCAAAGCGTCAATCGTATTAATATCAAGAACTTCAAAATTGGATTCAGCCATTAATCTAGCTAGACCTTGGCCTTTGATGATTTTAGTGGGTTTTATCTCTAAATCATATTCAAGAATAACAGCAATCCACTTACCTCTCTTACCATTTGGGTCCCGCGTTAGAATGTCTTTAACAACTGAATTTGGGACAAAGGCAATGATGTGTGAGTGAATAATGTATACTCTAAAGTCTTTCAATGCTTTAACCAAAGAAAAAGCTTGCTTTTCCATAATGTTATACTTCAAAGGAGCATCTCTCAAAACCTTGCTAAAGAATGCAATAGGCTGCTCTTGTCCTTGCAGATTTTTCTGTAAAAGGACAATAGCTATGGTATGTTCTGATGCAAATGAAACAATATAAAAATCTTTTGAAAAATCAGTACTTATTAGAACCGGTGTTTTGGTTAACGCTTGTTTCACCAGGTCAAAGGACTTCTTTGCTTCCAAGGTCCATTTTACCCCTTGCTCCTTCTTTAACATGTTTTTTATATTCCTAAGGAGCTCAGCCAAGTTGGGGATGAACCTTCTCAAAAAGTTGATCTTTCCAATGAAAGATTGCAACTTCTTGATGTTTCGAGGATGAGAGATTTGCAATATGGCCTCAATCCTTTTGGGATCTATCCTAATACCCTCTTCTGAAATAATGTACCCAAGAAGTTTACCTTCTTGGAGCCCAAATAGTGTTTTCCTATGGTTTAAATATATCCCAAACTTTCTACATTTCTCGAAAATTTTTCTTAAATGTTTTAGGTGCTCTTCATTTGTCTTTGAAAACACGGTGACATCATCAAGGTATATAATGATGAAGTAGCCCAGTTCTTCCGAGAATGCTATGTCCATGGCTCTTTGAAAAGTTGCTCCAACTTTCATTAGACCAAAAGACATTTTCACATACATAAAAGTGCCCCATGGTGTACTAAAGGTTGTCTTTAATTGATCAGCAGGGTGAACTAAGATCCGATTGTACCCTGAGTAGCCATCCAGCAAAGAAATTCTCCTAGACCCTACCACCCTTTGCAAAATATGATCCATCTTAGGTAAAGGGTAGTTGTCTTTTAATGAAGCTTTGTTTAATTCTCTAAAGTCTATACAAAGCCTAATCTCTCCAGTTTTCTTCCTAACTAACACCATATTAGACACCCAGTCAGAATATCTAAAGGGATAATAATACCAGCATCGTACATTTTCATGACTTCCTTCTGAACCAAGGGCAACTGGACATGGTTTATTCTGCGCAGTTTATGTTTGAACGGTTTTTGGTTTTCTTTGAGGGGAATTTTGTGCTGTATTATTTCAGTGTCATAGGATTTCAGATCTTCGTAACTCCACGCAAAAACATCAGAAATTTCTTTAAACAACTCTATGTATTTGAGTTTAATGTGAGCTAGCAAATTTTTAGACAATTTAATCATTTTCGGTTTAAGTTCACTGCCTATATTGCACTCTTCCACTTTAGTCTCTACAGGTTCCAGTTTTGGCTTCTTGGCCACATCGTTAAAATTGAGCAACTCTTCTAATGGTGTCAGACCGTTTGGAAAAATTTCATCTTTAGAGTGTAGAGTTTCTAACTCCTCTGTTTCTAACTTTGCATTAAATTCTGTTTTTTTTTAAGTTCGCTAGTCAGAAGATTAATATTGACAAGCTCAGGAGACAACTCTTCTTCACCAAGAAAATTTTCTTCACTGCAGTCTGTATCATAATCTGAGTTTGAACTATTTAGTTCGAATTCATTTCTGAATTGCATGAAGTCTTCTATTTGTTTGTATCCGTCAAACACCTGCCAATACTTTTCTTTATCAGGCACGACTGGTCTAAATTTTTTCTGAGTTGTGCAGTCTTTAGTTTCATATGGCATTAAGCATGTTCTAGCTGCAAAAGCTAAATTGTGGGCGGAAATATTTCTTTTTCTTGGGACGAAAATTAGTTTGGACTCCTTGAATGTTTTTAAAAGGTCCATGACATCGTTTCGTTAGGCCCTAAGTCTGGGATGATTTACGTTATACTCCCCATTGACTTGCCTAATAGCTAACTATGAATCCCCATACGCGTTGATTCTTCCAACTCCTAACTTCTTCAACAATTGTAAGCCTAAGAGAAGGGATTCATATTATGCTATGTTGTTGGAACACTGAAAGTTTAATTTGCAGGAAATTCTTTCTGTGTGGTTTTTTTCAGTGTTGCAGATCCATACACCTGCACCAGCGTTGTTCTTAGTGCAGGATCCGTCAAAATACATACCCCACAGAGGACTATTTTCGGTTTCATCTTGGTCACTGTCCTCTTCAACTAATGTGCCTTCTGATTGTTGTGGAATATCAGCACTTAGTTGCAATTGTTTTGATTCCCAAAGATTTTCGTTTATTTGAGGGATGCTTGCTCGACTGTCAAGGTTTAAGAGCAATGGATGCATGACTTGTAGTTCAAGACCTGTGTTTTGTTTGCTAGAGTTTAGAGGTTCAACAAACTGTTCTGATACTCCTGCGTTTTGTTTCTCTCCCTCTCTATCGGCCATTAATCCTGTTAAAGTGACTTGTTCACTAAGTGATTCATTGTTAAACAGAATAAAAGAATCAAGGCCTGTATTTACAGAATATAGAGGAGATTTTTGTGGTGTGTCTTGGCTTGTAACTGTGTATTGCATATGGGACTCCCTGTAAATTCTTCTAGTCTGATTGAAAACAGGGATAGTCGCATGTTGGGCAGTGAAAGAGGTATGAAATTACTATGTATTTTCTCATTCTTTTACCATAGACATACTCCTTTTTGCCTTGGAAAGGTAATTTATCGTAAGAATTACAATAGAATTGGAAAGGTTTACATTTAGTACAAAAATATGACTAAAGGTTACTTTTTGATTGACAAAACAAGAATTCGACGAGGTGAACAGCTGTACCAAAGGCGGGGTTGAAAGTAATGTAACTGCTGCTCCATCAGCATTGAACCATATCCAGCCAAAGGAAAGGAGATCTGAACGAATTGCCAAGAAAAGGCAGGGGACAGCTCGGCCTCGGTCAGAGTAAACAGGATGATAACCAAACAAAGAGGAACGAATCCCTCAGGATCCTTCGATCCTGAGGGATCACTGTTCAAACTCATCTTATTCCTTGAATTGTCCGTCGAGATGTGATATAAAAAGCAATGTCTTTTAGTGACAGAAAGGGGTCAGTGAGTTAGTCGAAAGGCTTTACATTTAAACATTTACTCTGTAATATAATGTTTTATTGACTCTCGGCTTTGAGAGAACCTTCTCTGTAATGCTTTATGTTGGTTTAATATAAGACACACATTTCATCCATTTTCTAAAGTTCTGAATTAGCCCAGTAATATTTCACTGGCACTAAGGGCCCGACTCTGGTGGAATCACTTCGTTGTTTGTATTTTTAATCCTTTCTTACTGTTGTGTGAATTGTTTTTAATGTTTATTTCAATTACAGAATTGGTTTATCGTTGTTAGATCAAATACAGAGTCATTGCTATTTCATCCTTCACAAGAAGCACATTTTCCGTTTGGTTATCTTGTTATCATTATAAAGCTTTGCTGTTCTGTATCTTATTTGAGTTGTTGTTCCATTAGTTTATGATTTGTTATAATTGATTGTTGCTTGGTAAGTGGCTGTCAATAGGATTGAAGCATGGAAATCTAGATGCTTGATTATGTTAGAATTGTAATTGTTGTTCAGTTCATGTTGTTGTTCCATTTCTGTTCATTATTTATTCATAGTCTTCGATTAGCAAACAGATGAGTTATAGTTACATGCTGTTGTTCCTTTCCAAATTTCGTTTCTTTTAAGTTACTTTCATTGAATTTGCTTTCGTTTCGATTGCTTTAAGATCACCAACTGTAGAGGATAGATTTTATTGCTTCCAAGTCCCCATATTGGTTATCTTGCATCGATTTATAAGTGAAAGAGTTACTTCTACTGCATCCCTGAACGATGTTTTGCAAGATTGATGTAGTTTAATCTTTCCATTCATGTCACTGTAATTAGGTTTCTTTACACGCATTTTGTTACTTTTGCATTTAACATTCTGTACTACATCTTCATAGCATCTCTCTTAGATAATTGCAGCCTTAGACAGAGTACACTCTTGAAATAAAAAGTCGCTCCCAGATTGATGATTAATGTAGGCTAATTAGGTGTTCAAAAGATACCTTTTTATGACTCGACATTTTGACGTCGTTGCTGGGGAGAGTGTATGCCATTTCAAAGGAGTGATGCACAGCTGATTTTCTTCTGCTTGCGAAGAATTGGGTATTAAAGACGGAAGGTAAGAACCTGCGCACTGGGCAAGAAACACACTTGCTCGCAGCCCGCTTCACAAGAGAAGTAGGTAAGCTTCTTTCTTTAGGTAGGAATGAAGGTTTGTTTTGTTTAATGAATAAACCAACTAAGCGAAACAAAATTCCTCCTAAAACTGAAAAACCTAAGGGACCGGTGACCCTTGGGCGCACAACCTTTATTCACGAAATCCTTAAAAGAACTGAATCTCAGCCATCAGTAGGATTTAAAAGAACTATTTCTAGATAGCCTACTAGTTCCCTTCAGGCTACAGAGTCACCATCTGAAGCCTTTGCTGAGATACACAGTCAAACAAAGGGAATTGAGCAATATTCCCAAGAAATTGAGAATCCCTGCATAAGTTTCCTTCAGGAAGGGAACTCTAGTAATCTCCGAGAAGGAGAAGGGGAAACGGGAGAGACCAGAGACTCAAAATCTCCTAAAGTCGCCCAAACAATAAGCAACCCAAATAAGGGAAGTGTTGTTCAACTTATTCAGAACCAAGGTCCTAAATCACCTCAAACAGTAAGTCAACAGGGAATACTTATTATTCCAGAAAAAGGGAGTGTTGTCAAAGCCATTCCTGCCCCTGCTCGCCAACCTAGAAATTCCTTGGAAATCCCAGAGCGATATTGGCATATCTTCGATCAAATGGCCCAGAACCAAAATCAGAAATAGCAGGCACCCCAGCAAACCTCTATGCTACAATATCCTATAGTAGATACTGCAGTCAATGCACCTATGAAAGCTATCCCCCTTCAAAATATTCCCACATTTCATGGCTTAACATCAGAGGACCCAGATACGTTTTTGTTTGAATTTGATGTGCTGTTCAGAGGATATGATTACACCACCGACGCCCAAAAACTAAAACTATTTCCTTCTACATTAAAAGGGGCAACCTTGCAATGGTTTATGGGATTAGGTGGGGGTGTCATAACTGATTGGGATCATATGAAGGATGTATTTTTAAAGAATTATCAAGATTATTGCAGATCTCGGGAATTAAAAGATGAAATATTCCAAATGACAGCAAAACCAAATGAAACTTTGGAAGAATATGTAGAACGGTTTCAATACAATATTCAGAGATCCCCTTATGCATCTTTACCCTTACCTGATAATGTTTTGAAAACCACATTAATTAGAGGAATGAAAGATAAATGGGTTGAAAAATTGAATATTATGGGAAAAGGTGATATATATCAGGAAATTTATCCTAACATCATTGATTTGTGTATCAGGAGTTCGAGGGGCAATACAAGGTTGAAATCAGCAGAACATGATATAATTACAAGGGAAAATAAGACCTCTAATGAAGGTGTGAATCATGCAGAGATTGGAAATCTACTAGAAGACTTTAAGACAGACATACTTGGGACTCTAACAACGTAGTTCGATATTATGCAAGCCAAACAGAAATAGGCAGAAGCAGAGCAAAACTTGGCAATATTTTGTCCCAGATGTAGAAAGAAACACAGCCACAAAGAATGCCCATTGGATGTGATTAAAGTCTGTGCCATTTGCACGAAAGATCACCCTACAGAGGGATGTCCTTCGCTTCCTGGCCTAAAAGCAGTTTATAAGGAGGCAGAAGAAGAATCAGAAGTGGTATGTCTGCTTAATCAGCGCCGACAATGGCAGCCGCGACCATCAGGTATGCCAAATGATCCATTTTCTTTTCAGCCTCCTCAGTATAATGCTCAACAATATAGTGGGATGTGGCAAAATCAACCACCTTTCCCCAATTGGTCACAAAGACCATTTCCTCCCACATCTTGGCCAAATCAAACAAACCAAAATAATTGGCCTAGATTTCCTTTCTACCCACCATTTTGGCAAAACAACTATCCTACACAATGGTCCCCCTCTACTTCCCAAAGTCAGGCCTGGCAGTCAAACTAGAAAAAACCTACAAATCAGCCAGCCGGATCAATTCCTCTCTCTCAACCTACACTCCTTATACAAACCCCCAGACCAACTTAAGACCACAACTCCCAGCCCAACCCAACCCAAACCCAAACAATAGGCCAGTTTAGTCTGTCCAAATAATGGAACCCCCAGAAGTAGAAACTGAACTGAGGGAGTGCAATGATCTTCAATTAAGGTCTGGGCTCATAGTGGAAACAGAGAGAAACACTGATGTCCATATTGAAGATCCATTACCTGTAGAACAAACAGTACAAAATGAGAAGGAAGTTCAACAACAAAATCAACAACGAAGTCAACAACAAGTAACAACTTCCTCTCCACCATTCCCAGAACGATTAATTATACCTCATCCATTAGAACAACATAATTTTGATCTTCTGGGAGAATTAAAAAATTTATGTATAAAAATCCCCCTCCTCCAAGCTATTCAAGACATTCCTATATATGCAAAAACTATTAAGGAATTATGCATAAAGAAGCCAAAGAGGAGAACAATTACCAATCCTACTGTCCAAATAGTCGGTACCTTATCTGACTTATTATCGGGAATGGAAACACCTATCAAATATGAAGACCCAGGAAATCCTATAGCGACAGTACAAATTAATGGGAAATCATTTACAAATGCCTTAGCTGATTTGGGAGCAGCAATCAATATTTTAACAACCACCACCTGTCAAAAAATTGGCATTACATCACTGGAACCAAAAACAACCTTGTTGGAATTGGCTGACCGATTGGTAGTCAAACCAAAGGGTATACTACAAGATGTAATGGTATCCGTAGATTCCTAGGAATACCCTGCTGACTTCCTGGTTATCAATCCAAAGAACCGACTAGATGGACACCCGTTAATCTTAGGTAGACCATGGTTGGCAACTGCCGATGCTTATATTGGATGCCGACAAGGCAACATGACAATAATAAGGGGAAATTATGTTAATAATTTAGCCCTATATCCCCCAGCCCAGCCAAGTCTATCAATAATCAAAACAAGAAAACCACCTGCATCATATCTTATGGAAACTATGAGATCACCTCTAACTATAGAAAATGCTCTTGATTTTAAAGATCAAATAGAGGATGATATCATTAATAGTTTTATCAATAAATCACAAACCAGATCTCATTTGCAATGTCACATGATTAGGGCAGCATTCGATAATAAAGAAGAAGAAGATCCTTTCAAAGATATTCCTGATCAAGCAATACCTACTACTTCTGTGTACAATAGCAAGGTTGTATAAATTGAGCCGGGAAAAACTCTAAACATTAACAAAAATCTCACTGCTAAACAAGAAGAGAAATTGGTCCAATTATTACGAAAATATAAAGCAGTCGTTGCATGGGATTACCCCGATATGAAAGGAATTGATCCTCAATTGTGTACTCACCACATTTATATTGAAAAATATGCAAGACCCATTCGCCAACCTCAAAGAAGACTAAATCCTCACCTTAAAGATATTGTGAAAGCTGAATTACAAAAAATATTGGATGTTATTTTCATATACCCAATATCTGATAGCAAGTGGGTCTCTCCATTAGTGGTGGTACCAAAAAAGAACAGAAAGTGGAGGATATGTGTAGATTATCATGAACTTAATAAGGCAACACAGAAAGACCACTTTCCCCTTCCTTTCATTGACCAAGTATTAGACACATTGGCAGGGAAGAAATTATTTTCTTTCCTCGATGGCTTCAGTGGGTACAATCAAATACAGATTGCCCCTGAAGACCAGGACAAAACTACCTTTACCTGTCCATGGGGGACATTTTCCTACCGAGTCCTACCTTTTGGCCTATGCAATGCCCCTGCTACATTCCAAAGGGCAATTCTCAGCATATTTGCAGACTTAATAAATGAAGGCCTCGAAGTATATATGGATGATTTCACACCTTATGGGGATGACTTTGAGCCTGCATTGGAAAACCTAGAAAATGTATTGCAAAGATGTATTGACACTAGGCTTCGCTTAAACCACGAAAAGTGTCTTATGATGATGACCGAAGGAGTTATCTTAGGGCATTATATTTCAGCAGCTGGAATTCAAGTGGACCCAGCTAAAATTCAAATAATATTGTTAATTCCCACACCCACCACACAAACAGAGGTACGTAGCTTTCTTGGATTTTCTGGTTACTATAGAATATTTATAGAACATTATTCTCGAATAACTGCACCTTTATATGCACTGACTGGAAATTTTGATTTCATTTGGACAGATAAATGTGACAATGCCTTTAATGATCTGAAAAAGCTTGTTTCAACAGCCCCAGTGCTGAGGGGCCCAAATTGGAATTTTCCATTCCAAATTTCATTCGATGCCTCAAACACAGCAATTGGAGCAATACTTGGGCAGGAGGAAGACAAGAAGCCATATGCAATTTATTATATTAGCAAAAATATATCCCCTGCTGAATTAAATTATACTGTGACTGAGAAAGAATTTTTAAATGTAGTTCATGCTATAAACAAGTTTAGACATTAAATAACTAGGTATCCTGTAGTACTATATACTGATCACTCTGCCATTAAATTTTTAGCAAATAAACCTGTTACAAACGGAAGAGTGACAATATGGTTGATTTTACTGCAGGAATTTGATATCACAATCAAAGATTGACCTGGGAAAGAGAACCCTGTAGCTGACTTTCTGTCAAGAATGCCAAAGCCAAAAGATACAGAAGCAGTTGAAGATCACTTTCCGAATGAACATCTCTTCGCTGTCACTATCAGAACACCATGGTATGTTGATATAGAAAACTATTTGGCAATAGGTAAATTACCTAAACATCTATCCCTTAATGAACGTAAGCAAATAATACACCGTAGTACCCGCTTCTCCTGGATTGGGGGCTACCTATTTCATACAGGTGCAGATATGCAAATAAGGAGATGCATTAGGGAGGATGAGGTATTTGACATATTGAAAGAATGCCATGATGGACAGTGTGGCGGACATTTTTCAGATCGTAGAACTGCCCATAAAGTTTTACGAATAGACTATTATTGGCCTACTATCTTTAAAGATGCCAAAAAATTCGTGCAGGCCTATGATAGCTGCCAAAGGGCAGGTCACCCTGGGCAGTCTGATGAAATGCCTTTGAAACCTCAACTAGTGATTGAACCGTTTGAACATTGAGCCCTTGACTTTGTTGGTCCTATTAGCCCCCCATCAAACCAAAAAACATACATCCTAGTTGCAACTGAGTATGTCACCAAATGGGTTGAAGCAGAGGCTCTTTCAAAAGCTACAGAGGACTCTGTAACACAGTTTCTTTTCCAAATATTTGTGCGCTATGGCCTCCCAAGGGACATAATCACAGATGGAGGATCACAGTTTGTAGGTAATAAATTAGCTGAAACATTGCAAAACTACCACATTCAGCACATGATTACATCTCCATATCACCCACAGGCCAATGGCCAAGTAGAGAGCACGAACAAAGTAATCGAATCTATATTAACAAAAATTGTTGCCTCACACAGACGAGATTGGGCCTACAGATTGCCAGAATCATTATGGGCATACCGAGCAACGTGGAGACCTACTACAGGATATTCACCATACCAATTGGTATTTGGAAAAGAACCCATCTTTCCTATAGAATTTGAAATTCAAACATTAAGAACAGCTCAAAAGGTGGGTCTCAATCTGAATGAAGCCCAAGCTAAAAGACTGCAGCAAATTAATGAGTTAGATGAAATTAGGCTCTCTTCTCTTCAGCACACAGCATTAATTCAGCAACAGAGTGCCAAATGGCATGACGGCCATATCAAAGAAAATATCTTCCACCAAGGAGACTGGGCACTCCTATATGATTCTAGGATTCAGTATTTCCCAGGAAAACTCTAGACACGATGGCTTGGACCCTATGAAATACAAAAAGTGCATGATAATGGCACTATTACATTAGTTACCATTGATGTATCTAGACATTCCTTTAAGGTAAACGGTCATCGAGTACGATTGTATCATAAACCTCTTACCTGGGAATCCCTTTACCAACAGTTATAGGAAGGTTCTACCATGGAAATTCTCGCTGAAGGGGAGAACTCCTCCTCGGCACCAGATTGATAAATCATTTCTTTTTTAATTCTGTACATAAAGCATTTTTCGCTTTCTTGATTGTTGTTTTATGAAATTCGTTTTTTAAAACTTCTGTTAATATCACTTCTTTATTTCTTCATCATTTGTTTCACGAAATTCGGTTTATTTAAAAAAGAAAAAAGAGAAAAAATCCTGTTTATTTCGTTTGTTTTGCTGTTCCTTTCGAAAGGAGAAATAGTTCCGCAGAGTGCTTTTGTTGTTCCTTTCTAAAGGAACAACACTTCCGTAGAGTATTTTTGCTGTTCCTTTCGCAAGGAACAACAATTCCGCAGATTTTTTTTGCTGTTTTTTTTAAAGGAACAACACCTTTTTGAGTGGATTGTTTTTTGTTTTAAGCTAGCATTTTGAATTTTTTATCACTTTTCTAAAGGAAAATATATCATACAATCATACAAATTAAAGCTTACTATAATCAGCAAATCAAAAGAAGTCGTCATTTTTAAAGAAATTGTCTAGTAATGATAAGAAAAAAAGGAAAAAGGGGCATGATCAACAACATAACTTTGCTATTTTATTACCATTAATTAATATGATCGATTATCTTTATCATGACCGGTTCTTTCCCATATGCTATAACTTTCTTTGATTTTTATTTATGGAATAGGAATAAGGGCATATTCTTTTCTATTGAGATGTTCAGACTTCTTCCACCATCCCTACTCTTAAGGAGTGTTGAGCCATCCTTTATGAATAACTAAGGAAAAGTGCTATATGAAAAAGAAAAAATATTTACATATTTTATTGATAATATTATGATTTTGCAGATGGAGGATAGGGGGTCTCATTAAGAGCCAGCCTACCGTGATCATAGGGAAGGCATTGAAGTGGCATTCCCATCATGGCCACCAAACCAGGGAAATGGTCCAATAGACAATTGAAAAAATCAAGTCCTTGGAACAGGAGGTCTCATCATGAGCCGACCTGCCCACCTTTCACTTCTTCCCGATGAATGGCATTGTGGTTTATCTGGTCACCAAGCCAGCACAATGGCCTCCATCATGATATTCAACAAAAAGCACTTCCTCAGTATAAATAAAGGACAATGGTTCCGTGGGTAAGAAAGAAAATTTGTCAAGGTTATGGACACTTGTGGGCAACAGAGCTCTGCTGATGGTATTGGAGTCACATTTATACACATCAATAGTTATATTAAACCCTTTTCCTATATCTCTAGTTAAATATCAAATGAACATATGAATCCTTTACCTCTATTTCCAAACCTATTATACATGAAAATCATTACAAATCGATCATATTAGTTCGAAATGATAAATAATGCAATTATACATATGTTTATCTTATGCTGTCCCTTCTCCTCATATTTGAATCATTACAAAATTATTTTCTATTCATTACCAATTCATCACACGCATTGATTTCAGTAATTGCTATAATTTGATTGAATGTATCATAATTACGCCTGTTTTTTACTATTGTACTATTGTTGTCCCACACCTGCCTCTCTCAATTGACGGTCGAGGATGACCTATCATTCATTCGGGGGGTGCTGATGTCTACATGCAGATCAAACCCTGAGATTTCTTTACTTGTATATGAACTAAATCCCTACATTTTAGGAAATAACAAATTTTTAGCGACATTATTCCAATTCACCGTGTTGTGCTGTTCCATTGTGATTAATGTGTGTTGAGAAAAATTAACAGAGCGCAGAGATGATGGGAGGATGGCCAATTCACAGTGAACCACAAGTGCTGATCATTTCTCATGCTGCACGAGCAATTTTAGAAAGACTGGGGTGGATTACATATTTTATGAGGATGCAACAACCCCATAAAGCAGTGGCCACCGAATTTTTACTAAACTTTTAGGAAGGATCCTCCATGGTCAGAGGAAGACAGATAGCTGTATCTGAAGAAATAATTGCAGAGGTGTCTGGCATCCCAGCGCAAGGGACTATTTGGACTCAGAAGAAGATTAGGATTCGAGAAGCCATGAAGATTTTTCAAGATGACGGACAGACGTTAGTTATCAAAGGTAAAAGAGTTCAGCCAACGTCATTAGGAGAATCATGGATAAAGTTGGCCAAGATTGTGCAGGCTTATATAACGTGCAACAGAAGAAAGGATGTGGTAAGACCTCACCACCTTAAGCTACTGGCTGTATTAAAACATAAATTCACCCTTAATTTTCCTGCATTTTTAAATTCTTTATTGCATGATACTACTCGTGGTATAAGAAAAGCTCAACATGCAGATATGGTGGTTAGCCACCATTGTCTAATATGATTAATAGTGAGTCATAGCCTCGCCCAGCAATAGACCAGCTGGGAAGAGTTAATATTTTCCATTGACAGAGGGTTAGCTTTACCTGCTCCAAAACGGAAGAGGATGGCCGGCTCAATAGCTGAACCTTCTACTCACAGAAAGTCCCTCTGATCAAAACGAAGTAGGAGGATGGTGGAAGGACTTCCGGGCAGCAGCAGCCAGCCCCTGGAATTGCACAACTCAGAGGATGAACAGCCTCCATAATTGGAGGGAGTAAGCCCTCGTACTGATGAGGAAGCAGAATTGGAAGGAGAAATTCGCTACTCGGACGAAGAAGAAATAAGTCGCCACACCGGTAGTGAAAAAAAATCCAGTGCAGAGGAAGGAGATAATGAGGAAGAAGAAGTTGAAGGAGAAATTTGGTATTCGGATGAGGAGGAAGGAAGTTATCATACCTGTGAAGAGGATGAAGACAATCATAGCAGCGATAAGGAAGGAACAGAGCCTCCCGAAAATGCTACCGTAAGCCCTTTACAGGAAGACCAATTGGCCCAGATTTTGGCCACGGCCTCATAGCCCCTTGGACCTCAATATAGATATTAATCAAATACCAGAGTACTCTGTTATCGACAAAGAAACAGCTGGAGAAATGTTGAATGAAACAACAAACCCTAGCGAAGCTAGGGTTGCTTCTCCTGAGAGGCGCGAACAGGAGAAAGAGAACACTGAAGCTGGAAGCCCCCAGGAGATTGTAGAGTTAACTGAGAATATGATTCTCGAATAATTTAGCCAAGGGCGTATGAATGTGGAAGAAGAACCCCAAGGAGAAGATCAAGAAGAGAATTTAACTGAAGGCACGGCTGATATAGGCCAAAACCCTGTTGAGCAAACGGGTTCAAATAAAGGAGCGGTTGTTCCATTAAGAAAGAGGAGGAAAACGACTGAGATTGAGAAGCTTCACAGGGAACAAATAAAGCTTCATAAAATAGTATAACAACTCAGGAAAACCATTAGGGTTCTGAGAATTAAACAGATGCCTAAGCGAGCCCCTAAGAGAATAAGCATTGCTATCAAAAGAATTTCGAAAAAGAGAAAGGTGACCGCTAATAGGAACCCCCAGGTTACAGAAGAAACCATACCTGAGCCTAATTATGAGGATGCGGAGCAACAAACGATTGTTCCAACACAAGTTGTTCCAGAGGAACCTGTTCTAAGTGAAAATATGCAATCTAGCAGTTAGCACACTTTTAGTGATCTGACACTAGTCAGACTCCAAGAAGAATTGACACAGGCCCGAATAGAAAGGCAAAGATTGGAGGAAGATGCTGTCCCAAGAAAGATATATCAGGAATTACAACAAAAAATGAGAATTATTCATGAAGCAGAAGCTGAAGCTCATGAAAAATGTTGGAAAGCAGAGGTAAAGGCTGATAAGGTAATGAACCAACTAAAACTAGCCTACAATCAAATGGACACTCTCTGCTCCTTGTATACTGATGTCTTAGCCTGTAGATGCCCCGCCAAAAACTATGCTTTGTTTTTACTAGAAAGATATTTACAACTAAAGATCAAGGCAGTTAGGGTAGGGAAATCCATAGAGCTAAAAACCATAGATGACTTTGTATCATGCTGCAAACTTTATGGGATCAAAGTACAGTGCCTTTTGTGTGAATTTTACCTGCATAATCTAATACTTGAAAATGACTGTGAATCAAACCCTAGCCCTTTTATTGGAGATGTTCAGTTTCAGGCATTCATTTCCTTTGCTGTAAATCAATTAAAATGGCTTAAAGCCTATAACGCCTTTCAAAGGAAGGAAAATGAATTAGATATGTGGGTCAGAAGTGAACCTCAGAACCCACTTCATTTTTGGGCTAGAAAGAAAAGTTTGATGACAAAGGACGGCGTTACCCAAACCCTGGGGCCTGTCCAAAAATCAATTATTTTGAATGGAACAAACTATTTCTCGTCCATTAGAAACCAAGCTTATATAGTAGCCAAAGTCCGATGGAGAACCTCCAATCAGAATGTGCAAAATAGGGAACCATTTAATTATAGAAACGTTGGGCTAGCTGCAGACCGCTTGATTTCCTATAGCCATCTCGTTTTAAAAGAGGGACCATACTGGTTAGGACGTAGGTTCCGCGGCCCTATTGCATGGTACCTTGCTTCGGACTACAAAGCTATTTATGAACTTCCTGAAGGACAAACAGAACATGTTTTTGAGGAATTAGCTGCACTACGTGGTTTTAGGCCTGTTGATGACAAACCTTATCCGGATTATTCTTTAACTGCTCTCCATGTGAACTATAGTTTACATGAGGACATGAAAAAGATTAAGCAGGGGGGTATGTTGGGCAGTGAAAGAGGTATGAAATTACTATGTATTTTCTCATTCTTTTACCATAGACATACTCCTTTTTGCCTTGGAAAGGTAATTTATCGTAAGAATTACAATAGAATTGGAAAGGTTTACGTTTAGTACAAAAAGATGACTAAAGGTTACTTTTTGATTGAAAAAACAGGAATTCGACGAGGTGAACAGCTGTACCAAAGGCAGGGTTGAAATTAATGTAACTGTTGCTCCATCAGCGTTGAACCGTATCCAGCCAAAGGCAAGGAGATCTGAACGAATTGCCAAGAAAAGGCAGGGGACAGATCGGCCTCGGTCAGAGTAAACAGGATGATAACCAAACAAAGAGGAACGAATCCCTCAGGATCCTTCGATCCTGAGGGATCTCTATTCAAACTCATCTTATTCCTTGAATTGTCCATCGAGATGTGATATAAAAAGCAATGTCTTTTAGTGACAGAAAGGGGTCAGTGAGTTAGTCGAAAGGCTTTACATTTAAACATTTCCTCTGTAATATAATGTTTTATTGACTCTCGGCTTTGAGAGAACCTTCTCTGTAATGCTTTATGTTGGTTTAATATAAGACACGCGTTTCATCCATTTTCTGAAGTTCTAAATTAGCCCAGCAGTATTTCACTGGCGCTAAGGGTCTGGCTCTGGTGGAATCACTACGCTGTTTGTATTTTTAATCCTTGCTTACTGTTGTGTGAAGTGTGTTTAATGTTTATTTCAATTACAGAATTGGTTTATCGTTGTTAGATCAAATACAGAGTCATTGCTATTCCATCCTTCACAAGAAGCACATTTGTCATTCGGTTATCTTGTTATCATTATAAATCTTTGTTGTTCTGTATCTGATTTGAGCTGTTGTTCCATTAGTTTATGATTTGTTATAATTTATTGTTGCGTGCTAAGTGGCTGTCGATGGGATTGAAGCATGGAAATCTAGTTGCTTGATTATGTTAGAATTACAATTGTTGTTCATTTCATGTTGTTGTTCCATTTCTGTTCATTATTTATTCATAGTCTTCGATTAGAAAACATATGAGTTATAGTTACATGCTGATGTTCCTTTCCAGATTTCATTTCTTTTAAGTTACTTTCATTGAATTTGCTTTCGTTTTGATTGCTTTAAGATCACCAACTGTAGAGGATAGAGGTTATTGCTTCCAAGTCCCCAGATTGGTTATCTTGCATCGATTTCTAAGGGAAAGAGTTACTGCTACTGCATCCCTGGTCGATGTTTTGCAAGATTGATGTAGTGTAATATTTCCATTCATGTCACTGTAATTAGGTTTCTTTACACGCATTTTGTTACTTTTGCATTTAACATTATGTACTACATCTTCACAGAATTTCTCTTCGATAATTGCAACCTCAGACAGAGTACACTCTTGAAATAAAAATTCGCTCCCAGACTGATGATTAATGTAGGCTAATTAGGTTTTCAAAAGATACCTTTTTATGACTCGACATCGCATAGGTCATGTCCATCTACATAGTCCCTTGTAACTTAGCCCCCCAAGATCTAGATAATAGCATTCCATACTTTGGGGGCACATCAACCACAACAATATCCATTACTAAGCATTTGGCTGGAATCTGGGCTAAGTTAACGCAGAGGTCTTTGATTAATCCTAAAAATTTCACTCTACTGGAATCAAAGGAGTACAGGTCTTTATAAGGTTTAGTGATTTCTAGACCAATGCTCTCCATTACAGCTTTAGGCATTAAATTATGAGAAGCCCCGGACTCATGCATAGCGTTATGCAAAATCTTGTCATGAACGTTTAAACTTACATAAAAGGGAGGAATAGGTCCCTCTTGATATCTACCTTCAATCTTAGGACCAAAAATTAGCTCTGGTTGGTCATCGTTAAGATTGACTGTGTCATTATAGTCCTCTATGTTTAAAGCCTTCAAAATTTGGGTCCTAAATACATGCTGGGAAGCTAACTCAGTCAAGGGAACATAGATTTTGATCTTTGAAATTTCCTGCTCCAGGCTGAAAGGAATTTGACTCTTTAAAGCGTTGGTCTCAGCCTTATTAGCTATCACTCTATCAGCAACATCAACTTGTTGATCTGTTCTATTTACATTTGACAAAATTGTTTTGACAGGAGTACTAGCTGAGATGTTAGTACTACTAATGTCTGCACTATGTTTTTCATTGTTTTGAGTGCCTTTCTCTTTACCATTATCAGAATTTACAGCCACTGTTTTTTCCTTTTGTTTGACCATTTTAGGCTTGGCTGCAATGTTGTTTTGTGAAGATTTTTCAGAGGCTTTGTTGCTGGGAGTTTGTTGACTGGTTTTGCTTCTAAGGTCATATTCTCTTTGAGAGTCTATGATGACATTTTCCATGTCTTGATAATAATTTTTATCATCATCTCTTCTGTCATCATAAGGTGTGTATAGACCTTGTTTTCTATCATAATGAACTTCAAAGTCATCATTATCTACCCCCAGCATGTTGATATCATCTTCCTCTGTTATCTCATCTGTTTCCTCAACCTCACTTACATAGTTTTGATGAAAGGGAGGAGTGATCTGTTGATCATCTTCCCTAGGTCTGTTTGGAGGTTGGTTCCTTCTAAAATTCTGATTCTGGTTCTGGTTTCTGTTTAGAGGAGTAGTTTGGTTTTGACTGGCTTGTGCTCTCTCAAGGATGCTTATTTTCTTCATCATCTCCTCCATCATTCTCTCCATCTTTGAGTTGGAAGTAGAGGGTGTATTTTTTTCCCTAAAGGACACTCTCTTCTCATTTTTCATTCTTTCTCTCTTCTCCATTAAGTTTACTTTCACAGCAAGAGCACCTTTTTGCATCTCTTCAAGAGTTGCATGATCTCTCTCTCTCTCAGCTGATAGGCCATCTCAGGGTCAAACCCTCCAGGAAACTTATTTAAAGCTGAGTCTTGTGGAGGTTTTAGATCTGGGGAAAGTGCATTATATACACTGTTAAATATGGTACAATAAGCTTGTACACTTTCCCCATTGTCTCTATCGAGGTTCTTGTAATCAGACAGGACTTGGAGAGGATTTTTCTTTACTTCCCATTTGTTTAAGAATGTCCGATGGAAGGCTCGGAGATCATTGATACTATGGTGGGTTAAGCCTTTGAACCATTTTCTTACTTCTCCCCCCAGAATTTGAGCAAATAATCTAATCTTGACAGAATAATCATCAATTCATTTCTGTCAAAGTAGTCATTCATCTTATCCACATGTTGTGATGCATTTGTAGCATTACTAGTATCATATAATGGAATCTTGGACTGATATTCCTGTGGGAGATTGAATAATGGTACAGGAAGGACTAAGGGAGCATACCATGCTACCATGATATGTAGTGGGGGTGGATTCACAAGAGGTGGATTAACAAGAGGGAAAGTGGGATGAAGTGGAGTGGTTTGAACAGTGGTTGTAGGGTGAGCAGAAGTGGATGGACCAAGAGTAGATTGTTGAGCTGATCTTGGATGAGAGACACCTAATTTGAGAAGAAAATTTAAATCAGGAGGTGTTGTTTCTCTGCTACCAGGTGTTGTGTAACCAACTCCAAAAATAGAAGAATAGAGATATCGACGCCTTAGAAATAAGCCACTTTGAGGGGGCAACCTCCAATACAATACATAAATGAACAATTCCTGGATGATACAATTTACAAAACCTCCTTTCTATATATAGGAGTCCATGGGGCCACAATGTAATCCTAGTGGGCCACAATGTAATCCTAGCCGACCTAACAATAATAATTTAAGGGCATAATAATAACAAAATGGGGGTTACAAGGGTACAATAATAACGATAAGGGGGTTACACTAACAACAATAAGGGACTATACTAGTAATATAGGGACCTAACATGCCCCTCTCCTTCAAAAAAGTGTTGTCCTCAACGCTTGAGTAGCTCTGGGTGCTTCTATATAAAATTCTCCTCCTCCCATGTAGAAAATTCAGTGGGTAAGTTCTTCCACTTGATGAGATACTCTGAAATGGATCGATTCTGTAGCTGTCGAGTTCTTGTTTCCATGACCGCTTCAGGTTCCAATATGATTTTTCCTTCCTCATCAAGTTCTGGCAATATTGTTTGAACTGGAAGATTTTCACCTATAACCTTCTTTAAACATGAAACATGGAAAACTGGATGTACTCGCGAAGAAGCAGGAAGCTCCAATTTGTATGCCATAGTACCAATCTTTTGCAACACCTTGTAAGGACCATAGTACTTTAGCGATAATTTATTATCCTTCTTAGCTTGCTTGAGGGACATTTGTTTGTATGGTTGTAGCCGTAAAAATACCCAATCTCCTACATCAAAACTTCTCTCACTGCGATGTTGATCTGCCTGTTGTTTCATTTGATTTTGTGCCAAATTCAAGTTATCTTTTAAGAGTTGGAGAACTTCTTGCTGATGCTCGATGTGATCTTCCACTGCTTGAACCTTCGAATTTTCCCTTAAAGATGATGTGATGGATGGTGGATGATATCCATAAAGTGCCATAAATGGGGTCATTTTTGTTGCGGTATGGAAGGAAGTGTTATACCACCATTCAGCAAGAGGTAACCACTTGACCCATTGTGTTTGTTTATTAGATACAAAACAACGAAGATATCCTTCCAAACAATTATTTACTATCTCAGTTTGACCATCAGATTGAGGATGATAAGATGAGCTATGAGCTAATTGAGTACCCAAACAAGAAAATAACTCCGTCCGAAAATTTCCAGTAAAAATGGGATCTCTGTCGCTCACAATAACCCTTGGGCTTCCATGTAGCTTTTGAATTCTGTCCATAAATGTAGTAGCAACTGTACTTGCTTTAAATGGATGAGATAATGCACAAAAGTGTGCATACTTGGTAAATCTATCAACTACCACCATGATGACACTCTTTCCTTCAGACTTAGGTAAACCTGTGATAAAATCCATTGAAATCTCCTCCCAACGTTGACTTGGAATGGATAAAGGTTGTAGGAGTCCTGGGGTCTTAATTGTTTCCACTTTATTCTGCTGGCAAACCAAACATTCCGCCACAAACTTTCGAATATCAGATTTAAGGCCATCCCAAAAAAATTCTTTCTTCACCCTGTGGTAAGTTTTTAAAAATCCTGAGTGTCCTCCTAAAGGAGAGGTGTGCAATTCCAGAAGAATCTTTTGTTTTAGTTGGGAATTCTTACAAAGATATAAGCGATCTTTGTACCATAAGGAATCATTTTTCCAACTAAATGTATCGGATGTACTAGGATCTTGCTGCAACTTTTGAATGAGTGTCCATACATCTTTGTCCTTCTTCCATTCATCTCTTGCTTCGGTTATCAAATCTGGTTGGATAATAGAAATGGCACAAAGCAATGCTTCCACCTCTTCATTCTTTCTTGAGAGTGCATCTGCAACAACATTAAGCTTTCCTTTTTTGTAGATTATTTCAGAGTCATAACCCAACATCTTTGTGACCCATTTTTGCTGCTCTTCTGAAGATAGTCTTTGTTCCAAAAAGTGTTTAAGACTATCATGATCAGTTTTTACCTTGAAGTGTCTTCCCATTAGGTAAGTTCTCCATTTCTTTAGTGCATGCGGTATTGCTAACATTTCCTTCTCATAAATAGGTTTCTGTAAATACTTTCCTTTGATTGGATGACTTTCAAAAGCAATGGGTCTTCCTTCTTGCATTAAAACAACACCAATTCCATTTCCTGAGGCATCACATTCCACAATAAAGGTTTTTGTGAAGTCTGGCATAGCTAACACCGGTGCTAGGCACATTGCCTCTTTAAGATGTTCAAAGGCCTTAGTTGCTTCAGGAGTCCATGAAAATGCATCTTTCTTCAATAATGTTGTTAGAGGTGCTGCTATTCTCCCATAATTCTTAACAAACTGGCGATAATACCCTGTTAACCCGAGAAATCCTCGCAACTGCTTTATGGTTGTGGGAACTTTCCATTCCTTAATGGCTTTAATTTTGTTAGGGTCCACTTTAACCCCCTTGTGAGATACAATATGACCCGGATATTCCACCTCTTGTACTCCAAAGAAACATTTGGACTTTTTTGCATATAATTGTTTCTCCTGCAATAGTTTGAGCACCCTGTCAACATGTTCAACATGATCCTTCCAAGACCTGCTGTAGATTAGTATATCATCAAGAAATACTAGCACAAATTTTCTAAGGAAGGGTTTGAAAATGGAATTCATCAACCCTTGAAATGTAGAAGGTGCATTGGTAAGGCCAAAAGGCATGACCAAAAATTCATAATGACCTTCATGAGTTCGAAATGCTATTTTTGGAATATCTTCGGTCTTCATTCTAATTTGATGATATCCTGAACGAAGATCCAACTTGGTAAAATAAATTGCTCCATGTAATTCATCCAATAATTCATCAATCACGGGAATGGGAAATTTGTCTTTAATGGTGAGCTTATTGAGCTCCCTATAATCTGGACACATTCGCCATGATCCATCCTTCTTGTGTACCAACACTACAGGAGCAGAGAAAGAACTTTGACTGAGTTGAATTATACCCGCCTCTAACATTTCTGCAATCATACGTTCAATTTCGCTCTTTTGGAAGTAAGGATATCTATAAGGCCTGATGTTTGGAGGAACAATTCCTGGGATCAAATGAATAGCATGATCATGATCACGAATAGGTGGGAGTCCTTTGGGAGTTTCAAACACCTTGGAATGATTGTCCAAGACTTGTTGGAGATCTGCAGAAATAGATGATTTTGATGTCGAAACTTCTAGTGAGCATAATTGTCCAATTACGCCTCGTTGTTCTTTCTTTAGAAGCTTTGTCATGACATTAGAGCTTATTATCCTTCCTGGCTTCCCTTCAATACCCCGTAATTCGACTTCCTTTCCTTCTGAAAAAAATTTCAAGAAAAGTTCTTGAAAATTAAAAGCTACCGTCCCCAAAAATTGTAACCATTGTACTCCTAGTACAACATCAGCACCTCCCATAGGAATGGAAAGCATTGGACTATTCAATACATATTCCCCCATGGTTAGCTTGATATTATGGCATTTTCCAGAGCAATTTATAGTTCCTCCATTTGCAACCATCACTTGACATTCTGGTGCTAGGTATAGAAAACAATTCAATTCCTTGGCTACCTTACAATGAATAAAATTATGGGTACTACCTGAATCAATCAACACTATTACCTTTTTCTTCTTGATATGTCCTTCTATCTTGAGAGTTTGATGAGTGGTAATTCCTGCCAATGCATTACACGATATGGTCGGACTCATTTCTTCCTCTTCTTGGGTTGGTTCCTGGTGTATATCCTCTTCTTGTTCATTTTCTTCTTCCTCTTCACAATCTATGTAAAATAATTTCTTCTCAGCACACTTATGACCTTTAGTGTATTTGATATCACAACTGTAGCAAATACCTTTTTCTATTTTTTCTTCCAATTGTTGTGGTGTCAACCTTGTGAGTTGTGGAAATCTAGGAGTAGCAACACTTCCCTCTTTATAGAAGTGAGTGGTAGGCTTCCTTGTCGCCATAATTTTACATTCAATTTTTCTTGCCAACCTGAATGCCTTCTCCAATGAATAAGGTTCCAAAACGCGAACTTCATGTTGGATGTTATCCTTTAAAGTACCTATGAAGAGATCAATCCTGTGTTCCTCTGGAATATCAGTTACCCTTATATTCAATTTTTGGAAGTCCTCAATGTGTTCCCCCACTAAACCCTTTTGTTTGAGATTTATCAATTGGCTAAAGAAGGTGTTGCTCTTTGTATCCTCATAATGTGCTATCATTTCCTCCGTAAAAATTGACCAAGTGACAATTTTTTTATGAGAGAAAAGCCATCGATACCATACAAATGTATTTTGTTCTAAATGTAAAGTTGCAATGCGTGCCTTTTGTGTGTTTTGCACATTATGGAGATCAAAATATTGCTCCATCTGTAGTATCCATGTTACAGGATCCTTTCCATCAAACTTCCTCATATCCATTTTGGAATATGGTGGTTCTTCCCGCCAACATTAGAGTTTATGAAATCACGATTAACATTTATTTTGTTCTCATCATGAGGTTCTTCTACTATCTTTTCACCATTAGGAAAACTTTCTTGTATCAACTTTGTCAAACCTTCGATGTCTGCTTTGAGATCATTCTTCATGCTTTCCATGTTGTCTTTCATGTCATCCATCGTAGCTTCCATGCCATCCATCTTAGCTTCCACGCCATCCATCTTAGCTTCCACGCCTTTCTTCAAAACTTCCATTTCATTTTTTTTCGCTCTTTGCGAGAGTGAAATTTGTTGCACTTGCTCTTGTAATTTTGATAGATCATGTTGCAATTCTTCATCTTCATGAGTCATAGTAGCCCCTTCTGAAGGCTTAATGGGTGTTGAATTATTTTTACGAGGCATCTTTTAGAACCCAATACTGATATCTATTCTACAATATGCCCTTGGAATCAATTCAAATTGATTCTTCAAACAAGACTTACGCAATTCGGAAAAATACACACCTTTTTCTTGCTTTTGAAGAGCTCGATATTGAAATTGGATTATCTCTGTGATTGCAGCACTTCAATATCTAAATTTTGGTACTGACGTAGCCCTCTGAATTATCTTTCGAATTCCACAGGTCTGATTTGATTTGGATTCTCCGAGAAACATTTGTGTCCAATCTCCCACAATGACCTAATTATGGACTGCTTCATTAGAGCGAACTTTTACGACTTGCCACGTGTCACTGTTTAGTTCTTTGTCTCTAAAATTGATAGCCAAGAAACTATATTCTGTGTAATTGCGACAACTTTTTACGGCACTCCAATTCGATTCCCAGATAGAGAGTTATTGAACTTTTCCCACGATCACCTCTTTGAGATGAAATTCAGGAGCCTGAAAAAGCACTACCTTCCACAGATCATATCTCCAAAAATATTGCGAACCAAGTTCTGAAAATTTTTGAAGAATTTCCTCAGGATTGCAGCTTCGCACCATACGAATTTCATATTTTTAACCTTCGTAGAAAAAACATTATAGCGCAAATGCCACAATGACCTATTTTGGAGCCTGAAAACAGACCTAACTTCCACAGATCCTATCTCCGAAAATATTGCGAACCAAACTATGAAATTTTTAGAAAACATTCCTCAGGATTTCGGCTTCGCACCCTAAAAATTTCAGCTTCTGAAACTTCGTAGAAAAAAAGTTATAGCGAACATGCCACGATGACCTGTTTGGAGCAGCGAAACCCTAGAATCCAAAGCTCTGATACCAAATGTTGTGTAACCAGCTCCAAAAATAGAAGAAAAGAGATATGAACGCCTTAGAAATAAGCCACTTCAAGGGGGCAACCTCCAATACATTACATAAATGAAAAATTCTTGGATAATACAATTTACAAAACCTCCTTTCTATATATAGGAGTCCATGGGGCCATAATGTAATCCTGGCAAACCTAACAATAATAATTTAAGGGCATAATAATAACAAAATGGGGGTTACAAGGGTACAATAATAACAATAGGGGGTTACACTATAAAAAATAAGGGACTATACTAGTAATATAGGGACCTAACACTAAGATGTTCACTTGTTTCAGGAGATGAAAGTGAAGATTCATAATCTAGCTGAGTTATATCATCAAATGACCTAGTTCTAAAGGGATTTACTAAGTCAACTTGTGATTGTTGTAGAGCTGAAATATTTTCAGGAACTGAATTAGCTCTCAAGGGTGATCTGAAAACAGTTGATAATTTAATCCTAGGAGACTTCCTAAGGATACTTTCTGGGTTATCAACTATCTTGGGTTGGTCAGGGTCAGGATAGGCTCTAGTGTGAATCTTTCTAGGAGCCACTATACTATGTTTTTCAGACCCATGTAAACAAGAAAAGTTCAACTAGGTATGACAGTCTTTAAAAGGTCAACTAATCTGTTTACACAAATTTTAATCCTACAACCCTCTAACTGAGTTTGAATGATATTATAAGGATAAGGGTTCTTCCCAGTGGAGTCTTAAGGTCTGTTGAGGATTGTGGAGTCGCCAAGTGGAAGTTTTTAGCTCGTAGGGAGGTAAAATATTTTATGGTCCACCACCATGTTTATTGGAATACCAATCTGAAAATATTTTTGGTTTTTCTAAGTTATTTTTCAGTTGTGTGATTTCTAAGAGTGTCCTAAATCTTCTTCACAACTTAGCTATGGTTATGAGACAAAAACAGTCTACTCTTATGGTTAAGCCAGTTGATCTTTCAAGGTTAGATAAAGACTTATGAGAATCCTAGGTCTTTCCTAGTTTGTCACTAATTCAAATAAGTTTTTATCATGATTACCATTTCTTGGTAGTGCTTGAAAAGGCTTATTTGTACTCATAAGGTTTTTATGAAGTCTTTTAAGGGAACCAAAGGTGAAAATTCAAGTTTGATCCCAGCAGACTCGCCATAAATGTTAGTACCCTGTAATCAGCAAGATTGGGAAAATTCCGACTACAGGGAGAACATCGTTTCCACCACTTTGGGATTCTAGGATCTAGCCCTCCTAAATCCGGAGAGGGATCTCTCCAATAAGTGCAAAGATGGATTTGTCTTTGAAGTCTTGGGTAATGATATTAGGCTAGTTATGAAGGCCAAGGGTTTTGTTTGTTTTTTGGATGGTTGAGCATGATTCTTGTTGGAGGTTGAAAGTCCTAAGTAAAGTTTCAAAGGTGAGAAGTTGCAAGCAAATAGAACAAGCTTTAGCCGGAAGATAAGAATAATTGCAGGTTTTATTCCATTGGGCTATGGAGTCATAATAGGGTTTAATTGAAACAATCAGGTTCAAGAGTGGTCTATGGGGCAAGTCATCTATGTCTAAGGATCTCTTTAAAGTTTGATTTATGGAATGAAATGAAACAATAAGAAGGGGAATTAAACAGATGAAGAACAAAGAGTAGCCCAAGATCAGGTAAGTACTTCTAAACTAGCCTGCTTTTGACATACACTTAATAAAGACATGAAAGTAAACTAGGATCTGGTAAGTACTTTTTAAACTAGCCAACCTTTGATACACTTTCAATAGAAAACATTTAAACACAAGGGGAACACAAAGATAACACAGAATGGCCTAAGATCTGGTAAATACTTTCAAACTAGCCAGCTTTGAACACATTCTGAGGGAAACTTTCAGTCAATCTTTTGGGATAAAACTAGGACCAGGGCTCACCATATCTTCCTTAGTTCATCACTAGTTAACATGAAATGAAAATAACATTTAAGAACAATATTTAGCTAAAAGAATAGGATGAGGGAACGCCAGCATTCCTAACTTCTCAACTGAATTAAATCATTCCTAAATAACACAGATTGGAAGAAAACATGAAGATAAAGATTATCAGTCAGAGAAGGGCATTGGTATATAGTAGGTCCTAACTCTATGCATGTTGTTCTTTATAAGAGAAGATGAACACAGTGAGAATAGAAACAAAATAACAAGTTACAATGAGAAAAACATCACTGTCGACATAAACCAGGATCCCATAAATCAGCTTGTATTGATGCTCCAAGCCAGTTACAGCTTCAAACCCAATGCTTTAGTTTAGCAATCACCTACACTTCCTAGACTGACTTATCTATCACAAGCAAAGCTCCAAGAACCATTGGAAACTATTTACAGGTAGAAGTCTCAAACTCAATTACATTTCAAAGTTCAGCAACACTCAACCAACCCCTCTCTCATCTTTGGCAGTAGTATTTATAGAAAAATGAGGAGGTGAGATCTGATAAAAGATCTCTAAAGATAATTAATACAGACTTAATGGCTTCTCAGCCTTTCGGGGGCTCAATGAAGAAGCTTAGATAGGTGTCCTCTATATTAAATAATTTACATTAATATTTAAGCTTGGTGGGAGCTCTTCTTGACTTTTGAGGCTCTGTGTTGTGTTAAAGTAACTCTGCTGATATTTTGTCATTAAGTTTATTTTCAGAATTAACTTCTCTGGCTGCACTGAGGCAAATACCTGATCTTGATCAATAACTTCGGCCTCTGTTTGAATGCTTTGAGGCACAGGTGGCACTGTGGTAGCTGGGAGGAATCAATTTGCCTCAGATGTGGTAGTGGAGGCTTTCTGTCTGATGAACCTTTATGATTTACCTTTAAACTGTGTTTTAATAGGGGGATTAGACTTTTGATAATCCATCTTAGCCATAATCCCCACAGATCCGTCTTCAATATCATGTTCTAGTGTGTTCCTGTCTTCGACACTGATACTCTTTGATTTGTGCTTGATTCACTGTGTTTGTTGGTGTGCAGGGCTACACAGGGATCGAATGGAATTAATGCCTCATGAATCATTGATGAAATGTGGAGTTGAATCCTGCAGATGATTCCCTTTGATGAATCGAAGGCAGGAGGATCGTCACCCTCAGCCTTCGAAATTTTCTTCAGTATAGCAGAAAAAACCATTTAAACCCTGCAAAATACGAACAACATTATAAATCCTACATATATAGGTTTACTGCTTCAGAAGGAACGTGGAGACAACATGGCCGTTGGATGGCATCATCCAATGGTCGAGATTGATTAGAGGAGGTCGGAGGAGAGCAGAGGAGGAAATTAAATCGAAACCGTCGATTGCACAGAGATCAACGGTCGGGAGCGAGGGTGAATAGTCAAAATGACACAGTCATTTTATTTGGAAAAGCGGAAAAAATGGGCTAAAACCTTTGTTTCGACAAAAAAGTGGCGGAAAAATGAGTTTGGGGATCGGGACACACGTGGGCCGTCGGATGAGATCAACTCACGCGATCAACGGTGGAGATCGGATATCGAAAAACCTTATAAAACATGCCCGGACATCAAAAAAAGGTTAATAAAATCATGTTGTATAAAGTCCCCCAGTCCGGATTTGCTGACTATGTGGGGAAACAATGAAGATCCACCCCAATTAAAATCTTCCGCGTGGATGCTGATGTGGTGCTGGGGACCACCGGCTCTTGTGGGACCGTTGACTGCCACTGTGGACGAGGGGACTGGGGCGATGGAGTGTGGGTCGTCGATCTGCAGATCAGATCAATGGCGGAGATGTTTTAATGACCATGTCATACCTTCGCTTATCTCACGGGTTTCTTCAGAGCGTGAACACCGTCTGATGAGCTGACCTCAGATCGGACGGCGCACGCTAATATCTCGTCGGGCCCATATACGACCTTTAATGCATGATGAGGGCGGTATTTAAAAGTGGCTTGAGGCCACGTGTCGACCGGTGGCGCTGATCGCTACCAAACGGAAAAAACCACCTCCCTCTCAAAAGCGGTGCGATGAATTCCGCCCGCTTTTCTTTTAATATAACGAAAAAAACATTTAAAACCCAAAATTTACTATAAACAAAGGTTTATTGTCGGGAGGGTTTTATATTTGCGATTTGGCTTAATGCCCGTCTGTGGGGCCATGGATGTATGGAAGATAATATGACCGAGGCGTTTTATGCATAGGGCTAATCGGCATCGGAGATTTCAATAAAGGGGAAGAGTTGCGCGCTGCGTTTCCTCCAATGCGATAAGCGCCCAAATGGCTTAGCGCCTAGTTCCAGCACCAGGGCATGTGTAGTGGAAATGGTTGAGGACTTAGCCCAAGGGGGCTTAAACCTTTACACAGAAATATGTATTTTTTATGAAGTTTTCAAAGTTTTTCCAATGGTTTTGAGGGTTTTGATAAGGCAAAGAAGGAGTCTTAAACCTTATCAAAGGGGGTTTCGATGGGAGAGAGGGGGGAATATGAAAAATGAGGTATTTTATGGGGAATAAAGCGATAAAAATGAGGTTAGTTTTGGAAGTGGAAGGAAGGGGAAAATGGTGTTTGCAGCAGTATTCTCTCTTGGGAGTTAGCAGGATTTCTGAGTGTAAAATGGGCACAACAATGAAGATTTGGACAGAGGCATGAGGCCTTCAAGAGTCTTCAAGAGGTAACACTTTTTAGCAGTAGAATTTGTTCCTTGAAGACTCCAAAAATGATTTAGCCACCTTTTGGTATAACAAATTTTATAGGTGGCTAACACACCCCCACCTCCCCCACTGCTAGAAAAACTCTCGCAACTCAATCTTGCATCGCGTGCCCCATTTTCAACCCAACCCTTCTGATCCAGGCTCTGCTCTTCGCACCGAGACCTCCTGTTTGAAGAAATCCCTATGCCATCTCCTGATCTGGCTAGAGAAACCTTCTCTGCCGGTTCCGGAAAGAAACAGTTAAGATTCTGAGCGGAAACTTCTTGCCCCCAGACCACAAGCAGGTCTTCCGATGCTGGATCTAGGTCGACGTAATCCTTCTCGACCCCCCATAGCTGTGCTTTTTAAGGAAACCCTAAAAATCGAACCTCAACAACTAAGGAACCGCCAAAGATGAGAAAAGCTCCAACTCTATTGCAAGGGAGTAATAGACAGTAAAACCCTAACATTTCTCCTTTGACCGGGTAAAAACCCAAATAGCCTTACGGCCCCGTGACGGTCTCCCTGTGTCCTGCTCCTAGCTATACAAGTCTTGGCAGAGGTTTGACACTGGCAGAATGCCTGTCACGTCAGGCGGCCACGCGGCCGACATGGCCAGAGGCTAGGCTCACCTGCGGACCCTCCTCGTGCCATCAGGTGTTATGACCCTCTCGATTGCTGTCCTCCTATCAAGATCTCATTTTTACTTAATGATGCTCAAAACCTCATTTGATTAACTTCCTATATCTCATGAAGCATAAAAACCTCAAAATAACATTTTATCCTAAGGTGAAGTGATGAAATTATCATAATGAAAGCTTGGCTTTAAATCTTCACTTTTCTTGGTTACAATTGTATGTTTTAAGTATTCACTTTCCCCTAGTCATATTAACACTTAACTTATTTATTAATTCCATATGAAAATCCTTGTCCTATTAATATAAATCCTTGTATTTTATTATCCCTAAAAACCCACTATTACAAACTTTTGTGCCAAATTAATTACCCCACATGTCGAAAATAAATCCCAAAGATATCCCTTTGGCATAAAACTATCTATATTCAAATACCCTGCCCCCTATAGTAAACATACGCTTACCTCAGTCTATTACTATATAATAAAAATAAAATACAAAAAACTTTAAACATGTTTTATATATGTTTAAATCAAAAAATATGTGTAAATATACTTACCTGTCATACTTAACCCAAAGTTAAAGTGTGACTCTACCCTTTTTCGTTATATAAAACCTCATTTTTTGTATAATAAATAAACCCAAGGTTAAAACCCTCCTAACCCTCCCCACGCGCATCCCTCATATTTTCTGATAAACCCACCATTTATATAAACTCTTTATATATATATATATATATATATATATATACCACTCAACCCCTTCCGAAACATGTATTACCCGCGCATATGTATAAACCTTTCCATACATAAATGAAACTTTGGTTATGATCGCATATTACGCTAAGGTTTTGTTATCTATCACCGCGCCATTGCATATAAAGCCACCCGGGTCCCACCCATCTTTCACTGCACCTTTCCAAAAGATCCTGACCATTCGCTCAAACAAAGCAGACCCAAAGGAGTGCGTTCAGTTTCGCGCTCCGAAATTGATCGTGTGATGTTTTATAGAAGTTGTGCGATAAAAGCTGTTTCACCAAACCACCCTATGCTACGTGTTAGATTTGTATTTGATCGCGTTCCAAATGTTTTAAACCACTTACCATTCAAACACAACGCGCAAACCACTTCTTGTTTCGCATTTGAAAAATTAAACGACCTCCGGCCTTGATATGATTAGCACTTAATACGTTTGTAATATTTATTGCAAGGGTTAAAACCTTTGTTATAAAAACTTATATGCATTATTTGTGTATTCATCCACGCCCGACTGTTATTTGAGCCTCTGACTATGTTTTAAGCCTTCCATTCTCATTTAAAGACTATTTTCACCGCATATTTCCAGATTCAAGACCAAAATACACTTGTTCTGCTCCAACAAATCGAAATAAAGCTCAAATTCATCCATAAAAAGCTGCAGAGACCCTTCCGACAGTCGAATACCTACCATCGGAGGTATTTTTCGACCAATCAAAGCCTGCAATTTCTAAGTTTAGACCCATAATCACAGAGCCAGGTTTTCAATTAGGGGTTTGGACCAAAGAAATTACCTAAACAAAAAAAAGAAAGCCTGAAAAAGAGGCCAAACCTTGGCCAATTTTTCCCAGAAATTTCCAAGTCCAAAAGAAGCACTTGTTGAGCCAATTTCATCAAATTGTATCCTTTGAAGATCAATTCTGAAACACAAAAGGAGTTTAAAGCCTATAGATCTATTAAAAAGCTCCTTTTTTACAATTTAAACCATTCAGGAAACCATGTTTCTTGTCTTAACCCAGTTTTCATCTCTCATAGAACCTAACTGAGAAAAAAACCCAAAAGAGATTATCCTTAACCAAATATGCTCAAGGATCCCTCTGTTAAAATGAAATATTCTTGCAAACAATTTAAACTTGCAGAAGTAAACCTAAAAATGCCTAAAAAGCAATGTTAAACCTCCACAGACTGATTTCATTCCACATGTATTTCAAGAGCCTTCAATCACCTCCCTGCAGCCAAGATTTCATTAAAAATTTGTTTGATTTTTGCAGGTTATTATCAAAAAAAGAAATTGGCCCAACAATTTCAATACTAGTTGATAAAATTGTTCGCTCCAAATTCTCAGATTTTAAATCAAAAGCTTCATTCAACAAACAATTTGTATACAAAGAAAGAATAAAATCAAGTCAGAGAGAGATCAGAATGATGAATTTTTCACACTGAATGGTAAAATTGAAATCAGAATTCACAATGACAGTTTAAACATAACAGTTAAAGAGTATCAGTGGTTAAAGTGTATCAGGTAAAAGTCAGAGTGAAAGTTAAAACAAAATTACAGAGCAGTCAAAGGTAAACAGTAAAAGTAAATACAGAGACAGTAAATGGTAAAAAGAGATGAAAATACTTTCGCCAACAATGAATTTTATCCAAAGTGAAAGTAAAACAGTTAAAAGAACAAAAAGGTGAAAAGATGAAAAAAGAGAGCAAGAAGGGACAATTTTTTGCACAATTTTCATGTTTAAGTCATCATTTTGCAGAAAATATTGTGACCAATCCAAGATTAATTTTTCAAAACTGAAGGAGGTTTATGTTCCTAAGATGTTCAACTACAAAAACCTCTCTCACATTTCTAATAGCCATTATGGATTGAGAAATATTAAACAATATTGGAATGCACGTTTTGCAGAAAATTCCTGTTAAGTCATCATTTTACAGAGAAAACTGTGGCTAATCAGAAATACATCATACAAAATTGAATAAGATTTTTTTTCCTAAGAGACTTATCTCCAAAAACCTATCTCACTTTTTGCACAGGAATTACAGAAAGAAATATACATGCACATATTTACAGCCTATTTTTCAGACTCTGTAAAACTCTGTTTTACAAATGGTTTTGCAAAGCCTATTGTGCACAGCTGGAGAGGAATTTTAGGAAACTGAGAGAGGTTTATTTCACCAACATATTTATCTACAATAACCTCTTTCACTGTTTACATATGTATTTCGGGTTGAGAAATACAAATTTATCATTGGACCCCAAGTTTGTAGAATTGTTGGAGCAGAATACACAAAGAAAGGAAACAGTTAGTGACTTGGATGCCTCATCATCAACTAAGAGTTGGATCAAATTCGAATTATCCTCTTTTTCATCACCTATCCATAAAAAATAGTGCCAAATATATGCATTAGTTTTGAGTGTCCTTTAATTAATTTCTATTTATGTAAAACAGTTGGAGATATTTTGTAAACCAATCTTGATATTTTAGTTTAGAATTTGTATAAATACTTCACTCTTTGAAGTATCTTGGGTGGAATAAAAATTTTCAAGACTACTATAGACATTTTTTCTGAATACATTGGAGTTTGTGTGAGTCAATTTGTAAAGCAGCAGACTGGAACTAAGTCAAACAGACATCATAACTCAGGATTCTTGTGCTGATCAGATAAGTCAAGTATTTTCCTGTTTTCACTGTTTATCTTTCTAAAGTTCCATACATACATTTACATGTTTTTTGTATTTAATGATTGACTAGGAAAGTTTATACAGGATTAGTGTCAAAAGCTCCATGTTTTTTACTAGTTATTCATTGATATGTTTTTTGTTAATATCCGGACTTAAGAATCCTTAACTGCTCTTAGTCCCTTTTGACCTCTTTCTTTCATCTGATTTTCTATAACTTAAGGATCCTTCATTTCCCTTTTGTTCATATCTTTCCATTTCATCAAAAAGCCTATTTCCAAACCCTTTAAAGGTCATATACCATACCCCTAGTACATTTTCTCTTTTGACCTTATTTCCTAGCTCTGTTTGCCAAGAAATTTGACTCCATAGCCCAATGGTCTGGTAGATCCCTCTGTGGTTTACCTTGAAGTACCTTTTATTCCCACCAAACATTCAAACCAAAACAATTTTCCAATCATACCTAGCATAAAATTTAATCCAAAACAAAGTTAAATCATAAGGAGAGATCCCTCTCCAGAATTTAGGAAGGTTAGATCCTAGATTTCAAAAGTAGGTTTGTGCTTACCTCTAGTATGTTACAAAGTTTTAATTATTTCTGATAGAAAATTTACTAGAGTGATAACAATGCAGAGTGCATGGATGCAGATGTCAACAGCGCAGAGAGTCTAGTAGACATGTGTAGTAGGTACGAACAGTCATAAGTCTCTGATGACAGATGCATTATACTGATTCAATTTTTTGGAGGCTATTCAGTTTCAGAAGTGTTGCATGCAAAAGTTGCATGTGTGAGAAATACTAGCGAAGTGTTTCATGCAAGAGTTGCATGTGTGAGAAACAGTAGAGAAGTGTTGCATGCAAGAGTTGCATGTCGCATGTAAGAGTTGCATTTCGCATGCAAGGAAATTCCTTTCTTGTCGAGAGGGAGTGTTGAACTTTGCAACAAGAAACAATGAATTTGGCATCCAGAAACAACATGACACCACCTACACTAGTGTGGGACCACAGGTCACATATTGATGGGTCCAACCGATACATTAGTGTGCAATTCAATTTATTTAATAAATTGGAAATGTGTCTAATTTAATTATCCCTTAATTAAATTGTACAATAAAATGTAACCTTATCTCATAATCACTTGTAATATTTAACTAAGTGTGATAAACCCAGTTAGGTCATGGAATTCAAGTTGAGGGTAGTGGTGAGGCATGCAGAGTGATTCTATGTGTTTTAGAGTTCAAGTTTCAATTAAGAGCATGAATAATCAACTAACTTAGTTAGGTGAGTTAAAGTCAGTTGGACTAGTTGTAATTGTTTGTTGCACTAGTGAGAGATCAAGTGAATTAAATATTATTTAATTCACATTCAATGATATGTCATGTAACTAATGTTTTACTATTAATAGCTGCATGCATGTCAGTTCCAGTGGAGACCTAGTTGAGACAAAGGTTAAAGGGAACTTGACTATCAGTGGTATTTTTAGCAGGCTGCCCAAATGTAGTTAAAACACTGCAGGATACCCATGATACTCTGTGTAGTTGAGGAAGGTTGAAATTCCTAAAGAATAGGGATTGCATTCATCAAGGATTGCATGAGCAAGGCAGGTTGAAGACAGGCTAAGAATTGGCTAAGTGTTGCCCCGATTTTGTCTGGATTAGTGTGAGACGATAGGCAGATTGCACAAGACTCTTGTGAGAAGAGTGCATTGTAATTGTTTCATGATTCCTTATGTAATATACAATACATGATAGAGGGGTTTTGAGCAATAAGCTTTCCTCGGGAAATTATCTGTGTTGTGGTTTGATTTGATTCTTTTTTTTCTTAATGTGATTGACGATTTGTTTAATTTCCGCAACTGATTTGTAGAAGGATTCAGCAGCTAGCTTTAGTATATTGTCAGATTGGATTGAATCCATTGATATACATATGTTTGTATAATTTCTACACTTACGATAAGTAATTCTTTAAGAGTGCGCCATTTATGGATAATCCAAAACCTCGTAGACATCTGTACATGGGTGCATTTACCATGTTATTTTATTTTTTTACTTTATTCTTGGACAAGGACCTCTGCCTCTTTTAATTAGATTTTATTCTTTACTTTATTAATTTTATATTTTAAGATTTTATTTTATTTCAATGGCTATAATAAAAATGTTACCTTTGGCTTTTTTTTTGTCTTTCATGTTAATGTTGTTTTTTTATCGACAAAAATTTCTTTATGTTCTCAAATTATGGGTGTATATATATGAGGTTTATGATCTTCAATTTTTTTAGTGCATTTTCTTTGTTACTTAATTTTTATTTATTTTTTTAGTGTATTCTTGGATTAGGGTTATAAGAGGCTTAAAATGGTATATATATATATATATATATATAATGGTTTATCTTCTAATTTTGTTTTAATGGTTGTAATAACAAGGTTATCATGCCCACACTTTCTTATGTTAGGTGTTAATGCGACATTTTTCTTATCCAAGGCATTGTTTATGTTTTCAATTGTGGTTGTATATATAGAAGGTTTATAACTTTTACCTTATATTTTTTTATTTGGTACATTTTCTTTATCACTTTCTTAATTTTTCAATTTTTAAAATGGATTCTTCCATTAGGGTTATATAAAAAGGCTTAGGAATTTTATTTTGGAAATTTTTGGTGCATTTACTTTGTTAATTTCTTTCTTTTTTAATTGTATTCTTGGATGAGGGCCTCTTATTTTAGGTATATTTTCTTCTTTTTTTCACATATTTTATATTTATTTATCTATTTTATTGGTTATTCTACATTTTTTATTTAATGGCTATAATAAAAATGTTATCACACCCCCACTTTCTTATTTTCCATGGTAATGTTGCATTCATCTTATCAACAAGACTTTCATCATGTTTCTTTATGCATATAGGTTAATCTAAGCTTGCTCTCATGTGGAAACAACCATAAATGAGTTGTCATACCTTTACATCTATCATAATGCACTTCTTCAAAGTCAATGTTTTAATATAACAACAAGCTACAATATGACATCACCCTTGTTATAGTCCTCCCTCTATAACTATGAATAGTATCCCTTCAAGGAAATCACCACCTTTTATTATAGGTAGCTCTAGAGATGGAGGGAGTGACACTGATGAAGGTTGAGGCTGATATAAGAAAAGGTTTATTATGTAGGATTAAGTGTCATGGCATAATAACTAGCCACTATTTCATACTTGTTGTTGGTGTTGAAAACATTTACAACTTGATTGGCATAGAAGGCATCGACTTAGTTGACATAGGATGGGAGGGGTAGTTTTCATGAATGTTATTTTCCCTAGAAAAGGAAGCGTAATTTTATTCATAAAAGAAGTAAGACATTACATTTTGCATATGCAAAAACACATTCCATAGATACAGACTGCGAAAATAGCTATCAACCATCTGATAAAAAATTAAAGAAACACAGAAGGGTCAGCATAAAGATTATTTTGGATGGAATTTTGCTACACATTTCAGAAAAACATTTAAACCCTAGGGTCTGCATAAGAAAAACACACCCTAGGCTAAAAAAAAGAAATATTGCTACACAGAAACTACAGGACCTAAGTCCCAAAATACAAAAAAACTTTCAACATTCCAATAAATGAAAAAATGAACTAGAGAGTCCATACGTGGGTCGAGAATCAGACAAAAAAAAATCACATGAGCAGGGTGATGAACCCCAAAAAAAATAAAATTATCACTCCAATAGCATTGAAAACTCCAATACAAAAAAATTCCACTAACAGAGGTAGCAAAGACGAATTAATGATTGTTGGCAATGAAACGACCTACATATACACCACGATAGAGAACATGGGATAGAAACCCACCAATACCCCAAAATAATGTTGAAACTTGAAGAAAGGGAGGACACCAAAGGCAACAAAAAACATCCATGGATGCATTGCATAGAGCGGAGAACCAACCGACAATGATGGAAGGCAACAAGTGACGACATTGGAAAGTAAGAAATGCCACCAAAAACCCCGAAAAGGGCATAAACACAAATAGAATGGAGCCAAACCCAGACGATGAAGTACGAGATGTGGTGACCCATTGATAGAAGTGGGGGAAGGCAACATGAAGAGGAGGGGATTAACAACTAAGGTTCTAACCATGGAGCCTTTTCCCCCCATATTGTTTCTCCTAGTTTTCATCAATGATTGCTCTAGTCTTAACATTAATCCATCTACTATATCAACTTGTTGAATGCATGCTTTAATTTTCAAATCCCTTACCATATATTGGCCACAACCCTCCATTTACTAATGTTGATTCCTGTTGTTCGAAACGTAGATCTAAATCATCATGACTGGGAACAATCAGGACAATCTATTACAAACCAAAAAACCCAGAAATCTCAAATCAGAAATCAATGTTTTTCATGGATTTGATAAGAAATATAGAAAATAGTTAATATATACCCCATAGTAAAATAATATAGTTTCATATTCACAGGTGTAAATTCATTTTAACTATGGATTTATCAAGGGACTTGAAGGATTAAATATCTTGAGGTGTAGATTTCTTTTAAAGTGAAATATAAGATTTTTCATTGTTTAAACTGTTTTTCTTAACATATAAATGTATTCAACCCCTTTAAAATATCCTTGAACACTTAGATTGTGTAGACTATTCAACTTAAACTTACAATTCCAATAAATCTTTGCTAGAATATAAAATAGTGAGACTTGAAATATTTTAATAGTATTTTTTTTTAAATATTTTATCTATAATTCAATTTTTTATTTTTTATTAATAATTTTGTATTCCACATATTAATTTTATATTAAAATTTTAACAAATCACGTGTATCTTTTATATTATTCTTATTAGAAAATATTTTATTTTTTTAAATTCAATTTTTTCTTCTCTTGGTGCGTTGAAATAAATAAATAAATATATATATATATATATATATATATATATATATATATATATATATATATATATATTTTCTTTTTTTTTTTTTTTTTCTTTTTTTTAAAATTTTTTTTTTTTTTTTCTTTTTTTTTTTTTTTTCTTTTTTATATATAGAGTTGATACTCAAATAAATTAGTTAATATGGATATTTAAATAGCTTATGTATATTGAAATATTTTTAAAAGTATAAGAATTATACATTTTCTAAACACTAAAAACTTAAAATATGTAATTTAACATGTTTAATTACTGTATTTTTTAAAGCTAATACAAAATTATGTTATTTTGTGTTAACATCTAAATGTTTTATTTATGATTGAGAGAAATATTTTTAGGGTATTATTTTGAGTTGTAATGTGAACAACAAACCAAGACACTCAGAATAGGATAATTGATATTTATAATGTTTTTAATTAAAACAAACAAAATAGGTATATTCATTTTTGTTTTTAATTATAAGTCGCTATTTTTTTATTATTTGGAAAATATGTTAGGTTTATTTAAAAGGGACTTTTCATATTGGCCTTGGCCTCTCCGCAATATATATATATATATATATATATATATATATATATATATATATATATATATATATATATATATATATATATATATATATATATTATTTCAAATGAATATCAAAGTATTAGGAATTTTGATTCTGTGATCCATAAATTGTGATTAAAATCGTTAGGTGAAAATCACATCAAAGTAAATTTGATCTACTTGTTTCGAACCAGCCAGTGTGGTTCATCATCGGGATTATGGTTGAGAGTGAGAATGAATTATTCTTACCGCATCTTCTGAGTTGTGTGAGAGTGATATTATTTATATTTACAATATTTTTAATTAAAACTAATCACTAACTATATATATATATATATATATATATATATATATATATATATATAGTTTATTGATTATGATCAACATTGTTTTTTATTTAGAAAATGTTTTATTTTTATTTTAAAATGAACATATTAAAAGTTGAACACATGAAAATTATACATTTCCCTCCTACTTAAATGCAAAATCCTCACCAACAATAACATTTAAAAAATAAGAAAAAAAAAATTCTAAAACATTAATATTCAAATAATATTTCCATTAATAATTTCTAAAAAAAAAAATTCTAAATCAATTATTCCCAATTATCATTATATAATAATTATAAAATTTATAAATAAAACAAATATTTATAATTTTATTTTTCTAATCTAGCTTTTCTATAAATCAGTTGTATATCAATACTAATAACTCTTTAAATTTTGAACAAAAATTCCAATCAATAAAAGTGCAAACCAAGTGCAGAATCTAGTATGATAAATAATTCGTTTACCTAAACTTACAATGCATTAATCGTTTCGCTATGCATTTATTGCTTTGCATAGGCTAGATGTTGTAGTTTATTTCGAGCTCCCCACTGTGATAAATATTTGTTTACTGTCACATACATGCCAAAAATATTACCATAAAAAAAAAATTTAGAACTTACTATTACCATAGTACTTGTAGCAAACGAAAGGTAAACATACGGAAAGCTTATGTCATCACACTAATTTCTCAAGATAAGGTACAGGAATAAAATAATTAAATTCTGGTACTGGTTCTCCAACGAATTTATGGTTCCGCGGTGTTTGATATTCTTGGCGCTATGGTTATCCAAAAATTTCATAAATTTCTGGGCTGATCTCATTTATTATCATTGGTATGGTTTGTGCTTTATATAATGTATCGGTGCCATTTGTCCCAACCTCGGCTTAGAGATTTACGCTGCTTGTGTTATTGGATATGGTGAATATTGCATTTTAGTTTTGTGTTTAATAGCGCCAACTCTATGGTTACGACAGGTTCGACACCTGGGCTTACCTATGCCCACCCCGTGGCTTCTCACTTAATGCAATTCATTATTCAGCTGTACTGCCAGCCCTGCTTGGCACAGCTATCAAGCCGGTCTCACATTCCCTCCAATCTTTTCCGTGGAAGACTACAGTTTCAGCTCTCTAGTATAACTTGTCGGATACATAGCGCGGTTTTCTGGTGGATTCACTTCCAGTAGACAGAGGATTAAGGAAAGGTTGTTCCCTTGATTTCATCGACGTCCATGGCGCCATTGGGATGCCTGTTCGTGACCTCCGCACAGTTTCATTTAAATACAGGTTAAACCTATACTCCACAGCATCTCGGTCAAGATGATAACAACGCTTCTCAGTTTACTTTTTCGGTTGTTTATCTGAATGATAACTTGTTGTTGTTTTTATTTAAAGAAGGATGAGGTTTAATTCCTTGATGCGTGCAATGGCAGGGTGCAGGAAACTTGGAGCTTCCCCATGCTTTGGGGTCGATTTTACTCCAGAAGGGTTCATTCTGTTTCAGGTTTACGCTGGTATGTTTTTCCACACGCCTATGCTACACTAACTAACCACCTGCCTGCAACCATCCTTGTGGATAATGATACTTCTCGTCTCCAATTTTAAATAGTAGCTAATGACCCTTCCCTTCTCTGCTTACTTACAGGAATACCCAGATTCGGAATATCGACTCATAGGTAAGCTACCCATGCGAGGACTAACCCATCAGGGTCTTCTTGTTCACTGTTTCTTTTTTTTTTATTTACTATTGACAAAACTATTATCGGTATTCTAACTATCTACTCTGGGGTTTGCAGGTATCAACGGCCCCTTCACCTTTCTACGCCTATCAAGTTTCAGGCTCCTTGACCAAGGCTAACTATCAGAGTCATTCTCACAGGTACATACTTTCCAATGGCAGGAGAGAAAAGAACCCTTGTCGAAGCCCTTGTCAAGGCTACAGGCCTTCGACCGACTCTGTTATTTAGGATTTGATTATTATTAAAGAAAATAGTCCTCAATTTTATTCCCTCGGTGCTAGAGATTTACCATTCTCCTCAAGGGTTTTATTGTATGTTGGACAGCGCTCACAGAGCAATAGCTTTACAACTTTGTTTATGTATAACTTCCTTTATTATGGCAAGTTATTGTCCATATTTTGGTTCTGAGATTACAGACAGTTTTTTCGACATTTATATGTTTATATATAAAAGCGTTCTTCTGATGAATATCTGAACGCTACTGAGCGAATCTTGTATTCCGACCCTTCACCCCTCAGAGGGTGCGGAAGCCCTAATTTTGCACTCTGTTTGCATGCACAGTTACCATGGTATTTTTCGTGTACTTATCTCTTCTACTTTGCCAGAAATTTCTTTGTTATATCTACTGAATTTCTATTTTTCGTTTTCCATATCTTTCGCTACTGTCGGAATGATTTCAGCTTCCCATAATAACAGGTTTTCAGGATTATGATTATTGTACTCATACCTTCCTCCGTATGTATGAGCGTCACAAGGTTCTGTCCCTATAACCACTCTAACCTGTCAGGTGTGATTGACACAAACTCTGAAGTATACATATTTTTACAACAATCTTTATCATAGTTTTGCTAAACTGTAGCCTGTTAACATGATTACTTTCTTACTGATGTTTGGATTCTACTCGTTTTTCACATTGTTCCACTACAAAGAAGATTAGAACCCTGTTGTCGATTGTATAAAATTTGTTTTCTGTTCCCCTATCTTTTTTTCAAATTATCTAACACAAGATAGTTGAAAGAAATAAATAAGAAAGAAAGAAATAAGAAAGAAACGAGTAAATGCACCTTCTTTACAGTTCCAACTGAATGGTTTCTTTCAGTGCCTCAACAGAGTTTAAACTTGAAATAACCCTTAGTCTAATGTAATTACAAACTAGGCATTTTAAGCTTTCCTAGAGTATTTTTGGAAGAGAGTAAGAATTGTAGACTCTGTACTTAAAACTCGTTTCTCCACTATAGCTTTAGACAAGGCACACTTTCCATTTGTTTCAAAAAAAACATTAAAGTAGCAATACAACAGTACATATCTGTAAATTTATAATCGTAATAAACTCAAGATTACCACATTAGTACTTATCTGAAAGGGTAGATCTGTCCAAGCTGTTTTCCACCCAACCTTCAAGGGAGGCTATTACGTCCTCCGCTTGCCCCCTAGCTCCAGAAACTGAGTGGTGTCACGGGATTAACAATGGAATAATCTGCTGTGACCTCTGGATATCAAATCCAGTCACCAACAGTCAATCTGGCTCACACAAGGGTTTCCAAAGTTATTTTCAACTAGTCTCATACCAACTCAAGAAAATACTTTCCCTTTCTTGCCCATTTTCCAGAACCCCCCCTCATCCTCTGGATTCCAGCTTTATCCAATGAGGAGGGGGTAACTGTTTCCAACTGTCCCCAACCACCATCTATTCTGGGAAACTAATACCAACAGCTTAGCAGCTTCCCTTCCCTTCATTGGTTTCTTTTAATAAATTCAAAAATAAAATAAAATAGTAATTTTTTCTCAACATATAACCATCAAGTCTTTCTTGTCAGAAATTAAAATAAACAAATTGTTTAAACTAGTTAATGCTAGTTAATCTTTAAATGAGGTTGTCATATCTTCCCCCCCTGGAAGTAACACCATCCTCGGTGTTTTCAGCCCAACTCTGCAAACATTTCTGGGTAAGCCTCCTGTATAAACTTTTCATCCTCCCAAGTAGCTTCGTCCGGTCCAAAGTGCTTCCACTGCACTTTTAACTGGGTAACTACTCTTTTTTGGAGTCCAATCTCCCTACGATCCAGTATGCGTAGCGGCTCTACCAGAAACTCTCCGTCCGGTTCTACCTGGAAGAGAGAAAAACAAAAAACAACAGGATTACCAGTCAGTATATTAAATGTATTAAAACTTTCAGTCAGGACTTATTTCTACTCTTTCCTCCTACCTGAATGTTCTGCCAATGTATTACATGTTTTTCATCATGCACATATCGCTTCAACAAAGATACATGAAACACATTGTGTACTTTAATATGACTAGGCAAAGCCAGCCTATAGGCTACCGGTCCCACCCTTTCCAGAATTTGGAAGGGTCCACAGTAACGGGGGGCTAACTTGGTGCAAGAAGTCCACCTTAAGGTACTTCTCTTAGGCTTAATCCTGACATACACGTGGTCACCCACTCCAAATTCGCGATAAGATCTTTTCTTATCTGCAAATACCTTTTGTCGGTCTTGCGCGGCCTTCAAATTCTGCCTTATTCTGATTACTTCAGCTTCTAGCTCAGTCAACATTTCTGGTCCCAACATTAACTTTGTCTCTGGACTGCTCCAGTTAATTGGTGTACGACACTGTCGTCCATATAACGCTTCAAAGGGACTCATTTTTATAGATTCCTGATATCCGTTGTTATATGCAAACTCTACCAGATGCAGATAATCTTCCCATTTAGCTGGCTGCCGCATTACATACATGCACAGCATATGCTCTAAAACTTGGTTTACCCGTTCTGTCTGCCCATCAGTTTGAGGGTGATAGGCAGTACTGAAGTGTATCTGAGTACCTAAACCTGAGAACAAGGTTTTCCAAAACGCGGAGGTAAACTTAACATCCTGGTCTGATATCACAGTCTTAGGTATACCATGCAACCTAAAGACTTCCCTCATGAATATGTCTGCAATCTGCACTGTCTTGTAAACGGATTGCACAGATATGAAATGGGCAGATTTACTTAATCTGTCCACCACTACCATGATTGAATCATTCTGCTTCCTTGTTCGAGGTAAGCCTGTGATGAAGTCCAAAGAGATCACTTCCCATTTCCATTCAGGAATGGGTATGGGCTGCAGTAGCCCCGCTGGGTGCTGATGCTCCACTTTAACCTGTTGGCATTCTAAGCACTTGTTAAAATATTCCGCAATGTCTCTGCACATACCTGGCCAATAATATATTTTCCTAATTGCTGTAAGCATCTTTTGGTAGCCAGGATGACCAGCGTAGTTGCTGCGGTGGTACTCGTTCAGAATTAACTCCTTGAGACTTACGCGATTAGGAACATAAGTTCTTCCGCGAAAAGTTAACATCTGTTCTTCGTTGCTTTCATACTCAGATGGCTTACCTTGCTCTTTATCCTTTTCCATCTGCTGCCATAAAAACTTGTATTATGGGTCCTTCCGTGCCTCTTCCTTTAATTGTTCAGACAGCTGGCTTACAGGTTGGCTGAAGTACGTTGCATAGATCCCATGTAATTTCCTGCTCAGGGCATCTGCAACTCGATTTTCTTTTCCTTTAACATGTTGTATGTCCATGTCGAACTCACTCAAAAAGGCATTCCACCGTGCTTGCCGAGAGTTTAAATCTGCCTGCTTAAAATAATTAGTTAGACTGCTATGGTCTGTTTTAAGTACAAACTTTTTTCCCAGTAGATAATGCCTCCATACTCGGAGAGCATGCACTACTGCTGTAAGTTCTAGATCATAAGCAGAGTATTTTTGTTCGTGTTCTCTCAACTTTCTGGACTCATAGGCTATTACCTTGCCTTCTTGGGTTAACACTGCACCGACTCCCTCCTTGCTGGCATCCGTGCACACCTCGTAGTCTTTGCTGGGGTCAGCGACCCTCAGCACTGGTGCTGTGGTTAAAAGTTGTTTCAGCTTTTCAAAGCTGAGCTGACATTCTTTCGTCCATTTAAAAGATTTGCCTTTATTTTGTAAGGATGTAATAAGATAGGCAATCCTAGAAAACCCTTCGATGAACCGTCTGTAATACCCTGCCAGACCCATAAAAGCTCTGATATCGGCCACATTTTGGGGTACTTGCCATTCCAAGATAGTTTTAATCTTTTCGGGGTCCACCGCTATTCCTTCAGCTGTCACAACATGACCCAAGTACTGGATTTCTGTTTTAAAGAAATCGCACTTGCTGAATTTAGCATACAGCTGATGCGTCCACAGCATTTCCAGTACTATTCTCAGATGCTCCTTATGTTCTTCGTCGCTCTTGGAATAAATCAATATGTCATCTATGAAGATCAGTACAAAATGATCTAAGAATTGATGAAAAATGCCATTCATCAACCTCATAAAGGTTGCTGGTGCATTTGTCAATCCGAATGGCAATACCACAAACTCATAATGCCCATATCTGGTGCGGAATGTTGTTTTGCAAATATCCTCATCCTTGACTCGAATCTGATGATATCCAGACCTCAGGTCTATTTTGGAGAACACCTTGGCACCTCTCACCTGATTGAATAAATCATCAATTCTGGGTAGAGGATATTTATTCTTAACTGTCAGCTTGTTGAGTTTTCGGTAGTCCATACACATACGTAAGGTTCCATCCTTCTTTCTAACAAAAATAACTGGTGCTCCCCAAGGTGACACGGTTGGGCAGATATATCCTTTATCTAACAACTCCTGCAGCTTCATCTTTAACTTCGTTAACTCTGGTATGCTCATTATGTAAGGTGCTCTTGACACAGGAGAGGCTCCGAGTAGTAATTCAATAGTGAAATCAATTTCTCTTTTAGGTGGCAACCCTGGAATGTTTTCCGGAAATACATCCAGGAATTCCTGTACTACAGGGATATCTTGTATATCTGCAGCCTTTCCCTTAGATTCAGCATACCCTACTTGAATGGCATACAACTGACATCCCTTTCGAATACACTTGCTCATTTGAGACGCTGTTATGGGGCGTAATTGCACAGGCTTTTTAATTCCTTTAATTTCCTTACGCGTACCATCTAGCGCCCTATAATAAATTGTCTTTCCCTTACAGTCCACTAAGGTCCAGTGTTTTTCCAGCCAGTCCATTCCTAGTAACACATCATACGATCCCAATGGTAGAATATTTAAGTCTACCTGCAATTACTGTTCTGCAACTTCCAGTATGCAATCAACAATTTTCGCAGTTAATTTGTGTTTTGCTCCGGTGGCTAGCTGAACTAACCATGAGTTTTTAAATTTCTGTTCTTTTAATTTTCACACTTCCACTAGTTTAGGACTTACATAACTTAAACTAGCGCCAGGATCTATTAAAATCGAAACAGGTTTAGACAGTATCGTACCTTCCAATTCAATCATTGTGGGTTGAAAATCAGCCTGTCGATTCTCCAAGGCTGCGTTTATACGGGGTATGCTTCGCGCCACGTCCCCCACTGTTGATGCCTCCTGCAAGTTTGCCACAGTTTCACTCTGTTTCCGTTGTGGACAGTTCTTGTAGTAGTGTGCTTCCCCACAACCCCAACACTGTAGGGGAGGTTTAGAATTCTGCCCCTGCTCTGGTTTGCTTGATGCTTCTGTGGGTTTTTCTTCAGCTAGCCACTTGATCCTTTGATGGTTCCTGTTAAACTGTTTGCTACCAGCGTTTCGTCCTACCCCTTTAAAGTGGCTTCTTTTTCTGCTTTTAAAGGTAGAGGGATTCTTTTGATTTTTCTTGGGCTGCCAACCCTTTCCACCATCTCCTTTGGTCTTATACTGCTGGTAACACATGCGTGCTTTCCGGACAGCTTCATCCATCGTTTGAGGGTTAAAAAACTCTATTCTTTCCCTCATGGGAGCAGGAAAACTACTCAGAAATATTTTTACCTTGGCTTTTTCCTCTCTGAGGTAAGGTACATAACATAGCAGGGAAGTAAATTTCGTGACATACTCATCCATAGTCATTTGGCCCAGCCGAAGATCATGGAATCTCTTGGCTTTATCATTATAAAATATTTCTGTTAGATATTTATCTTTGAAGTACTGCTGGAATAATTCCCATGTAATGTCCCGCTCATCAATGCTGCGAACATTTTTCACCTCCTCCCACCACAAGGTGGCTTTCTCTCGCAGCTGGTATATAGCCAATCTGGCCTTCAGATTGCTGCTATACTCATATACCTGAAAATATTTATTGATGTTAATCAACCATGATTCAGCTGCTTCTTCCGCCTCGCCATCAAACATTGGTGGCTTAATCTTACGAAACTCCCCCTGCAGTTCAACTTTCTGCCTCTTATAATCCTGCTGATTAGACATATTTTCTGATTCTGCCTCATTATTATTATGGTTTTTGCTCCTGTGGGAGAAACTCTTTTCAGTCTTTCCAGTGGTTTTGTTTCTGGTTTGCTGGTCCTCTGCTTCCGTTGATAATTCTTTTTCTGCACTGGGTTGCTACATCTCATGATTTTGTTTATCAGATATACTCTTCAGAATCTTTTCCTGGTCTTGCAACAAATTTTCATTGTCTTTCCGGACACTAATCATCTCTTCTTGTAACTGCTGTACTGTGTTTAGCAGAAAATCATTTTGTTGCTGCTGTTCTTCCAGCAGTTTACTCGTTTTCTGATGCTGCTCCACAGTTAGTTGAACCCACATTTCTGGGTTCATAACTGTTGGACCTTGAGTCTCGTTCGGTTGTGACTGAGATGCTATATCTTCTCTCATATATTTTTCTTCTTCTCAGTGCACTAATACACACACAGCTTTATTAGTAGACCCTTAGGTTGCCAGTGTAGTAACCGGCTTTGATACCACTTGTCACATACATGCCAAAAATATTACCATAAAAAAAAAAAATTTAGAACTTACTATTACCATAGTAATTGTAGCAAACGAAAGGTAAACATACGGAAAGCTTATGTCATCACACTAATTTCTCAAGATAAGGTACAGGAATAAAATAATTAAATTCTGGTACTGGTTCTCCAACGAATTTATGGTTCCGTGGTGTTTGATATTCTTGGCGCTATGGTTATCCAATAATTTCATAAATTTCTGGGCTGATCTCATTTATTATCATTGGTATGGTTTGCGCTTTATATAATGTATCGGTGCCATCTGTCCCAACCTCGGCTTGGAGATTTACGCCGCTTGTGTTATTGGATATGGTGAATATTGCATTTTAGTTTTGTGTTTAATAGCGCCAACTCTATGGTTACGACGGGTTCGACACCTGGGCTTACCTATGCCCTCCCCGTGGCTTCTCACTTAATGCAATTCATTATTCAGCTGTACTGCCAACCTTGCTTGGCACAGCTATCAACCCGGTCTCGCATTCCCTCCAATCTTTTTCGTGGAAGACTACACTTCCAGCTCTCTAGTCTAACTTGCCGGATACATAGCGCGGTTTTCTGGTGGATTCACTTCCAGTAGACAGAGGATTAAGGAAAGGTTGTTCCCTTGATTTCATCGGTGTCCATGGCACCATTGGGATGCTTGTTCGTGACCTCCGCACAGTTTCATTTAAATACAGGTTAAACCTATACTCCACAGTATCTCGGTCAAGATGATAACAACTCTTCTCAGTTTCCTTTTTCGGTTGTTTATCTGAATGATAACTTGTTGTTGTTTTTCTTTAAATAAGGATGAGGTTTAATTCCTTGATGCGTGCGATGGCAGGGTGCAGGAAACTTGGAGCTTCCCCATGCTTTGGGGTCGATTTTACTCCAGAAGGGTTCATTTCGTTTCAGGTTTACGCTGGTATGTTTTTCCACACGCCTAAGCTACACTACCTAACCACCTGCCTACAACCATGCTCGTGGATAATGATACTTCTCGTCTCCAATTTTAAATAGTAGCTAATGAACCTTCCCTTCTATGCTTACTTACAGGAATACCCAGATTCGGAATATCGACTCATAGGTAAGCTACCCATGCGAGGACTAACCCATCAAGATCTTCTTGTTCACTGTTTCTTTTTTTATTTATTTACTATTGACAGAACTATTATCGGTATTCTAACTATCTACTCTAGGGTTTGCAGGTATGAATGACCCCTTCACCTTTCTACGCCTATCAAGTTTCAGGCTCCTTGACCAAGGCTAACTATCAAAGTCATTCTCATAGGTACATACTTTCCAATGGCAGGAGAGAAAAGAACCCTTGTCGAAGCCCTTGTCAAGGGTACAGGCCTTCGACCGACTCTGTTAATTAGGATTTGATTATTATTAAAGAAAATAGTCCTCAGTTTTATTCCCTCGGTGCTAGAGATTTACCATTCTCCTCAAGGGTTTTATTGTATGTTGGACAGCGCTCACAGAGCAATAGCTTTACAACTTTGTTTATGTATAACTTCCTTTATTATGGCAAGTTATTGTCCATATTTTGGTTCTGAGATTACAGACAGTTTTTTTGACATTTATATGTTTATATATAAGTGTGTTCTTCTGATGAATATCTGAACGCTACTATGCGAATATTGTATTCCGGCCCTTCACCCCTCAGAGGGTGCGGAAACCCTAATTTTGCGCTCTGTTTGCATGCACAGTTACCATGGTATTTTTCGTGTACTTATCTCTTCTACTTCGCCAGAAATTTCTTTGTTATATCTACTGAATTTCTATTTTTCGTTTTCCATATCTTTCGCTACTGTCGGAATGATTTCAGCTTCCCATAATAACAAGTTTTCTGGATTATGATTATTGTACTCATACCTTCCTCCGTATGTATGAGCGTCACAAGGTTCTGTCCCTATAACCACTCTAAGCTATCAAGTGTGATTGACACAAACTCTGAAGTATACATATTTTTACAATAGTCTTTATCATAGTTTTGCTAAACTGTAGCTTGTTAACAGGATTACTTTCTTACTGATGTTTGGATTCTACTCGTTTTCCACATTGTTTTACTACAAAGAAGATTAGAACCCTGTTGTTTATTGTATAAAATTTGTTTTCTGTTCCCCTATCTATTTTTCAAATTATCTAACACAAGATAGTTGAAAGAAATAAATAAGAAAGAAACGATTAAATACACCTTCTTTACAGTTCCAACTGAATGGTTTCTTTCAGTGCCTCAACAGAGTTTAAACTTGAAATAACCCTTAGTCTAATGTAATTACAAACTAGGCATTTTAAGCTTTCCTAGAGTATTTTCGGAAGAGAGTAAGAATTGTAGACTCTGTACTTAAAACTCGTTTCTCCACTGTAGCTTTAGACAAGGCACACTTTCCATTTGTTTTCAAAAAAAACTTTAAAGTAGCAATACAACAGTACATATCTGTAAATGTATAATCGTAATAAACTCAAGATTACCACATTAGTACTTATCTGCAAGGGTAGATCTGTCCAAGCTGTTGTCCACCCAACCTTCAAGGGAGGCTATTACGTCCTCTGCTTGCCCCCTAGCTCCAGAAATAGAGTGGTGCCACGGGATTAACAGTGGAATAATATGCTATGACCTCTGGATATCAAATCCAGTCACCAACAGTCAATCTAGCTCACACAAGGGTTTCCAAAGTTATTTTCAACTGGTCTCATACCAACTCAAGAAAATACTTTCCCTTTCTTTCCCATTTTCCAGAACCCCCCCTCATCCTCTAGATTCCAACTTTATCCAATGAGGAGGGGGTAACTGTTTCCAACTGTCCCCAACCACCATCTATTCTGGGAAACTAATACCAACAGATTATCAGCTTCCCTTCCATTCATTGGTTTCTTTTAATAAATTCAAAAATAAAATAAAATAGTAATTTTTTCTCAACATATAACCATCAAGTCTTTCTTGTCAGAAATTAAAATAAACAAATTGTTTAAACTAGTTAATGCTAGTTAATCTTTAAATGAGGCTGTCACATCTTCCCCCCTGGAAGTAACACCGTCCTCGGTGTTTTCAGCCCAACTCTGCAAACAGTTCTGGGTAAGCCTCCTGTATAAACTTTTCATCCTCCCAAGTAGCTTCGTCCGGTCCAAAGTGCTTCCACTGCACTTTTAACTGGGTAACTACTCTTTTTCGGAGTTCAATCTCCCTACGATCCAGTATGCGTAGCGGCTCTACCAGAAATTCTCCGTCTGGTTCTACCTGGAAGAGAGAAAAACAAAAAACAACAGGATTACCAGTCAGTATATTAAATGTATTAAAACTTTCAGTCAGGACTTATTTCTACTCTTTCCTCCTACCTGAATGTTCTGCCAATGTATTACATGTTTTTCATCATGCACATATCGCTTCAAAAAAGATACATGAAACACATTGTGTACTTTAATATGACTAGGCAAAGCCAGCCTATAGGCTACCGGTCCCACCCTTTCCAGAATTTGGAAGGGTTCACAGTAACGGGGGGCTAACTTGGCGCAAGAATTCCACCTTAAGGTACTTCTCTTAGGCTTAATCCTGACATACACGTGGTCACCCACTCCGAATTCGCGATAAGATCTTTTCTTATCTGCAAATACCTTTTGTCGGTCCTGCGCGGCCTTCAAATTCTGCGTTATTCTTTTTACTTCAGCTTCTAGCTCAGTCAACATTTCTGGTCCCAACATTAACTTTGTCTCCGGACTGCTCTAGTCAATTGGTGTACGACACTGTCGTCCATATAACGCTTCAAAGGGACTCATTTTTAGAGATTCCTGATATCCGTTGTTATATGTAAACTCTACAGAATGCAGATAATCTTCCCATTTAGCTGGCTGCCACATTACATACATGCACAGCATATCCTCTAAAACTTGGTTTACCCGTTCTGTCTACCCATGAGTTTGAGGGTAATAGGCAGTACTGAAGTGTATCTGAGTACCTAAACCCGAGAACAAGGTTTTCCAAAACGCGGAGGTAAACTTAACATCCTGGTATGATATCACAGTATTAGGTATACCATGCAACCTAAAGACTTCCCTCATGAATATGTCTGCAATCTGCACTGTCTTGTAAGTGGATTGCACAGGTATGAAATGGGAAGATTTACTTAATCTGTCCACAACTACCATGATTGAATCATTCTGCTTCCTTGTTCGAGGTAAGCCTGTGATGAAGTCCAAAGAGATCACTTCCCATTTCCATTCAGGAATGGGTATGGGCTGCAGTAGCCCCACTGGGTGCCGATGCTCCACTTTAACCTGTTGGAATTCTAAGCACTTGCTCAAATATTCCGCAATATCTCTGCGCATACCTGGCCAATAATATATTTTCCTAATTGCTGTAAGCATCTTTTGGTAGCCAGGATGACCAGCGTAGTTGCTGCGGTGGTACTCGTTCAGAATTAACTCCTTGAGACTTACGCGATTAGGAACATAAGTTCTTCCGCGAAAAGTTAACATCTGTTCTTCGTTGCTTTCATACTCAGATGCCTTACCTTTCTCTTTATCCTTTTCCATTTGCTGCCATAAAAACTTGTATTCTGGGTCCTTCCGTGCCTCTTCCTTTAATTGTTCGGACAGCTGGCTTACAGGTTGGCTGAAGTACGTTGCATAGATCCCATGTAATTTCCTGCTCAGGGCATCTGCAACTCGGTTTTCTTTTCCTTTAACATGTTGTATGTCCATGTCGAACTCACTCAAAAAGGCATTCCACCGTGCTTGCCGAGAGTTTAAATATGCCTGCTTAAAATAATTAGTTAGACTGCTATGGTCTGTTTTAAGTACAAACTTTTTGCCCAGTAGATAATGCCTCCATACTCGGAGAGTATGCACTACTGCTGTAAGTTTTAGATCATAAGCAGAGTATTTTTGCTCGTGTTCTCTCAACTTTCTGGACTCATAGGCTATTACCTTGCCTTCTTGGGTTAACACTGCACCGACTCCCTCCTTGCTGGCATCCGTGCACACCTCATAGTCTTTGCTGGGGTCAGCTACCCTCAGCACTGGTGCTGTGGTTAAAAGCTGTTTCGGCTTTTCAAAGCTGAGCTGACATTCTTTCGTCCATTTAAAAGATTTGCCTTTATTTTGTAAGGATGTAATAGGATAGGCAATCCTAGAAAACCCTTCAATGAACCGTCTGTAATACCCTGCCAGACCCATAAAAGATCTAATATCGGCCACATTTTGGGGTACTTGCCATTCCAATATAGTTTTAATCTTTTCGGGGTCCACCGCTATTCCTTCAGCTGTCACAACATGACCCAAGTACTGGATTTCTGTTTTAAAGAAATCGCACTTGCTGAATTTAGCATACAGCTGATGCGTCCTCAGCATTTCCAGTACTATTCTCAGATGCTCCTTATGTTCTTCCTCGCTCTTGGAATAAATCAATATGTCATCTATGAAGATTAGTACAAAATGATCTAAGAATTGATGAAAAATGCCATTCATCAACCTCATAAAGGTTGCTGGTGCATTTGTCAATCCGAATGGAAATAACACAAACTCATAATGCCCATATCTGGTGTGGAATGCTATTTTGCAAATATCGTCATCCTTGACTCGAATCTGATGATATCCAGACCTCAGGTCTATTTTGGAGAACACCTTGGCACCTCTCACCTGATCGAATAAATCATCAATTCTGGGTAGAGGATATTTATTCTTAACTGTCAGCTTGTTGAGTTGTCGGTAGTCCATACACATACGTAAGGTTCCATCCTTCTTTCTAACAAAAAGAACTAGTGCTCCCCAAGGTGACACGCTTGGGCGGATATATCCTTTATCTAAAAACTCCTGTGGCTGCATCTTTAACTCTGTTAACTCTGGTATGCTCATTCTGTAAGGTGCTCTTGACACAGGAGAGGCTCCGGGTAGTAATTCAATAGCGAAATCAATTTCTCTTTTAGGTGGCAACCCTGGAATGTTTTCCGGAAATACATCCAGGAATTCATGTACTACAGGGATATCTTGTATATCTGCAGCTTTTCCCTTAGATTCAACATACCCTACTTGAATGGCATACAACTGACATCCCTTTCGAATACACTTGCTCATTTGAGACGTTGTTATGGGGCGTAATTGCACAGGCTTTTTAATTCCTTTAATTTCCTTACGCGTACCATCTAGCGCCCTATAATAAATTGTCTTTTCCTTACAGTCCAATAAGGTCCAGTGTTTTTCCAGCCAGTCCATTCCTAGTAACACATCATACGATCCCAATGGTAGAATATTTAAGTCTACCTGCAATTGCTGTTCTGCAACTTCCAGTATGCAATCAGTAATTTTCGCAGTGACTTTGCGTTTTGCTCCGGTGGCTAGCTGAACTAACCATGAGTTTTTAAATTTATGTTCTTTTAATTTGCACACTTCCACTAGTTTAGGACTTACATAACTTAAACTAGCGCCAGGATCTATTAAAATCGAAACAGGTTTAGACAGTATAGTACCTTCCAATTCAATCATTGTGGGTTGAAAATCAGCCTGTCGATTCTCCAAGGCTGCGTTTATACGGGGTATGCTTCGCGCCACATCCCCCACTGTTGAAGTCTCCTGCAAGTTTGCCACAGTTTCACTCTATTTCCGTTGTGGACAGTTCTTGTATTATTGTGCTTCCCCACAACCCCAACACTGTAGGGGAGGTTTTGAATTCTGCCCATGCTCTGGTTTGCTTGATGCTTCTGTGGGTTTTTCTTCAGCTAGCCACTTGATCCTTTGATGGTTCCTGTTAAACTGTTTGCTACCAGCGTTCCATCCTACCCCTTTAAAGTGGCTGCTTTTGCTACTTTTAAAGGTAGAGGGATTCTTTTGATTTTTCTTGGGCTGCCAACCCTTTCCACCATCCCCTTTGGTCTTATACTGCTGGTAACACATGCGTGCTTTCCGGACAGCTTCATCCATCGTTTAGGGGTTAACAAACTCTATTCTTTCCCTCATGGGAGCAGGAAAACTACTCAGAAATCTCTGTACCTTGGCTTTTTCCTCTCTGAGGTAAGGTACATAACATAGCAGGGAAGTAAATTTCGTGACATACTCATCCATGGTCATTTGGCCCAGCCGAAGATCATGGAATTCCTTGGCTTTATCATCATAAAATATTTCTGTTAGATATTTATCTTTGAAGTACTGCTGGAATAATTTCCATGTAATGTCCTGCTCATCAATGCTGCGAACATTTTTCACCTCCTCCCACCACAGGGTGGCTTTCTCTCGCAGCTGGTATATAGCCAATCTGGCCTTCAGATTGCTGCTATACTCATATACCTGAAAATATTTATTGATGTTAATCAACCATGCTTCAGCTGCTTCTTCCGCCTCGACATCAAACATTGGTGGCTTAATCTTACGAAACTCCCCCTGCAGTTCAACTTTCTGCCTCTTATCATCCTGCTGATTAGACAGATTTTCCGATTCTCCCTCATTATTATTATGGTTTTTTCTCCTGTGGGAGAAACTCTTTTCAGTCTTTCCAGTGGTGTTGTTTCTGGTTTACTGGTCCTCTGCTTCCATTGATAATTCTTTTTCTGCACTGGGTTGCCGCATCTCATGATTTTGTTTATCAGATATACTCTTCAGAATCTTTTCCTGGTCTTGCAACAACTTTTCATTGTCTTTCCGGACTCTGATCATCTCTTCTTGTAACTGTTGTACTGTGTTTAGCAGAAAATCAGTTTGTTGCTGCTGTTCTTCCAGCAGTTTACTCATTTTCTGATGCTGCTCCACAGTTAGTTGAACCCACATTTCTGGGTCCATAACTGTTGGACCTTGAGTCTCGTTCGGTTGTGACTGAGATGCTATATCTTCTCTCATATCTTTTTCTTCTTCTGAGTGCACTAATACACACACAGCTTTGTTAGTAGACCCTTAGGTTTCCAGTGTAGTAACCGGCTTTGATACCACTTGTCACATACATGCCAAAAATATTACCATAAAAAAAAAATTTAGAACTTACTATTATCATAATAATTGTAGCAAACGAAAGGTAAACATACGGAAAGCTTATGTCATCACACTAATTTCTCAAGATAAGGTATAGGAATAAAATAATTAAATTCTGGTACTGGTTCTCCAACGAATTTATGGTTCCGCAGTGTTTGATATTCTTGGCGCTATGCTTATCCAATAATTTCATAAATTTCTGGGCTGATCTCATTTATTATCATTGGTATGGTTTGTGCTTTATATAATGTATCGGTGCCATCTGTCCCAACCTCGACTTGGAGATTTACGCTGCTTGTTTTATTGGATATGGTGAATATTGCATTTTAGTTTTGTGTTTAATAGCGCCAACTCTATGGTTACGACAGGTTCGACACCTGGGCTTACCTATGCCCTCCCCGTGGCTTCTCACTTAATGAAATTCATTATTTAGCTGTACTGCCAGCCCTGCTTGGCAGAGCTATCAACCCAGTCTCGCATTCCCTCCAATCTTTTCCGTGGAAGACTACACTTCCAGCTCTCTAGTCTAACTTGTCGGATACATAGCGCGGTTTTCTGGTGGATTCACTTCCAGTAGACAGAGGATTAAGGAAAGGTTGTTCCCTTGATTTCATCGGCGTCCATGGCGCCATTGGGATGCCTGTTCGTGACCTCCGCACAGTTTCATTTAAATACAGGTTAAACCTATACTCCACAGCATCTCGGTCAAGATGATAACAGCTCTTCTCAGTTTCCTTTCTCGGTTGTTTATCTGAATGATAACTTGTTGTTGTTTTTCTTTAAAGAAGGATGAGGTTTAATTCCTTGATGCGTGCGATGGAAGGGTGCAGGAAACTTGGAGCTTCCCCATGCTTTGGGGTCGATTTTACTCCAGAAGGGTTCATTTCGTTTCAGGTTTACGTTGGTATGTTTTTCCACACGCCTATGATACACTACCTAACCACCTGCCTGCAACCATGCTTGTGGATAATGATACTTCTCGTCTCCAATTTTAAATAGTAGCTAATGACCCTTCCCTTCTCTGCTTACTTACAGGAATACCCAGATTCGGAATATCGACTCATAGGTAAGCTACCCATGTGAGGACTAACCCATCAGGGTCTTCTTGTTCACTGTTTCTTTTTTTTTATTTACTATTGACAGAACTATTATCGGTATTCTAACTATCTACTCTGGGGTTTGCAGGTATCAACGGCCCCTTCACCTTTCTACGCCTATCAAGTTTCAGGCTCCTTGACCAAGGCTAACTATCAGAGTCATTCTCACAGGTACATACTTTCCAATGGCAGGAGAGAAAAGAACCCTTGTCGAAGCCCTTGTCAAGGCTACAAGCCTTCGACCGACTCTGTTAATTAGGATTTGATTATTATTAAAGAAAATAGTCCTCATTTTTATTCCCTCGGTGCTAGAGATTTACCATTCTCCTCAAGGGTTTTATTGTATGTTGGACAGCGCTCATAGAGCAATAGCTTTACAACTTTGTTTATGTATAACTTCCTTTATTATGGCAAGTTATTGTCCATATTTTGGTTCTGAGATTACAGACAGTTTTTTCGACATTTATATGTTTATATATAAGTGCGTTCTTCTGATGAATATCTGAATGCTACTATGTGAATCTTGTATTCTGACCCTTCACCCTTCAGAGGGTGCGGAAGCCCTAATTTTGCGCTCTGTTTGCATGCACAGTTACCATGGTCTTTTTTGTGTACTTATCTCTTCTACTTTGCCAAAAATTTCTTTGTTATATCTACTGAATTTCTATTTTTCGTTTTCCATATCTTTCGCTACTGTCGGAATGATTTCAGCTTCCCATAATAACAGGTTTTTAGGATTATGATTATTGTACTCATACCTTCCTCCGTATGTATGAGCGTCACAAGGTTCTGTCCCTATAACCACTCTAACCTGTCAGGTGTGATTGACATATACTCTGAAGTATACATATTTTTACAACAGTCTTTATCATAGTTTTGCTAAACTGTAGCTTGTTAACAGGATTACTTTCTTACTGATGTTTGGATTCTACTCGTTTTCCACATTGTTCCACTACAAAGAAGATTAGAACCCTGTTTTTTATTGTATAAAATTTGTTTGTTGTTCCCCTATCTGTTTTTCAAATTATCTAACACAAGATAGTTGAAAGAAGTAAATAAGAAAGAAACGAGTAAATACACCTTCTTTACAGTTCCAACTGAATGGTTTCTTTCAGTGCCTCAACAGAGTTTAAACTTGAAATAACCCTTAGTCTAATGTAATTACAAACTAGGCATTTTAAACTTTCCTAAAGTATTTTCGGAAGAGAGTAAGAATTGTAGACTCTGTACTTAAAACTCATTTCTCCACTGTAGCTTTAGACAAGGCACACTTTCCATTTGTTTTCAAAAAAAAATTTAAAGTAGCAATACAGCAGTACATATCTGTAAATTTATAATCGTAATAAACTCAAGATTACCACATTAGTACTTATCTGCAAGGGTAGATCTGTCCAAGCTGTTGTCCACCCAACCTTCAAGGAAGGCTATTACGTCCTCCGCTTGCCCCCTAGCTCCAGAAACTGAGTGGTGCCACGGGATTAACAGTGGAATAATATGTTGTGACCTCTGGATATCAAATCCAGTCACCAACTGTCAATCTAGCTTACACAAGGGTTTCCAAAGTTATTTTCAACTGGTCTCATTACAACTCAAGAAAATACTTTCCCATTCTTGCCCATTTTCCAGAACCCCCCCTCATCCTCTGGATTCCAACTTTATCCAATGAGGAGGGGGTAACTGTTTCCAACTGTCCCCAACCACCATCTATTCTGGGAAACTAATACCAACAGCTTAGCAGCTTCCCTTCCATTCATTGGTTTCTTTTAATAAATTCAAAAATAAAATAAAATAGTAATTTTGTCTCAACATATAACCATCAAGTCTTTCTTGTCAGAAATTAAAATAAAAAAATTGTTTAAACTAGTTAATGCTAGTTAATCTTTAAATGAGGCTGTCACATCTTCCCCCCCTGGAAGTAACACCGTCCTCGGTGTTTTCAGCCCAACTCTGCAAACAGTTCTGGGTAAGCCTCCTGTATAAACTTTTCATCCTCCCAAGTAGCTTCGTCCGGTCCAAAGTGCTTCCACTGCACTTTTAACTGGGTAACTACTCTTTTTCGGAGTTCAATCTCCCTTCGATCCAGTATGCGTAGCGGCTCTAACAGAAATTCTCTGTCCGGTTCTACCTGGAAGAGAGAAAAACAAAAAACAACAGGATCACCAGTCAGTATATTAAATTTATTAAAACTTTCAGTCAGGACTTATTTCTACTCTTTCCTCCTACCTGAATGTTCTGCCAATGTATTACATGTTTTTCATCATGCATATATCGCTTCAACAAAGATACATGAAACACATTGTGTACTTTAATATGACTAGGAAAAGCCAGCCTATAGGCTACGGGTCCCACCCTTTCCAGAATTTGGAAGGGTCCACAGTAACGGGGGGCTAGCTTGGCGCAAGAAGTCCACCTCAAGGTACTTCTCTTAGGTTTAATCCTGACATACATGTGGTCACCTACTCCAAATTCGCGATAGGATATTTTCTTATCAACAAATACCTTTTGTCGGTCTTGTGCGGCCTTCAAATTCTGCCTTATTCTTTTTACTTCAGTTTCAAGCTCAATCAACATTTCTGGTCCTAACATTAACTTTGTCTCCGGACTGCTCCAGTTAATGGGTGTACGACACTGTCGTCCATATAATGCTTCAAAGGGACTCATCTTTAGAGATTCCTGATATCCGTTGTTATATGCAAATTCTACTAGATGCAAATAATCTTCCCATTTAGCTGGCTGCCGCATTACATACATGCGCAGCATATCCTCTAAAACTTGGTTTACCCGTTCCGTCTGTCCATCAGTTTGAGGGTGATAGGCAATACTGAAGTGTATCTGAGTACCTAAACCTGAGAACAATGTCTTCCAAAACACCGAGGTAAACTTAACATCCCGGTCTGATATCACAGTCTTAGGTATACCATGCAACCTAAAGACTTCCCTCATGAATATGTCTGCAATCTGCACTGTCTTGTAAGTGGATTGCACAGGTATGAAATGGGCAGATTTACTTAATCTTTCCACTACTACCATGATTGAATCGTTCTGTTTCCTTGTTCGAGGTAAGCCTGTGATAAATTCTAAAGAGATCACTTCCCACTTTCATTCAAGAATGGGTATGGGCTACAGTAGCCCCGCTGGGTGCCGATGCTCCACTTTAACCTGCTGGCATTCCAATCACTTGCTCAAATATTCTGCAATGTCTCTACGCATACCTGGCCAATAATACATTTTCCTAATTGCTGTAAGCATCTTTTGGTAGCCAAGATGACCAGCGTAGTTGCTGCGGTGTACTCGTTCAATATTAACTCCTTGAGACTTACGCGATTAGGAACATAGGTTCTTCCGCGAAAAGTTAACATCTGTTCTTTGTTACTTTCATACTCAGATGGCTTACCTTGCTCTTTATCCTTTTCCATATACTGCCATAAAAACTTGTATTCTGGGTCCTTCCGTGCCTCTTCCTTTAATTGTTCGGACAGCTGGCTTACAAAGTTGGTTTGGGTACATTGTACATCCCATGTAATTTCCTCATTGTGTATATCTGCAGAATCGGTTTTCTTTTTCCTTTAATATGTTGTATGTCCATGTCGAACTCCGCACTCAAGAAGGCATTCCACCGTGCTTGCCGAGAGTTTAAATCTGCCTGCTTAAAATAACTGGTCAGACTGCTATGGTCTGTTTTAAGTACAAACTTTTTTCCCAGTAGATAATGCCTCCATACCGGAGAGCATGTACTACTGCTGTAAGTTCTAGATCGTAAGCAGAATATTTTTGTTCATGTTCTCTTAACTTTCTGGACTCATAGGCTATTACCTTGCCTTCCTGAGTTAAAACTGCTCCGACTCCCTCCTTGCTGGCATCCGTGCACACCTCGTAGTCTTTGCTGGGGTCGGCTACCCTCAGCACGGGTGCCATGGTTAAAAGTTGTTTCAACTTTTCAAAGCTGAGCTGACATTCCTTCGTCCATTTGAAAAGTTTTCCTTTCTTTTGTAAGGATGTAATAGGATAAGAAATCCTAGAAAACCCTTCGATGAACCGTCTGTAATACCCTGCCAGACCCATAAAAGATCTGATATCGGCCACATTTTGGGGTACCTGCCACTCCAAGATGGTTTTAATCTTTTCGGGTCCACCGCTATTCCTTCAGCTGTCACAACATGACCCAAGTACTGGATTTCTGTTTTAAAGAAATCGCACTTGCTGAATTTAGCATACAGCTGATGCGTCCTCAGCATTTCCAGTACTATTCTCAGATGCTCCTTATGTTCTTCCTCGCTCTTGGAATAAATCAATATGTCATCTATGAAGATCAGTACAAAATGATCTAAGAATTGATGAAAAATGCCATTCATCAACCTCATAAAGGTTGATGTTGCATTTGTCAATCCGAATGGCAATACCACAAACTCATAATGCACATATCTATTGTGGAATGCTGTTTTGCAAATATCCTCATCCTTGACTCGAATCTGATGATATCCAGACCTCAGGTCTATTTTAGAGAACACCTTGGCACCTCTCACCTCATCGAATAAATCATCAATTTTGGGTAGAGGATATTTATTCTTAACTGTCAGCTTGTTGAGTTGTCAGTAGTCCATACACATACGTAAGGTTCCATCCTTCTTGCTAACAAAAAGAACTGGTGCTCCCCAAGGTGACACGCTTGGGCGGATATATCCTTTATCTAACAACTCCTGCAGCTGCATCTTTAACTCTGTTAACTCTGGTATGCTCATTCTGTAAGGTGCTCTTGACACAGGAGAGGCTCCGGGTAGTAATTCAATAGTGAAATCAATTTCTCTTTTAGGTGGCAACCCTGGAATGTTTTCCGGAAATACATCCAGGAATTCCTGTACTACAGGGATATCTTGTATATCTGCAGCCTTTCCCTTAGATTCAGCATACCCTACTTGAATGGCATACAACTGACATCCCTTTCAAATACACTTGCTCATTTGAGACGCTGTTATGGGGCGTAATTGCACATGCTTTTTAATTCCTTTAATTTCCTTACGCGTACCATCTAGCGCCCTATAATAAAATGTCTTTTCCTTACAGTCCACTAAGGTTCAGTGTTTTTCCAGCCAGTCCATTCCTAGTAACACATCATACGATCCGAATGGTAGAATATTTAAGTCTACCTGCAATTGCTGTTCTGCAACTTCCAGTATGCAATCAGCAATTTTCGTAGTTACTTTGCATTTTGCTCCGGTGGCTAGCTGAACTAACCATGAGTTTTTAAATTTCTGTTCTTTTAATTTGCACACTTCCACTAGTTTAGGACTTACATAACTTAAACTAGCGCCAGGATCTATTAAAATCGAAACAGGTTTAGACAATATAGTACCTTCCAATTCAATCATTGTGGGTTGAAAATCAGCCTGTCGATTCTCCAAGGCTGCGTTTATACGGGGCATGCTTCGTGCCACGTCCCCCACTGTTGATGCCTCCTGCAAGTTTGCCACAGTTTCACTCTGTTTCCGTTGTGGACAGTTCTTGTAGTAGTGTGCTTCCCCACAACCCCAACACTGTAGGGGAGGTTTAGAATTCTGCCCCTGCTCTGGTTTGCTTGATGCTTCTGTGGGTTTTTCTTCAGCTGGCCACTTGATCCTTTGATGGTTTCTGTTAAACTATTTGCTACCAGCGTTCCGTCCTATCCCTTTAAAGTGGTTGCTTTTGTTGCTTTTAAAAGTAGATGAATTCTTTTGATTTTTCTTGGGCTGCCAACCTTTTCCACCATCCCCTTTGATCTTATACTGCTGGTAACACATGCGTGCTTTCCGGACAGCTTCATCCATCGTTTGGGGGTTAACAAACTCTATTCTTTCCCTCATAGGGGCAGGCAAACTACTCATAAATCTCTATACCTTGGCCTTTTCTTCTTTGAGGTAAGGTACATAGCGTAGCAGGGACGTAAATTTCGTAACATACTCATCCATGGTCATTTGGCCCAGCCTAAGATCATGGAATTCTTTGGCTTTATCATCGTAAAATATCTCTGTTAGATATTTATCTTTGAAGTACTGCTGGAACAATTCCCATGTAATGTCTCGCTCATCAAGGTTGCGAACATTCTTTACCTCCTCCCACCACAGGGTGGCTTTCTCTCGCAGCTGGTATATAGCCAATCTAGCCTTCAGATTGCTGCTATACTCATATACCTGAAAATATTTATTGATGTTAATCAACCATGCTTCAGTTGCTTCTTCTGCCTCACCATCAAACATTGGTGGCTTAATCTTACGAAACTCCCCCTGCAGTTCAACTTTCTGCCTCTTATCATCCTGCTGATCAGACATATTTTCCGATTCTGCCTCATTATTATTATGGTTTTTTCTCCTGTGGGAGAAACTCTTTTCAGTCTTTCCAGTGGTGTTGTTTTTGGTTTGCTGGTCCTCTGCATCCGTTGATAATTCTTTTTCTGCACTGGGTTGCCGCATCTCATGATTTTGTTTATCAGATATACTCTTCAGAATATTTTCCTGGTCTTGCAACAACTTTTCATTATCTTTCCGGACTCTAATCATCTCTTCTTGTAACTACTGTACTATGTTTAGCAGAAAATTAGTTTGTTGATGCTGTTCTTCCAGCAGTTTACTCGTTTTCTGATGCTGCTCCACAGTTAGTTGAACCCACATTTCTGGGTTCATAACTCTTGGACCTTGAGTCTCGTTCGGTTGTGACTGAGATGCTATATCTTCTCTCATATCTTTTTCTTCTTCTTAGTGCACTAATACACACACAACTTTGTTAGTAGACCCTTAGGTTGCCAGTGTAGTAACCGGCTTTGATACCACTTGTCACATACATGCCAAATATATTACCATAAAAAAAATTTTAAAACTTACTATTACCATAGTAATTGTAGTAAACGAAAGGTAAACATACGGAAAGCTTATGTCATCACACTAATTTCTCAGGATAAGGTACAGGAATAAAATAATTAAATTCTGGTACTGGTTCTCCAACGAATTTATGGTTCCGCAGTGTTTGATATTCTTGGCGCTATGGTTATCCAATAATTTCATAAATTTCTGGGCTGGTCTCATTTATTATCATTGGTATGGTTTGTGCTTTATATAATGTATCGGTGCCATCTATCCCAACCTTGGCTTGGAGATTTACGCTGCTTGTGTTATTGGATATGGTGAATATTGCATTTTAGTTTTGTGTTTAATAGCGCCAACTCTATGGTTACGACGAGTCTGACACCTGGGCTTACCTATGCCCTCCCCGTGGCTTCTCACTTAATGCAATTCATTATTCAGTTGTACTACCAGCCCTGCTTGGCACAACTATCAACCCGGTCTCGCATTCCCTCCAATATTTTCCGTGGAGGACTACACTTCCAGCTCTCTAGTCTAACTTGTCGGATACATAGCGCGGTTTTCTGGTGGATTCACTTCCAGTAGACAGAGGATTAAGGAAAGGTTGTTCCCTTGATTTCATCAGCGTCCATGGCACCATTGGGATGCTTGTTCGTGACCTTCACACAGTTTCATTTAAATACAAGTTAAACCTATACTCCACAACATCTCGGTCAAGATGATAACAACTCTTCTCAGTTTCCTTTTTCGGTTGTTTATCTGAATGATAACTTGTTGTTGTTTTTCTTTAAAGAAGGATGAGGTTTAATTCCTTGATGCGTGCGCTGGCAGGGTGCAGGAAACTTGGAGCTTCACCATGCTTTGGGGTCGATTTTACTCCAGATTGGTTCATTCCATTTCAGGTTTACGTTGGTATGTTTTTCCACACGCCTATGCTACACTACCTAACCACCTGCCTGCAACCATGCTTGTGGATAATGATACTTCTCGTCTCCAATTTGAAATAGTAGCTAATGACCCTTCCCTTCTCTGCTTACTTACAGGAATACCCAGATTCGAAATATCGACTCATAGGTAAGCTACCCATGCGAGGACTAACCCATCAAGGTCTTCTTGTTCACTATTTCTTTTTTTTTATTTACTATTGACAGAACTATTATCGGTATTCTAACTATCTACTCTGGGGTTTGCAGGTATCAACGGCCCCTTCACCTTTCTACGCCTATCAAGTTTCAGGCTCCTTGACCAAGGCTAACTATCAGAGTCATTCTCACAGGTACATACTTTCCAATGGCAGGAGAGAAAAGAACCCTTGTCGAAGCCCTTGTCAAGGCTACAGGCCTTCGACCGACTCTGTTAATTAGGATTTGATTATTATTAAAGAAAATAGTCCTCAGTTTTATTCCCTCGGTGCTAGAGATTTACCATTCTCCTCAAGGGTTTTATTGTATGTTGGACAGCGCTCACAGAGCAATAGCTTTACAACTTTGTTTATGTATAACTTCCTTTATTATGGAAAGTTATTGTCCATATTTTGGTTCTGAGATTACAGACAGTTTTTTCGACATTTATATGTTTATATATAAGCGCGTTCTTCTGATGAATATCTGAACGCTACTGTGCGAATCTTGTATTCCGACCCTTCACCCCTCAGAGGGTGCGGAAGCCCTAATTTTGCGCTCTATTTGCATGCACAGTTACCATGGTCTTTTTCGTGTCCTTATCTCTTCTACTTTGCCAGAAATTTCTTTGTTATATCTACTAAATTTCTATTTTTCGTTTTCCATATCTTTCGCTACTGTCGGAATGATTTCAGCTTCTCATAATAACAGGTTTTCAGGATTATGATTATTGTACTCATACCTTCCTCCGTATGTATGAACGTCACAAGGTTCTGTCCCTATAACCACTCTAACCTATCAGGTGTGATTGACACAAACTCTGAAGTATACATATTTTTACAACAGTCTTTATCATAGTTTTGCTAAACTTTAGCCTGTTAACAGGATTACTTTCTTACTGATGTTTGGATTCTACTCATTTTCCACATTGTTCCACTTCAAAGAAGATTAGAACCCTTTTGTCGATTGTATAAAAAAAAATTTCTGTTCCCCTATCTGTTTTTCAAATTATCTAACACAAGATAGTTGAAAGAAATAAATAAGAAAGAAACGAGTAAATACACCTTCTTTACAGTTCCAACTGAATGATTTCTTTCAGTGCCTCAACAGAGTTTAAACTTGAAATAACCCTTAGTCTAATGTAATTACAAACTAGGCATTTTAAGCTTTCCTAGAGTATTTTCGGAAGAGAGTAAGAATTGTAGACTCTGTACTTAAAACTCGTTTCTCCAGTGTAGCTTTAGACAAGGCACACTTTCCATTTGTTTTCAAAAAAAACATTAAAGTAGCAATACAGCAGTACATATCTGTAAATTTATAATCGTAATAAACTCAAGATTACCACATTAGTACTTATCTGCAAGGGTAGATCTGTCCAAGCTGTTGTCCACCCATCCTTCAAGGGAGGCTATTATGTCCTTCGCTTGCCCCCTAGCTCCAGAAACTGAGTGGTGCCATGGGATTAACAGTGGAATAATCTGCTGTGACCTATGGATATCAAATCCAGTCACCAACAGTCAATCTGGCTCACACAAGGGTTTCCAAAGTTATTTTCAACTGGTCTCATACCAACTCAAGAAAATACTTTCCCTTTCTTGCCCATTTTCCAGAACCCCCCCTCATCCTCTGGATTCCAACTTTATCCAATGAGGAGGGGGTAACTGTTTCCAACTGTCCCCAAACACCATCTATTCTGGGAAACTAATACCAATAGCTTAGCAGCTTCCCTTCCATTCATTGGTTTCTTTTAATAAATTCAAAAATAAAATAAAATAGTAATTTTGTCTCAACATATAACCATCAAGTCTTTCTTGTAAGAAATTAAAATAAACAAATTGTTTAAATTAGTTAATGCTAGTTAATCTTTAAATGAGGCTGTCACATTTACCCAAACTTACAATGCATTAATCATTTCTCTATGCATTTATTGCTTTTCTTAGGCTAGATGTTGTAGTTTATTTCGATTTCCCCCACTATACGGCTTAGTTTGTTTCGAGCTCCCGCTGAAATAATAACAGATGTCAACATTTATACATGACAGGCTTCCCGGTGCGAAAGTTCTAGGACGATAAACAATTCCGATAAAGAAAATTAACCCCCGTCAATGTAAAAAAGCTATGCTTAAGCGGATCAGATATCCATTTTCTTCTCTTTTCGTATGGGTAAAGCTATGATTCGCCTATAACCATGAAATGTTCAACCATATTCAATATGTAGAATTAAACGTTTAGGAAAACACGCAATCTACTTCTGGATTTTGGTATGCTACATTTAAAGATGCAAGAAAACTACGATGTAAACACGTTAAATTTGGTTAAAACTTTATTTATTTCAAATTCATTAGTAAATTGATTGAGAATGCAAAAAATCAAACGTGCCAAATTTTCTTATAGACTTATTTATTTTTTATTATAATAGATATATTAAAACATATTCATGGATCAAGGCTTGGGTGAATAGTGACAAAACCTGGTTGGTACAAGCGTAGGAAACATTCCAGGAGAAGTTGTTGTTAGCTTATAAATTGAAGCTTTATTGAAAAGAGTACTATGACTGTCAAACAAATGTATAGTCCCAGGAAAGGTAGGGAATAAATCCATTGAATATTCACCTAGCAATGCATGTAACTGTTTTGATTTTTTTTTTATTTTTTTTCGTAAAGTTAGAGGCTGAAACCATTGCCATGGTGGGCGTGTGAAGAAATGATTAATATTATTACTAAAGTAAAATTTAAAAATTTTGAAGGGAAATGAGAGTTTGAAGATTACCATTTGCTTAAATTTTAGAAGAGGAAAAAGGCAAGGAACCTTTTCTCGATAAGTAGACACAATAAGTAAATGTGTCTATGCATTTATGGTCATTGATATTTTTTTGTGGTTTTTTAGCAATAACAATACTTGAAATTACTCATGGTGAGGATGGATTTTTGCATGTTGTTTTATGGCAGCGTGTAACCACTGATTTAAATTTTCTTAAAATACTTTTTAATTTAGACATTTGAATTATTTTGAATTTAAATATGATTAACAATTATGTTAATCAAGTGATTAGTTAAATTTATTCTCTTTTGAATAAAGATTTGGTATGTTTCCATAAGTTGATGGTAAAAATATTTTCCAAGATTCCAGAGTAGTTGGATTAAGCGATTATTGGCAGTTACCTTTCCTCTGGGGATAAAAAGAAAATCCTAGAGAAAGAAAGGGGTTCCGCTGAGAAGGAAAAGGAACAGCTAGAGAGTTGTAAGGAAAGAGTGTCCAGATCTGGTAAGAACCAGTGGAACTCTGCTACCTGATATTGGAGGAAGCACTAGTCTAAGGTCTTGAGGTCTATCTCCTGTATAACTGCGACGCAAATCCTACTCTAGTGAGGAGCACGGGGGGAGTTGAGGATGTCATTTTTTCTCTAACGGTTGGGAGGATGCCACTAGTAGTACTTATCTGAGATAAGTATATAAGACTGATATGAATGGAAAATGATGTTTCTTGTAACATACACCGTTAATTTCACATGGAAATGTAAGGAGTTTAAATTTTTTATACAAGTTACTCATGGGTAACTATCCATTCACTACGAAATATTCCTTACTCATCATTACATAGAATGTTTAACAGTTCATAGTGTAACTTAGAAATAAGAATAGTAAGCTCCTTAACCATTAACAACCTCCATTACAATACATTAACATAGTACTGTATGGTGTAACCTTTCACTCATTTCATTATTCATGTAATCATCATATACTTCGCATTATGAAATGTAATCATCACATATTTGGCATTATGAAACTTCACAACAAGAAAGGAATCAACATCATCATCTTGACACAATAATCAATCACATCATTGAACACCAATATACCCTGGAAACCCCGTAGGGTGAAAACCAGCAATGTTTAATTTTATTATTAAACGCTCGTGAGGGTGATCAGCCCTCACTCAATGGCTTATAAGGGAGACCATCTCTTAACCATCGTTTATAAATCTTACAAGGAAATATACATAAATATCTAGCTTAAAGCCATTACAATAAATATGATACCATTTACCCTCTGGTCTTCATATCCTCATATCTTGGTGGCATAGATGTACCTACAATGGACCATCGATCATTGGACCATCCTACAACTCGCACTCATCTGCATGAACCATTAATAATTTACCTGCCACCAGGATAAGCATAATATTCCTTTGTACATGTCACCATTATTCCCTGCTAATGATGCCTTCAACACACATTGATGTCAATATTCATAAAGTATTAGTCAACCCTTTCATATATCTATGCTAGAGAGGCTTCTCCATCTACTCTTGTATATTCATGACATGAAAGTAAAATACCTTGAAATTCACTCCTTAACAGCACATACTGCATATATGTTAGTTATGAGTAATCACATTAACTAATGTTTCCATCGCATAAGCACATATTCTTGCAAGACCATAGCTTCATCTCCCAAGAGTTTCTTTAGAATAAACTGATACATCAGTTACGATATTCGTGCATGTGATTTACATAAATTTAATCAAGATAGCTACCCTTAAGCTATTACTTTTAGTGCATGGAATAGAAACTAACATAACAAATGTTGCTCCCATGCATGCAAATGCATATAGATTCCTAGAAGAGTTTTCCCAAAGGAGTGCTTACACAATGAAGCACATAGCTTCCTTCACAAGTCTTCCCAAAGAAGTGCTTAATACCAAAGAACATGCAAACACATATTTCCAGGAATTATAACATAAAACATGCCTTATTCTCCAAATGTCATTCCAACATTACTCATACATATATATCAATGAACCAAAACATTACTTTAGTTTGTTTACAAGTAATTCATCTTTTTGCCAAAGAAGAAATGTAGGATAACGAAACTTGTTATCATCTCCCATGTACAAATGTATATTCTTTCCAATAAAATCTAATGCAAATATTGCATACCTATGCATGACCTTATTCCAAAAGAAATTAACATCATAATCATACTACCATAAAAGTAATCACATAGTATATTCTTTTAAGAAATATAATTGAATAGTTCCTCTATCCATGACTTTACCGACACCATGGTAACCTATCCATGGATATAATAAATAAATAATATTTACAAAAAACCATGGTAATCTATCCATGGATTTATGAAATAATTAATCTCTATTAATATCATGGTTAATGAATACTAATCTGGGAAAACTTTTCTTTCCTTCTTGCAACTATCAAACATTCTTGCAATATCAAGAGATGTTTTAATCAAAGTACTTCCACAAGTATTCAGAGAGCGCCAACTCTCTAATCAATGCATCACGTTCACACTGTCTTAGCTCCTGCTAAAGACATCCACACAGTACTTCAAAAAGTACTCAGAGAGGACCTAGCTCTCTAATTGCACCAATGGTCAATCAATGCACCATAGGCATATCCTAGCCTCTGCTAAGACATTCAAAAAAATTAGTAATAAAATAAATGAACTTATACATTCAATAATTCATTTTAATATAACACATAACTTTTTACTTAACTTGTTACACTATGAGAACCACAATGGTAAACAAAATGCTCCCCCTAATCCATAAGAGTTGGTTTCCACAACCAAATCGAGTCATTTTCACATCCAGATAGTCAATCTTTCCATATTAGTTCAAAATAGCATAGCGCACTAAAAAAAGTCTTTATACTTATTTGGAAATTTAGTCTTTCAAGTTGTGGTCCTCCCAACTATCAAGGGAGGCTATTACGTCCTCCACTTGCCCCCTAGTTCCAGAATCTGGACGGTGCCACGGGTTAACAGTGGAAATAATTCTCTTTCTGCTATGACCTCTGGATGGTCAATCCAGTCAAACTCAGAAATTCTGGTTTTACAAGGGTTGCTGTGAGTTATTTTCAACTGATCACAACCAACTCAAGAAAATACTCCCCTTACCATTTTGCACAGAACGCCCACTCCTCCTCTGGGATTCAGCTTTATCCTCAGAGGAGTAGGTAACTGTCTTTCCAGTTGTCCCCAACCATCTCCTATTCTTGGAAACATTTTTACCACCAGCTTAAAAATAGTTTCTTTTCATTAATTAATTTCAGCAAATTAAATAATCTGCTTTATCAACAGTGATGATTTAAGTTTTTCTTGCCAGATAAAAGAAAATTAAATAAATTATCTTTAACTAATTATTACTAGTTAACTTTAATGAAGTTGTCACAACATCCCCCCTAGAAGTAACATGCATGTGCTATACACTATTATTTCTGAAATAAAAAAATCATGCACATTAAAATATGATACTTTAACATTTACTGTTGCAATTCACATTGCAATGTTTGTGATGTTTCATTTTTCACAGATTTTCTGTTTCCATTAAGCTACCCATGCTTACTATAAGAAAAAATGCTAATCGTAAATATGCATTTCTCAAGCACATATTATCTTACGCAGTCATTTTAAGTTCCTACATAAAATGTTGTTATGCAAACAATGTCGTCATGCATAAAAGTATATACAAATATTCATTAATGCATATGTGTCAATAAATATTAGGGTATGAGTGCAAACATTTTCAATTCCCATAATGTTTTGTTACCAACAAACTGACACACGAATTAATTATCATAATCACTTGTTCACAACTTTCAAATAGCTTTAGTCAAAATCGATTCGTGCATATAACTTTCATTAGTTATTCATTCATAACTAATCAATGCTATTAATAATTTTAATGCATCCATGACTCGAGTCACTCTAAAACTAGTCATTCCATGCCACTAATAATCTTAATGCATTCATGACGACTCATGCAAAAACTAATCAATCAACTAGTCATTATAGTCAAGTCTCACAACTTGACCCATTAAGAGGCTTTATTCAATTTAATTTTAACACTATCATCTTATATAAGAACTTTTCTCATCTTTTGCATTCATGCATTAGTTTCACACTATACACATTCATCTTTTTAAAGTAATGCATGGTAACTTTAGAAATTTTATTGCTTGCAAAAACAATTACTTCTTTTCAAACTCAAATGAAAAGTAACTATTTTTCTTTCATGATTTTTATACTTTCTTTTCTAAAGAAATAAAGCATAATACACATATTAATCTCATATCCATATTCTTATGCAGAAAAAAGTATATTATAATAGCATGTACGTTTTTTAAGAATTCTCTTAAATGGAAGCTAATCTCATGCAATGCCATGTATATAACAATTCATTCTTAAAGGAAATCAACATGCATATGCATAGACTTCTTAAAATAAAACAAAATAAAATACTTATATTTATTTCATTTAAAGAACTTCTCTCCCTACTGCAGTACTCATCCCCATCAGGAAATTTACATTTCTTCTCTACAACAATGTTTTCTTTTAGCAACATCGACAAGATTTTATAGCATGATTAGATAAAGCCTTAATCAATAAATAATCAATCTTTGAGTGATCCTTAAACACCTATTCATGTGCATATATGAGATGTGAATACAATGTCACAACATGCTTTCTTCTAACATCTCTACATTAGTGTGAGTAAGTAATTATCAATTCATGTCAAATAACTCCCACATTATTATGACATTTTTCACACACACACATTCATACAAGACAAATCACTATATCTATTCAGAAATTCCTTTAATCGAAAATGACACAATGTGCATTCGCTTTGCTTAAACTTTTACAAAGGACCCACCACTTCAGATTTTGCCTTTGGAGCATGCAAATATAATAAAGCTAACACATTGGTTGTTGTTCCTATGCATACAATGCATAAATATTCTAATCTTAATTTTCCAACAGAGTACTTAACATAATCGAATAGGCAAGCTCATGATTCCTCTTTGAGGACATATAACATAATAGTTATGATAGCATAAAGTACTCACATACTCAATAAATATTCTATCCATGCAAAGAACCTTGTTCCTCTATGATTCTACATGCAAGTTGCTCATGCTTTGCTTCCAAGAATTTACCATAGATAGCCTCTTTTATGCATAATAACTACGCATCACTAACAAGGTTTACTTAACCTTTAATATACCTAAATCAAGAAGTTGACATAATCCATCTACCAATGTAGTATATTCAAGAGGTTATTCTCTTTAGCCTATATTTATTTTCAAGAAAAGAACTTGGATTCCTTATCATTTAACACACCGGTACGAAATCCCTTTTAAAAGAAAACAAGCTTCCTATCTTTTCTTAAATAAGATATATATAAGGCAAGTAAGTTAGCTTATTTATGTTTTACACTGCTCACACCTTTCAAGATACACACTAGTAATCTTTGCAAGAACTCACATGGGTTCTTCTCAGCAAAACTTAGCAGAGTAGTTTGGTCTTTTACCATGGTATATCTCTAGGAATAATATATTTCTAAAACATTAACATAATAGAAATATTTTCAAAAACTTACATTGTAAGTTTGTCTTTACGTACATGGAAAAGATATATCCTTTTTAAAGAAACTCTAACTTCATTGCTATTTACTTTGTATGCATTCTATTTTCCATAAATGCAATAAATATTGTTTCAAGAAAATAAAGTTTATAATATTTATCTCTTGAAACTCTTTATTCAACCTGGTTTAGAGATGTGATGCCTTCCTTCACATACACGCATTTCATCTCGGATCTCTCGATTCCTTTTCGCTTAAAAAATCCCAAAGGCGCCATTGTTGCAACCTTTAGCTCTGATACCACTTGTAACATACACCGTTAACTTCACATAGAAATGTAAGGAGTTAAAAATTTTTATACAAGTTACTCTTGGGTAACTATCCATTCACTATGAAATATTCCTTACTCATCATTACATAGAATGTTTAACAGTTCATAGTGTAACTTATAAATAAGAATAGTAAGCTCCTCAACCATTAACAACCTCCATTACAATACATTAACATAGTACTATATGATGTAACCTTCCACTCATTTCATTATTCATGTAATCATCACATACTTGGCATTATGAAATGTAATCATCACATACTTGGCATTATGAAACTTCACAACAAGAAAGGAATCAACATCATCATCTTAACACAATAATAAATCACATCATTGAACACCAATATACCCTGGAAACCCCGTAGGGTGAAAACTAGCAACGTTTAATTTTATTATTAAACGCTCCTGAGGGTGATCAGCCCTCACTCAATGGCTTATAAGGGAGACCATCCCTTAACCATTGTTTATAAATCTTACAAGGAAATATACAGAAATATCTAGCTTAAAGCCATCACAATAAATATGATACCATTTACCCTTTGGTCTTCATATCCTCATATCATGGTGGCATAGATGTATCTACAATGGACCATCGATCATTGGACCATCCTGCAACTCGCACTCATCTGCATGAACCATTAATCATTTACTTGCCACCAGGATAGGCATAATATTCCTTTGTACATGTCACCATTATTCCCTGCTAATGATGCCTTCAAAACACATTGATGTCAATATTCATAAAGTATTAATCAACCCTTTCATATATATATACTAGAGAGGCTTCTCCATCTACACTTGTATATTCATGACATGAAAGTAAAATACCTTGACATTCACTCCTTAACAACACATACTGCATATATGTTAGTTATGAGTAATCACATTAACTAATGTTTCCATCGCATAAGCACATATTCCTACAAGACAATAGCTTCATCTCCCAAGAGTTTCTTTAGAATAAACTGATACATCAGTTACGATATTCGTGCATGCGATTTACATAAATTTAATCAAGATAGCTACCCTTAAGCTATTACTTTTAGTGCATGGAATGGAAACTAACATAACAAATGTTGCTCCCATGCATGCAAATGCATATAGATTCCTAGAAGAGTTTCCTCAAAGGAGTGCTTACAAAACGAAGCACATAGCTTCCTTCACAAGTCTTCCCAAAGAAGTGCTTAATACCAAAGAACATGCAAACACAGAGAACATGCAAACACATATTTCCAGGAATTATAACATAAAACATGCCTTGTTCTCCAAATTTCATTCCAACATTACCCATACATATATATCAATGAACCAAAACATTACTTTAGTTTGTTTACAAGTAATTCATCTTTTTGCCAAAGAAGCAATGTAAGATAACGAAACTTGTTATCATCTCCCATGTAAAAATGTATATTCTCTCCAATAAAATCTAATGCAGATATTGCATACCTATGCATGACCTTATTCCAAAAGAAATTAACATCATAATCATGCTACCATAAAAGTAATCACATAGTATATTCTTTTAAGAAATATAATTGAATAGTTCCTCTATCCATGACTTTACCAACACCATGGTAAACTATCCATGGATATATTAAATAACTAATATTTACTAAACACAATGGTAATCTATTCATGGATTTATGAAATAATTAATCTCTATTAACACCATGGTTAATGAATACTAATCTAGGAAAACTTCTCTTTTCTTCTTCATCGCACATGAAGATATTTCAAGAGTTTCCCTCTTTAATATATTCAAGAAAATACCTTGGACTTCTTATCATTTAATAAACTAAATGAGTACAAAATCCCTTTTAAAATAAGAGCATGCATCTTCTATTTTCTTGCTTATACAATATTATATAAATATTTATATTAAAGAATTACCTTCTTTAATCTATTCAAGAAAATCCCTTTTAAAGTAAAGAACATGCATCTTCTATTTTCTTGAGTATACGATAATATATAAATATTTATATAAATATCTCTTTCCATATAAACATGGAAAATATTTTGAACATAATCAAACACCAGAAACAAATGAAAAAGCATTACTTATCTTTTATCATAAGTATTGACCTTCTGCACTACTCAACACCCGTACGTTCTCCAACAACCCTCATGATGCCTCAATCATCCAAGTTATGCTTCTTTATAGCTCCATGCTCTGACGTGCATCTCCCAAATGTCAGCTCACGGCTGCATCTCTTTGCTCTAGCTCGCACCCTCTGCACTTTTTTGCAAATAAGTGCTTCAGAAATGCATGGAGCGGCTTATTCTGCTACAGCATATGATACGTATTATGAAGATACGTACAGTTCTGCTATTCCATGGAATAATCTTATCACCAAATATAGTGGCTTTTTTTCTAGACTCTCCTAAACTTGTTACAACCTGAGATATTCAAGGGTATATATCGCTTCTCAAGCCATCCAACAAATATTATAACTGTTATCAAGAATTTGTTTCACGTAAAACTGATTCTTTATTTTCTTTATTAAACAGTTAAAGTCAAAATAATTTTACCATATGAATTTACGTAAGAGGTATGTTACATTTCTGTTATGTTTAATTTTGTATTTAGTTTCTGGTAATGTACATTCTTTGTCACAGGAAAATTAGACTGGAAGGAAGTGTTTAGATTTCTATGTATGATGCATGAGTTAATATGTTTTCCTGAAAATTAGTTTTGTTGTAAAATTATCTTGTGGAAAAGAAAATATTTAAGTTTTAATGATAATAAAAGTACAGTAAAGAAAAGACTTCCACCAAGAAACCAATGGCCAAACGAACATTTAATTTTGTTCAGGGAATGTTAACCCTGATCGGGACAGTGTATCTTGTATAAAGAAGAGAAGGTTTAAACAGACTGAGGGTTGGGTATAAACCCCCTCGAGGTGGTCCAGTCACCTGAATAACCTTCATTCTAATGTGTAGATTATTACTTCAGAAATAAAAATAAAAGCCAGAAAATGGGAAATGAGCATGTTAGCAGTGCAATTTTTCAAACTCTGGTCGTCATTGTAAGTCATGTCTTTGATCCTCTCTTGTCTCCTAACCTATGGTGGAGAGCCCTTGTCAAAATGTATAAGTCTTTATCACTTTTTAACAAAATCCAAAAAAAATTCTGAGTCCAACAGTTTGTTTAGGTTATAGAGTCATTAGGGTAACATCACTTTAAAAAAAAGTCTTTTAACTACTTTCAGTGGTTAAGGTCACGAGTTTACCTTGAAAAGTATTATTCATTCACCGTGATTTTCCTATCTGAGGCTAAAGGAAAAATGATAGAATCATCAGTCTTGTTAAACATAACACAGGAATAGTTTTATTTTCAAAAGGTAGAAATTACGTACAAAATTGGTATAAGGAGACAAAGGAAGCATTATTCAAGTGAAACAAGCACTGCTGTTCGAATATCGAAGAACTATTAAAACAAGAGGTGTTGCTCACCTAAAATGTGGTTATTTTTCATTGGAGTATACATTTAAAGGTTGGTTATTGTTTGTCTAAGGTTACGCAACCAACACTCAAATTCCATTCTAATCTACTTTAAGCCCTCCAAATTCAATTATGTTATTTCACCATCGATTTCCTTTGTTATGCTCATGTAGCATTTAAAAACTTCAAAACTCCTTTTTTACGCTTTGGGATGCTTTATTACATTTCTATTATTTATCACTTTTCCGCTTTAAAACCATTAATGGGACCTACTTCATCGCAAATTACAAATTATCGTTGCATTCACGTCTGCTCATAAACCCCCAATGTGATATCACTTATTGCTATCGCACATTCACAATTGCTCCTAGGACCCACCTTACCGTTATCGCGCAATCACTTATTGATATCTCTATCTCGCAATTGTAGATCGCAAAGTACTTTGTTACTGGCTTATGTTCCCCCTCCTAAATCCCCAACGTGATATATTGCATTGAAACTCTACATTGCATCGTAGCTTTGCATCCGATAACCCTACCACCACGTCACTTAGCTTATCTCATATCTCAAATCCTATTGCTAACCATCCATGTTGCCTCCTATTATTGTGAAATGTGATAATTCTCCGAAACCTAATATGCGATAAGCCCTCTGTATTCCGATTGCGATATATCACATTATAATTCTGCCCTGATAATGTATTCACTCTGCTCCACTATGTGATTGCGATTGTGATATATTTTAATGCAATTAATCCTCCTGCTTATTGTTCCATTCCCACACCTTTCGCTTACTTCCCATTCACGCACTTCACCTCACTCCCCTCCACTCTCATCCCGACACGTGGCCAGTATCATCACGCTTTCGAAAGCTTAGGCATGATTTCAGAGGCAGTTACAGGTTTTTTAGGAATTTTTGTAGAACTTGTTTTAAAATATTTTGATATGTATCAACAAATATAAAAACATCTGCTCGAAGCTCAAAGAAAAATATCTTATCTTGGTCAGGGTATTTATTGTTATTCAGATATTGAAGACCTGTTAAAATAAGAGGTGTTTCTCACCTGAAAGGTGGTTATCTTCCAGTAGGTTACTCTTTTCAGTTAGCTGCTGCTACACTTTTGCAGATAAGGGTACATGTGTTCTTTTCAGTTGGTAGATTGCACTTTTTGAGGAGGCAGGTTTTTCCAAGCAACAAGGATCACTCAGCCACCTCAACTTAGCCACCTAGAGATCCATGTTGCCATGATATGTGTTCATTTCTATTTCAGTTTCCTTTTTATGTTTTGGATAAGCTCTACTATATGTAGAAGGTTGTAATAAAGTCTCAGAAACAGATTTGCACTTTTTATGGAGGCTTTTTACAAAACTCATTTTTTGTATATATACTGTGTAATGCAACGACAAAAGGGTTCTTTGGTTTTATATTTCATGGCATACTGTGTGGTATATTGAGTATATAATATATCCAGATGCACCCTTGAGGACTCACAAACTGTGTGGTGTGTGTATTGTTTTCCCTTCTATTTTCACATACTTTATTTGCCTTTCCAAATTTATCATAAAAGTTCTATCTTATGTTTTTATTAGTCTTGTGAACCTCCAAGACATATGGATTTGTTTTTGTAAGTCTTGTTCCAAGATTTCCTGATTCAGTATGAATTGAAGATTGTTCATAATCTTTCCTTGAGGTGGAATTAAATCTTGTTTCATGTTTTTATAAGTCTTTTGACCTACATGCATGTTAATCTATTTTTGTCAGTCTCGATTCATCAAGCATTTCTGATTCATGAGTCAGAAGCATTCCTTGTAATGGGATTCTTAAAATTTAAAGTGAGATTCTTGTAAGTCTTTTAAAACCATTCTTTCACTATACATTTTAGATCTAGAATTTGTGTTACCCTTTCCTCTTATCAATAGGTTTATGTTTTATATATCCATTGTTTGTCTTCCATTATTCTAACCATCAGGTTACAAACTCAAACTTACTACCACATCATGCACCAGTGCCTTCATAGGCATGAGAGATTCTTATCTGCTCAAAACCCATTTCAGTGTGTACGAGTTTCAACCACTTTCCAAAAGACTCAAATCAAATTATAATAAAATCCCTTGAGCTTAAGATGTGTCTGGTCAAGCGATTTTCACAATCCAAGTGTTGATTCCAACACTAACATCTTTTGGTGCATTCGCCAAGAGACGAAGGTCTTGAAATGAAGTATTCTCCTGAGTCTTTTGTTTTACTGCTGATGATCAATTCTTGATGGTGAAAAAGAGAATATTGTGATATTTCACATGGAAACTCCATGAAAAAGAATCAAGTGGTAGCTCCATAGTTTCATAATGTCGAAAGCCTTTGTTTCCATATTAGCTCAAAGGTTTTCTCCTTTAAATTTTTCAGCAATTAATGGTTTTCCTAATCCAGTGCCTTCTACAGATGAATGGCAACATTGTCTTTTAAGATTTCTGGGAGATGAAGATGAACATCCCGCTAAGTACCTAATTTCATTTCATGATCTTATGCACTTGCTCGATGTGTTTCATGAAGATTTCCTCATGAAAATATTTGTGTTTTCCCTTGATGGAGACGCACTCAAATGGTTTTGGTCCTTACCTACTGGTACTATTTCTTCTTTAAGGGAATTTCATGAAATGTTTCATGATTATTGTAAAGGAATATATTCATCTGATTTGTTGCTTGATAATTGCTATGAAGAATTTGAGTGTTATGTTTAGAATGATAAGGTAGATTCTTCTAGTAGTGTTATGGAAAACGTTTATGAAGAGGTTGAAAAAGGTATGGATCTAGATCAGATTCATATGGATCCAATTATTCCTAGTACTCAGGATGAAGAATATGATGAGCATGATGTTCTTCCTTTGGAACCTGATATATTGCTACCATTTATTTCTGTTGTCTTAAGTGCCTCTAATGAGTTTGTTTTCCAAGAAAGTAATCAACAACTTAAAGAAGGTTTTGCTGCCCTTAAATGTAATGAAACATATGCAGTTAATTTGTTGTTGCAAGGAGGACAAGAGCAGCCCAGTTTTGTTGACATAGCAGATTTTAAACAACAACAACTTGGTCTTTTGGATCAGTTAGACATTCCTCATATGTTTCATGATCTGGTTGCTGATTGGATGGATTCATTTTCAGCAAGGGGTCTTGCTGATGCCCCCAAAATCGTTACATCAACAATTGGGGGATAACCACTCCGTCCGACCTTAAACAGCCTCTTCTTTCCGTTTCTGATGGTGGCTCCGACTGGATATAATGGGACCAGTTTCCCGATAAAGAATAAAAAGGGTGAATGAATGATTGGTTTTCTAATAAGTGATAATGAATGGAGTACTTAATCTATAAGCGAAAATGTAAATGACTATTTTATCCCGGGAAGCTTCTATTCTTAAGTGCAACGTTTGATGATATGTGTTTGTCAATAGGCATATAGATGACACTATTCAATAAACAAAGATATTCATTTAAATAATAATTACTTCGTTCAATTAGTTGAACGAAGTAATTGATAAAACATTGTTACACTTATCCTTTTTTATATTACTAACACATGAATGATTAAAAGAATAGCAAACTGTAAACATCCAGTAGTGGAAAGTATAAAGACTGCTGTTAAAACACACTCATATATTCAATAATAGCAAGAGTAATTAAATAACAATTTACATAAAAAGAATGAATTCAGACATAGATAATAGTACCATATGAGCTGCAAATCTTTCCCAATGTCAATCGCAATTTGAATTCCTTCTTTCGACTCAGAAATACTTTTAAATAAAGGCAGTAGTGCACATCCACATAAAAGCTTCGTTATCAAAATTTGGAAAAATTGGTCCAGTTTTCATAAAAGAATATGCCTGAAGTATAGTAGTGCAACTTCAGGTTTCAGTCATATACAAAAACTTACGACCCTTTCTAAATACATGAAAGGGTCTATAAATACTAAATTAAACTAACAAACTACAAAATTAAAATGCTACTAAATTGGTGTAACTCGATCTGGAATATCTCCTTCTATGGTAATCTGGTAATCGGCAGCATGATTCATCACTCTGACTCTTTGCTTTTTATCCTGAGTTGGCATATCGCTATCATTGGTTCCACTTCTTGAGGGCGGCTGAGACGAGAATTGATTTGAGCAGCATAGGTGGCATCATGTATTTCGGGAATGATACATCCGATTGCATCTGTTAAGCACTTGAGGGCGGCTTTCTGGCTGTATGGTTTTACTAGGAACAACCAATAGGTGTCCCAAGTTAAACTTGTAATTCCTGTAATCAATTTCCCATTCTTTTCTAGCTCTTGACAACATGATTGTTCCAATGTCTTGGGTGATAATAAATTTACCCGAAGAATCATGTTTGTGTTTTTCGTTGAGTTTTGTCTCCATTCTCGTATAGGTTCTGAATCAATTTCATTTTCATCTCTAAACTTCTCCGGGAATGCTTTATTATACTTCTTCTCTAGTTCGGGAAAATGGTACATTTGTCTCAAATCATCAATGTGCTGAAATGAACCAAAAACTCCCCATCAATGAGTGCGGGAATATTCCGTTGGTAATTGGAATTTCTTCAATGGCCCATATTACTACATCCAGTATACGGAAGAATTTGCTCCCGAGTCGCTATTCACGTGCGGTAAGAATCAGCCAAATCTTTCGAGAGTAGCGTCGGTTACGGCTCGCATCTGCTGAAGCTTCTATCGTTGTTTACGAGGTTCCTCGGCTTCAACCGGAGTTGTAAATGCTCTGCTAGTAGTATTTCAGAGACCAAGACATGTGGTATACGAGATTAATCCTTTTTTTGCTTGATCCCTGGATCGGCGGCATGTTGTTTTGTTACTACGATGTCGCGAGATGTGCCGGTTTCTTAGATTTCTTCCCCATTTGGTATCGAACTTGTTTACGACGAGAAGCTCTACACAAAAGATAAAATGAACGTGCATGCGAGAGAATAGGCAGTGAAGACGAGAGAAGACTTATGTCAATCAATAAATAATGGAAAAACAAATCATAAGACTCTCACGTATGTAATCTACGAAGGGATTTTGCAGTAAGTCGCTCCATTAATTGGTCGTTTGAACACTCGCCAATCTATTAAATGCTCATCATGTCCTTTATTTTCCCGAATAGCCTCATTAAACGTGGATTTGATTTTTTTATTTGGCGGTTGGGCTTAAGTCAATCACCATTGTATAGTGAAAAGGATTTTTAATAATAATTAACATAATATCTTTGAGCCGCCATAACAATCCTTTTTGAAAGCCGCGCTTAACTTTATCGCTATCGGCGATCGGAGGGAGCAAACTTAAGCAGGTTTTTTGAGTTTTCCGAACAATCCCCCGATCGTACGATAAGCGTATCGCTTAACTCGCATCGGGAGATTTCAAGGCAAAGTTCTATTGCATTCATATCGCAATCCCCGATTGCCGATAATGATATCGCATCGGAACAAGGAGAGGGGCTTTCATTTGGTGATTGTTTTATTTCACGATTGCCGATGTTTTATGAGCTCAAAAGGTTTTATAATGATTTTTGTTTGTTTTTGGATTTTTAGAGGAATGATGAGTTAATACCAATTTAATCTAAAAGGGACCCATTTCATATTATAAATTTCTAAAGTAAAAATTTTTTATGAAATGGGGGGTTGTTATATAGCACAACAATTGGCGATTTCTTTGGAAGAAACGAGTTATCTCTAAGAAATATTGGAATATTTAAACTTTCTTTATATAGAAACTTTTATCGAAAAGAAAGGAAGATTCTAATATAACTAAGTATACATACATTCTGAATATAATAAAGGATATTTTGCTAATTTCTCCTCTTGTTAAAATTAAATACATTCTAAGTTTTAAATTGGCCTCTATTGGTTGATAATGATAAAACAAAACACCTTTCCAACTTAGCCTTTTTGATTAACTCCTTTGTCATAGGTAGAGCCCCTCTGCTACTGACAAACATTCATAGTTTCGACAGAGGATACCTTTTAACCATTTGATTGTCCATGACCCCTCCCCATCTCGGAGTATGATTAAAAAGAATGAACTCAAAATATGTTTTCATATTTTGTATTTATCTTTCTTTTACATTATTTTGTAGGATAAAAAGCCATTGTCTTGGTTTGGTTGCTGACTTTTTGACAATGCCATTCCTTGGTTGTAATCTAATCGAACAAGATGGCTCGTGATGAAAACCCCTTGTCTTATGCTTATAAGCCATTACCACTGTTTTTGGTATGCGAGTGTTGGTAATGTCGATTAAACTATTTTCCGATGATCATGGTAAACGAGGCTTGTGATAAGACCCCTTATCTTTATATCGAGATATTTTTAAGAATTACACTGCGAGTAATCATAAACTTGGATGAATGGGATGGACAATTTTCTCCTTAAGAGAAAATGGATGACAAGAAAGAGTTTGAAGATACTAAGATTGAATCGATTCTGTTTTGATATTGATAACCTTTTTGAGACGGTTTAAAACATTAAAATGATTTACGATGAGTTCTAAATCTTGAGGAGATTTCACAAAAAATAAAATGAGTTTTTCTGAAATGTGAATATAACTAATTTCATAGAAATTGTCTTCCTTTTCTCTTTAAAGGCTTCTATTTTTTCAAAAGTAAATATTAAAAAAGAACTTTTTAAGAGCAACTTTTTAATGTATCAAAAGGCCAATAGAAGCTATTTTACAACTTTATTTCCTAATGGTCCTAAAACATAAATCCTACTAAAACTAAAGGAGAAGAGGGTTACCTTCTCAATTGAAGAATTTCTTTAAGATGAGGCCATTAACGGGAAGAGAGTCCCTCTTTCTGATAGATCTTGTAACATGAATGTCGAATGGCCTATCTTCTCAGCTGATACGAAATGGTCCAAACCCACATCTTTTGGAACTTGGTGTGTTTACCTTTATCTTCATGGGCTTTATCCCATTTCGAACTAGATCACCAACTCGCAACATTGTTTAGAACTAGATGAAGTGAATCAAATGATTTTTTGATTATCTCGTAGATGTTTTTGCATGAGTAATTTTTGGCCTTTTCTCTTTCTTCTTCTAATTTTAAAATTTGATCATGTCCGAATTGGATAGAAGAAGAGGGGGCTTTCTTCAATAAAAACGCGAACTAGGGCTAGAAGGAAGTGCTAGATTGGTTGGTAGTATTGCTTCTTTCCCATATACAAGATTGAATGGAGAAGTACCTATGGAGGCCTTACTACGTTATTCTATCAACCCATAGTGCGAATATTAAAGATTTGATAGCCGATTTTTATGATTCGTTCAATAGTTCGAGCTTAATTATTTTAAGGAGATTTTTATTGGTAGACTCTGCTGGACCATTACCACAGGGATAATAATTTGCGGAATATTTCGGTTTAAATCCTCTTTTAATAGCGAACTCAAACATGGCATTACCGGGAAAAAAATAAGATGCATTATCAAAAACAAGAGCATTTGGGACACCAAACCCGGTAATGATGAATTGATCTATAAATTCTATAATTCCTTCGAGAGTTTGTTGTCTTTAACTTGAATTGCTTCAACCCACTTGGTAAAGTAATCGATGAAACGATAAGAATATACTTATGTTGTTTGGAGGGATCGTGGAGTAATTTTCCCCCGACAATATCCAATCCCCATTGTTCAAAAGGTTGCTCAATGTTGATTGGTTGCACAAAGGGAAAGCTGATTTTCTTTGTCTTCCACTAGAGGTTTGACAACTTTGGCATTTCCTTACATATTCGTGAGTATCTCCGAGATAGAGTGGGCCAATAATACCAGGCATGAATGATTTTGTGAGCTATTGTATCAGCTCCAAAATGTCCTCAGTCGGTCCATCATGTAGCTCACTCGCAAAACCTTTTGTGCTTCGGGTTTTCTAGGCATCTTAATAAAACTGAATCATAGTTTTTGTCTAAAAAGTACATCATCAATGATTATAAAGTTTTTTGCTTTTTAATCTAATGGCACGTTTGTTTTTATAAGAAAGATTAGGAGGTGAATATCCATTTTCAAATAAAAGATTAAATCGCATTATTGAGATTGAGTGGTAATACTTATCGATTGATTTCTTCCATATGTTACGTATCACTCGATTCAGGAATGTTGGATGCTCCTCGCTAACAACTTTGCAAAAACCTTGACCCCCAACAATCTTTGCTTGGCTTGATTTCTAAGTCATACTCTTGAAGTGTTGTAACCCAATTTGCCCTTTTTCTCACCTAATTCCCTTTGGATCAGTAATTGCCTTGCTGAGGAAAAAGGAACTATAACTCTTTGTATGAGTTTTTAAAAGGAAGGGCCTGTAGTGTTTAATAGCTTTATACACAGAAAAGGCTTGTTTTTCAACTTGAAAGAGTAATTTAGTTGCACTGAAATTTGAACTAAAAAATGAAATCGGTGCTTCCCGGTCATGATCATTGATCGAGTGAGAATGCTTGCGCATAAGATGAATCGGATGCGATAGTATACAATGTGATGATTAGAAAAATTGGGAGTGTTTAAAGCGGAGGCATTGATTATTGATTGTTTGATTAAATCAAATGCTTCCTTTTCTACGAATCCCCATCTAAACTCTTGAATTTTTTCTTAATCATGGTTTGTAATGGTAAAATGATCCGAGAAAAATCGGGAACAAATCTTTTGACAAAGTTGATCGACCTAAAAATGAGCTGCATGGATTTTTTTGTTATGAGGAAATGGGATTTCAGAAATTTCTTTAATCCCCTGTCGGGATCAATATAAATACCATCTTTGGAAACAATAAAGCCCAAGAGCTTTCCTTGATTTGAGACAAGAAGGATTTTTTGGGATTGAGTGAAATACCATATTTTCTACAGACGTTCAAAAAAATTTGATTCAAATCATGTAAATGGTTGGACCTCTTTTTAGAAAAACACTGTAAATGTCATCTAAATAGACGACCACGAGTTTGTTGATCAATCCTTTGAAGGCTATATCCATTGCTCTTTGAAATGTAGCTCCTGCGTTAATAAGTCCAAAAGGCATTTTCGATAGGCGTAAGTTCCCCATTTTGTTCGCAAAGTAGTTTTGAGTGTCAGTCATCGGGATGGACCGAGGATTTGGTTGTATCTGAAAAACCGTCTAGAAAGGACATTAGCTCGAACACTCTTTTGAATGGAGTGCTCTGCTCCATGGTAGGTAATGGAAAATTATCTTTTTTGGCTTGCTTTATTCGATTTATAAAATGCTACACAAATCACGATGTCACCATTTTTCTTCTAACGGGCACCATATTGGAGACCCACTTTGAATGCGGACCGGAAAAATAATCTTTGCTTTCAGAGTTTATTGAGTTCAGATTTTTATACGACTCTCTAAGTTTGGATGTATTTTCCTCAATTTTTGTTGAGCCGGTTTTTGTTCGAAAGCATTGGAATGGTATCTTTGGATGATTGATGTATCATAAGTTTTTAAGTCATCATACTTCCAAGCCAAGACATGTTTATTTTTTCTTAATAATCTAATGAATGCTATCCCTTTCTTCCCCGAAAAGCCCTAGTCCTAAATTGACATTTTGAGGATAAACTCGGTACTGAGATTTATCAATTCAAATCTTAAAAGTAGAACTTTGGAGTTTTGAATTGGTTACTCGTTTAAACTCATCTTTAATATCATAGAGATCTTCCGAGTTGACCACGGGTTTTGGTATTGAATTTTTCCTCATGCCTTTCTTTCATCTCGAAGATCATGATCATTTTCATCAATAATCTGATCGAGTGTAGGGACTCAGTCGGGAAGTTAAGAAATGTAAAATGTCTTCATCGTGATTAAACACTCGCAATTGGTAACATTGTCGAGAATTGATGGCCTAAAAATCAACTCTCTCGAAAAATCTATACGGGCTATAATCTTCGGAAGGTAGGAGTTTAGAAGCATCATAGCTAACAAAGTCAATTTCCTTTGCATTACGGGATCCGAGGAATGGGTGAAATATTGAATGCTAAGAAATGAGATATAAGTTTCCTGGACTAAAGAGTGATAGTGTTTGAGGCTGATTAGAGAGACAATGGATTGTATTTCGAACTTGTTTTTATGACAATCTCTGAGATCACAAACACTTTCAAATATTGGACTTTTAGGCTAATAGCTTTATATAGTCCTTGTACAGCTGCCTCATACTCAGTCGTATTATTCGTGCATTCAAAATCTAACCTACAAGAAAGCATTGTTTTTTTTCTCCCTCGGGTGACTAGAATACACCACCCTTTGATCCTTCATCGGATTTAGAACCATCAAAAATATAAAGACCAAAATAAAGAATTATCAACAATTTTATTCTGACGAATTCTCGATAACATTAACACATCTTGGGCTATCGCGTTTGTGAAAAATTTTCAATTTGTGATGTGGAAATTGTTTACTAGAACGAGATGGGTCGGGCAATATAATTGCCGAAGAATGATTCGGAAGAATAATTTCCCAATATGTTATTATTAAATGCAATTGGTTGATTCTCTTGTTCAAACTACGTAGCAATTATGGGTCATGTGTTTCTCCAGATTAATTTTTATTTGATTTGGCTTTCCCACAGTAGGGAAGCCATATGAACGATCGGTGAGAAATATATCCATGGAGCTTCTCGGACCAATCCCTACTCAAGATTAAACCATAAAACTCGGGTATGTCGGGCGATTGGGATATCAATTCTTTGAACTACTCATGGATCGGACGCTAACCACTGATAGTAACGAATTTATTTCCCCTAAGACTTGGAATTTGGTTCTATCTAAGCGCACGATGTGAATTGAAGACTTTTGGTGTTCTATGTTCGAGTTTAGAACAAACTGAAGTCGGCATTATATTAGATGATGCCCCACGAGTCAATTATATGATTGTGTAGATTTCGATTGTAAATTTCAAGGTTAAGAGGAAAGGTGGGGTATGAGAATTTGATCTGTCTCCAATTAGAATCGTATCGAGTAGCCTCAATTCTACAAAGGTGGTCGTCTCGAATCATTTGCGACTTTTTAGCACTAGGAAGAGAGCGAGGAAGAGTCTTGCATTTAGTTCCTTAAGAAGCAACTTCGTTGATGTTTTAAAGTGCGAGTTCAAACATGGTGATGTTTGCCTTAGTCTTCTTCATGTCATCGATAATATTGTAATCCATTGAATTCGCATACATACCAACGTCTTTGATGTTGAAGGTATATTTAAAGACGATGGTTGGTTTTGAGGGCATTCGTAGCGAGCTTCCTTATAGGTGCCTTTTTCCTTTGCGATAGTAGTAGCACTCCTTTTTCTTGGAACTTGCTTAGACGAGTTCGAGGGGTACTTTTACTCCTCGTAGTCATCGGGAGAAAAGCTTCTTGTTCGGTCTCGGTGATCGGAGTTTGGCAATATGAAGTCCCACATTCCATGGCATTCAACGACTTCCTCTTCTTCAATTTCATCGGATGATGTAATTGTTTCATCTTCTTCCTCTTCCTCAGTGGTCTGAATACGTTTACATTGGATATAACATTTGGTGGTTTTGACTCGGTTTTTCTTAAAAATTCCTAAATGGTTTCTTTGTTGAAGTTTACGCTACTTGTTTTTTTGATTTCAACCATTTCATTTGACATTGTTTTTGAGGACCTTTTGAAGACCCTCCATATCGTATGGATCTTTGTGTGTTTTCTTCTCTTTGAATCGTCCTTGAAAGACACTTTCTTGGATTTCCTATCTTCGAAGCGACTTTTCTTTTCCAAAGCGGTTATACGTTTTTTCACGACGATGGCTTCTTTCATGTTTTCGAGGCGGAGTTGGTTTCGCAATCCCTATCAACAAAAAATGGCTATATTTGAAGGTAAGGTTGTGATATACCATTCGCTTCTAACTTGTTCACTTTGCTTGGAATCGGGTGGGAATTTTATTCAAGAGCTTATTGAATCGGGAGTTAAACTCCTTAATTGGTTCTCTTGACTCAATTCTTAGATTTGAAGGATCATTGATGAGCGTGGCCAAGGATCTATCATCGCCATATTTGGTAAGAAAGCTCGTTCTGGAAAGATATTCAGCTGGTAATGGATCAGGAGGGTAAGGAAAAAATACCAAGACCAGCTCGATCCCTGTAACGTGTAGAGAAAAGTCTCACTACAACATCTTCTTGTGTTACTCCTTTTAGATTAAGCGACAACATGAAATTATTTATGTGTTCCTCGGCTAATGTTCCAGGCATCCGGATTAAACTTTGGTAACCATTTCTCAGGGATAATCTGGTAATGGATGTAATGGTGCGAGCATAGTGGGCTCCATCGGGGACTATTCCATGGGGTTTTGAGCCATCTTGGAAGTACCAACGTTTTGATTTGCCCTGATGTTCCGGGTGATTGGGGAGGAGTGTAATAATAAAGAAGCTGTAAAGGTTGTGATGTTGAATGTGGTGACCCACAGTGAGCAGATAATATGTAATGGGGAAGTGGGTGTTTGACTTCACGCTGGAGATGATGAGATGGAAGATGATGGAGAAAAGGTCTCACTATCAGGACCTTCGGTGTTCTTTTTTGCCTTTTTCCTTCGGGGTAAAGGTAACTCGGTTGGTTCAATGCCAAGTTTTTTACGCTTTGAAGTCGAGTGAGATGATGAGGTAGATGAAATTGCGAAGTCTCAGCGCCTGTGAGATACTTCGGATCCTACGAGGTGATATGGAGAAGCCTTGAAGTTTCGAATGATAGGCTGAACTTCGGGGGATTTCGGACTTAAATGTTACGAAGTATGGTGCGATTGAGCGATGATAGTTGATCCCTCTTCTTCTCGTTTGGATCTTGGGTAATCGGAGATACTGCAGGGAGATGTACGAGGTGAGGGTGGAGGGGTGATTTTACTCGAGAATGGTGCATAGGTTTTTGATTTACTGCATCATTCATAGTTGACAAGGCCCTCCTTCTAGCGTCAAAAATGTTGATGCCACGAAAATCGTTACATCAACATTGGGGGGATAACTCACGGTCAGGACCTTAAACAACTCCTTTTCCATTTGGGATGGTGGCTCCGATTGGATATAATGGGACAGTTTCCCGATAAAAATAAAAAGGGATGAATGAATGATTGGTTTTCTTAAGAAGTGATAATGAATGAAGTACTTAATCTATAAGCGAAAACGTAAATGACTATCTTTATCCCGGGGAGCTTCTATTCTTAAGTGCAACGTTTGATGATCTGTGTTTGTCAATAGGCATATAGATGACACTATTCAATAAACAAAGATATTCATTTAAATAATAATTACTTAGATTCAATTAGTTGAAACGAAGTAATTGATAAAACATTGTTACACTTATCCTTTTTTATATTACTAACACATGAATGATTAAAAGAATAGCAAACTCGTAAACATCCAATCGAGTGGAAAGTATAAAGACTGTCACATTAAAACACACTCATATATTCAATAATAGCAAGAGTAATTAAATAACAATTTACATAAAAAAGAATGAATGGGACATAGATAATAGTACCATATGAGTACGCAAATCTTTCCCAATGTCAATCATAATTTGAATTTCCTTCTTCCAACCTCGAAAATACTTTTAAATAAAGGCGATGAGTGCACATCCACATAAAAAAGCTCGTTATCAAAATTTGGAAAAAATTGGTCCGATTTTCATAAAAAAATATGCTCGAAAAGTACTGATGAGTGCAACTTCGAGTTTTAGTCATATACAAAAACTTCTGACCCCCTTTCTAAATACATGAAAGGGTCTATAAATACTAAATTAAACTAACAAACTACAAAAATTAAAATGCTACTAAATTGGTATAACTTCGATCCGGGAATATATCCCTCTTGACCAATACGGTAATCGGCAGCATGACTCATCATTCCGACTCTTTTCTTTTTGTCTCGAGTTGGCATATCGCTATCATTGGTTCCACTTCTAGAAAGGGCTGAGACGAGAAATTGATTTGAGCGACATAGGTGGCATCATGTATTTCGGGAATGATCACATCCGATTGCATCCGTTAAGCATTTGAGGGCGGATTTCTGGTTTGTATGGTTTTACTAGGAACAACTTGATAGGTGTCCCAAGTTAAGCTTGTAATTCCCTGTAATCAATTTCCCATTCTTTTCTAGCTCTTGACAACATGATTGTTCCAATGTCTTGGGTGATAATAATTTACCCGAAGAATCATGTTTGTGTTTCTTGGGTTTTTGTCTCCATTCTCGTATAGGGTTCTGAATCAATTTTCATTTTCACCTCTAAACTTCTCCCGGGGAATGCTTTATTATACTTCTTCTCGGTTTGGGCAAATGGTACATTTGTCTCAAATCATCGAGCCGAAATGAACCAAAAACTCTCCCATCAATGATCACGAGAATATTGCATGCACTGAGAATTTAGCGAAATTACGCGCCAGTTCGTCGCTATTCGACACATATTCGTCGCAAGAGCGACGAGTTCAAAGAGCGGACAAGCTGTGGTTTCTCCCTGCCGTCGCCGTTGACATGCAAGCAAAAAGTGTCGCACTATCGACACTTATTGACCGACGTTCCGAACAAGCGTCACTCTTCGACGTCGTCACAGCCATCGCGGCTCGACATTTTAAACGTGGTTCTTCCGACGGCTCATTGCCGTCGCGATTCGGAGCTAAACGTGGTCCGGCGTTTTGGCGTCGCTCTTCAGGCAGCTTAGCTAAAGCATCGCAATTCGACTAAACGTGGTCCGGACGTTTTGGACGTCACTCTTCAGACGATACGGAAGATGTCAGTAATTCCAACGATATGTGGTGCGACGTTTGGAACGTCGCGCTTCCGACGTTTTCCATCTGTCTCTCTTCGACGTTTACGGGTTGTCGCGGTTACGACGTTTAGCACGTCGCGCTACGACGTTTTCCCATCATCTCTCGTCAGACGTTTCTGGTTGTCATGATTCAGACGTCTACAAGGCGTCGGTAGAACCGACGCGAGGGTTCAATTTTTAAAAAAAATTAAAATTTTAAAAGACGAGAAACGTTGTTTTGAAGATATTATATGAAGTAAAAGCAGTCCATGAAAGTGAAATAGCGCATGTAGAATAGTAAAAAACCAAAGCAGAGATAGAGTACCGACGTCCATTGTTCCAAATACAAATTAAAGTACCCAAAATCACTGCGAGAGAAAAAACGCTAATCATGTGAGAGTGTTATATGTCCAAAATATAAAAAGACTATCGGACCATATCAATAAACCAGCAACATAGACCCGCGCATCGCTAGTTTTGAAGGCGAGTGATAAACATTAATCATTTTTTTTCCACGAGAGAAAAAAACGATGTTTTCAATATATTGTATGAAGTAAAAAGCAGTCCATGAAGTCATTACATTTTCACATCTTAAGATTGGAACCCAAATATCCATCCCCAGGAAAAAGTGGAAGTCCCACCCCCGGACAATGATAGAAAAATACCCCATGTCACATACAGCGACTTGATATAAAACCCCGATAACGGTCCACATGGAGATTATCGACAATCCGAGAAAGCATCCAAATATGCCCCAAGGCATCTATAAGAAAGTGAAATAGCGAGTATGTAGAATAGTAAAAACATGAGATAGAGTACGTACCGACGTCCATTGCTCTAAATACAAATTAAAGTACCCAAAATCCTTGAACAGAGAAAAACGCTAATCATGTGAGGAGTGTGATATGTCCAAAATATAAAAAAAGACCATCGGACGCTAGTTTTGAAGATGAGAATGATAAACATTAATCATTTTTTTTCGAAGAGAAAAAAATGCTATTTTGAATATATTATATGAAGTAAAAAGCAGTCCATGAAGTCATTACATTTTCACACTCCGAAGATTGGAACCCAAATATCCATCGAGAAAAGTGGAAGTCCCACCCCCGAACAGGTGATAGAAAAATACCCCATGTCACATACGGGGGACATGATATAAAATCCGAGTAACCAGGTCCACATGGAGATTATCGACAATGCGACGAAAGCATTCAAATATTCACGAGGCATCTATAAGAAAGTGAAATAGTAGTATGTAGAACGATGAAACAGCAGACGTGATAGAGTACCAGCGTCCATTGTTCCAAATACAAATTAAAAGTACCCAAAATCCTTGAACGGATCCAAGAAAAAACGCTAATCATGTGAGAATTCCAAAGTAAAGTTAATCTATTAACATTGCGAATAAAATTACACCGAAGTCAAAAAAACATTGCACAGCCATACTCATGGCAAATTTGTCATCAAAAAATCAAAAAAATTAAGAAGACTACCCTCATACGGGAAACCGATTTTGAACGTTTAATTTACGAAATTCAAAAATATTACTTAAAGGTCCAAAGCCACGATGAAATAAACTAAAAAGCGACTCAGTAGCTCGGGCTCGCTAAACAAGAAAAACAAATTTAAAACCCGCTCGGACCCGTAGGACGGAGTGCATTCTTCTAACGTTTGGGCCTCCTGCGGAAGACCACGGTGACCTACGAACATTTTGTGATTCGCGAGCGATTGAGAGTGCAATCAAAGGAAAGTGCGCGATGCGCGTCGTGGGGAGAAGGTGAACTAGCCTCTGTTGAGGTCTTTGGAGGGGAAGCGCGTCGGGATTGACCTCTAGTGCTCCCCTATCGGCAACGCATCCTATAACGCACGCGAGGCATGGGTGCAATCGCGGTGGGCACAAGAGACGAAGAAGGCAATTCCAGTGACGCAGAGGAAGACGGACGAAAGAGTATAGAACCGAGAGAAATGGAAATATGCGGCAAAGTCTAGGGCGAAGTTCCGCTGGCCACTTCTCCTTATCATCGCAAAGTTACCGGACGGTGTAATCGAAAGCAACGCATTGTACGAAAAACCATGGCTAAACGCCATTTTTTTATGTCGACCCAGTCTGCAGATACAATCAAAGGGATGACCATCACAACGAATCTCTGATCATTAATAATGAGAAACGAGATCTGATCAAATTGGAGCGTGCGGAATCGGCTCGGAAGAGTGGAGGTCGATCTTGAAACGATGTTAAAAATTAATTAATCTAGATTTGATGTAGAAAACTTAATTGAACGAGGCGTTAAATATAATGCGAATGATATGAAATCGCCATATCCATGTCCCATCACCTTAAACGCCATCGAATGCACCCTAACCGGGAGCGGGGAGCAAGTTTTATTGAGGACACGTGGCAAAAATTGATTGGAGCGAGATCTTTGTTTGGGCAGACACTCGCGCAGTTAAATCCGGACCCGTAAAATATTAGGGCGAGGTGATAAGAAATTCACGTCACAAAATTAGTCGGCGTCGTGAGGCTATTTCGAGAGCGAATTTGGATTTTGAATTATGGTTTATCGCCGTTTGAAGTCGGCGAAGCTCGACTTTTGAACAATTTTCTTATAAAATTTGTGTTTGTCGTTTTCTTTGATAATACACATATTACAAAATCACGCTTAATAAAGAGACAAAATTGTTGTGCTTTGGAACGACCAGAGGATTGGACATGAGTTAACAAACAAAAGGATAGCGGAACCCGGACATGCACCCAGTGGTCAAGCCCTCTACCAAAAAACCACGAGCGGAATCTCAAAAGCTGGTTGCCCATGTCGCACCAGCTTTTCGCGGGTAGATGATATTTCCCTGTCGTGGCGATTCCATAGGGAATCGACACGTGGCGAAGTGACCCCCGGCAAACAACCGATTTAACCCACGCACATCGTACGTTAAAGCCCGGCGTTGGAAGCCGGCGAAATTGCCAAGAGTCGTTGATTTGGAGAAGGGCCATCCGGACGGTGGTACGCACGTTGAACTTGCAGGAGGGATTTTAACTAAGGTGTGCGGAGGATAGCAGAGTACGATACAGTGTTTGATTGGTTATTGATATATATATGGGTGGGGGCGAGTATAATGAAATTGTTTAATTAAACGATTGGCGGATAATTAGCATAAGTACGGAGGGTGATTGTTGTAAGAAATTTGGGTGGTGAAAATATAGAGCCGAAAGTTCACTACAAGTTATTTATTTAAAAAAAAGCGTGGAGTATAAATACGAAGTGTTGAAAGTTAAACATTGGTTATAAGGATTGGAGATAATATAAAAAGTCGGGAATATAAATTAAAGTCCAACCATTGTGGATAGTATTTATTTATCAAATTCTACGAATTTGATAAATAAACCCGAAGAAAGAAGAAGTCAATTAAGACTCGGGTTGGAGGAAAAGAGCAGGGTACACCAAGGGAAAATGATGACCCACGCGATTTCGTAGACACACTAGCTCTCCTTGGGGGTCCAATTTCGAGTTTTGTTGCGTCACACGATGATCTCTCTTCTCTGGCATTTACTTGTATGTGAAGATCACTATTCTAGGAATAAGGAGTTGATTTTTCTCCAAAAATAACCTAGCCCAAACATTGACAATGCATCAAGGATATCTTTCTATGCTTCATAAGCACATTTGTTCTAATTCTAAATCATGTCTTGGAAGTGGTTGTTGTCTTTTGGAAATTATTCACGAGTTGGTTTCATACCAAAGTCTTTTTCACATTTTCGACATCCAATACATGAAAAAGATAATGGTTTAAAACAACCTAAATATTTGAAATTTTACAAGAATTGTCTAGCATGCTTTGAATATAAATTTTGAAGTCAAGTGCATGATCTTTGTATAGGATCAAGTGTCATTTTGAATACCAAATGTTTCACAAAAAACTTCTCAACATGCTACCCTACAGTGAGGATTAAATGACAATATTGCATCAACTATTTCCATAATAAAAGTGCACCCTCGGCCATAAGACTAAACAACTACAAATGTTGTAGATCTAACAAGACCACACAATCAAATGTATTCCACAAGGCCAATACTTCATATGAAAAAATGAAAAGGAGTTTGCAACCAAAAATACCTTAGGCAACTAATTCAATTAGATACACCAAACCATCGGCAAAAAGGAAAAACCAGACTACTCGAAAGGCAAGCATTTACCTCCTTTGACAAAATTTTTGAGTTCCGAAACAAGGGCCTTTATTGTCTTGTCAATGCCCCTAGTAATTTGAATGAGGGTTTGCACTCGCAACAACCTAAACAAAAAGGTTTCATTTCAAATTATTTTCCACAAATTTAAGATACAACCATTGTCGAGTTTTGTATTTCCTAACAAGCTCATAAATTTTGACAAAAGAACCAAATTTTTTTAATACACGATAGCAATTTTTTCACTCAAAAAACTATCTTAGACTCGATAAACCCAACCCAAAAACTAAAAAACCAAACACCATAAGACCCTACAAAAATGAATAGATGATCTTAATCCAGTACCATCGACAAAAAAAGTTACCTTTACACCCTCACTTATTAAACCATGTCGTTGAATTTTAACTTCAGCTCATTTATGAAGAAAGAGGGACTGATGCAAGAGCAACATTTTTTTTGGAGGTTGCTTGCATGCCATCCGAAATTTAATTCGACATTTAAAAATTCTGCAAGTTTTTTTTGTAGATGACCACGACCATATTTACGTACAGGATTGTATTTAAACACAACGACTGACATTAACGCAATTCACCAACCAGAGAAATTAAACAAGCAAATTTACACAGACAATTTTGTAAATTCAAAAGGAGAGACACAGTGGAGCATTAATATTGGATCGCATGAAATTGAAGGGAATCGAAAAACACTGAAAATCGGACCGAATTTTTTATAGGGCACATTGGATTGAGAATTCGAGTTAAAATTAAATGGGCGTCGATACATCCCATTTGGAACGCGAATTTGGTTTGAAATTCAATCTATTTAGACTTTTGAAGTCCGACGGAAAGGATTTCTTTAATGTTTTGATAGTTTAATATATACATATGTTATATATATATCATATCACAAGGAAATGAAAAGGTGAGCCATAGAATTTAGTTTTAATTTTATTTTTTTTAAAAGAGGGTTTATTATAATATGTTTTATATGTTCCGACATATAAAAATAAAAAGATCGAAAAAAGCTTGGTAGTTTTTTTTTATAGACGATACGTAAATTTTTTATTACATAGACGGTGTGTAAAAGTGAAAAAATTGAGTGTAACTTTTTAAGTGTGTATGCCAAACGAGTGCGAAAAGGGGAAAAACACGGCAGTGTCTTAGAGACGCAGTATGTTTGTTTTGAACAGACGGTGAGTTGGTTTTATGTCTTTAGCGATTTTATAGCGGTCCATAATTTTTGTAATCCCTCTCGGTGAGGAAGTAGTGTAATAGTTTTTTTGAGTTATTGAAGGGAATAGAAGTTTGTTTTCAAAGTATTGAAACTACGTCTCTGTCAAAGAAATTTTTATTTTACGTGTGTTAGAGGAAGGGAGATTTATGGGTGGTTCTTATGAATCAACCCAACCATTCATAACATGCTCATCAATCCAAACCATAAGTATTATGTAGACAATATTCAAGCGAGGCACTCAATCGGATTTACAGAAAGCTATATTGAAAACCCTAAACTCTCACTTTGAAAATAGGTGAAATGTGGCACCACTCGAGAGATTGACATGTGCCAATTGGTACAAGTGGTAGACAATTGGCATGCTCAAACAACGAGGTGATGCGGGAATGACATGAGGGAGAAAATATCGAGAAAAGCCCCAATCCGAGAACTAAAGCTCATCACCAACCTGAGATTGACGCTTTACATGATGTAACCTATGAAATCGTAAATGGAGAAATCATAGTAACAATAAAGTAACCTATGTAACAATAAAAAGTCGGATTCATCACGGGAGTGGTAATGGGAGAAATCATAGTGAACAACGAGGAAACATGCATAGTTGCTTACAATCAAATAGATGAAAAAACACATACAAAAAAACCTAGATAATAATCGTGCACAAGCTTAATATTGAATTATGAAGCAGTAAAGGAACTTACAAAATGTCAAGCGCACAAGCAAAATATCCACGGACATGACCCTGGTTGACAAGTTGTATGTGCTCATGATGCGAGAGGATTTGTGCACCATAGCATCTGCCAAGTCAATCAAAATCCATCATTATCTATACAATAAATACAAGTAATTGATGTAGTATTTTTTACTCTAAGATGCATTCTTATGATAATGTTAGAACATATGTTGAAAATGTCAAAACATACTCGAAGAAGCTCCTCTTCGTTTTCCAAGAACAATTTATTGGAGTCGCATGAACTTGGAACAAGCCTCCCACGATCTCAAAGAGTAGCAACTAAGTCAACAATGACTTTTTTGTTGCTACTGATTTCGGATCAGAGGTTTGCTCCCAAGATTAAATCGCTCCAATAAATTATTCTCTACTAAACGAGAGCCAACCATGTGAAGGTGGAAGCTCTTATGGCCCCCTCCCCCCCCTCACATCACTCTCAATTCCCCTAATACCCCAATCTATATTTCAATTTTTTTACTTTCATAGAGCATAAAAAAAATATTCAATAACTAGTAAAAAAACAATTCAACAAAAAAGTATGCATGAAACATTGCAATTAATGCTTGACATAAAAATAGTATGATAAATGAGTTTTTTATATAACGCAAAAAAAAATGTTCCAAGTATGGTAACGTTTGTCTTATAATAATACAATATTTTACATTGTCAAATTTTCTTTTTTCTTCTTCCTATTTTTTAAAAAGCTCCTAATTACATCATCAATATCATCGTGCTCTTGCTCATGTTTCGTGCCTTTCAACCCGCACCTTTCGACCTAGTTGCGTATTCACGATGTCACGGGCTCATCCGATGACGGGGGCATCGCACTACAAAAATAGATAATATTAAATTTTAATTGTCGATTTTTAAATATCATTGAACTAGTTAAGTAATATTAATAAAAAAAATTACGATGAGATTATTTACTAATTGTACCCCGATTTAGTAGCCGCCGACCTAGTTGCATTGTCACGATGTCTCGGTCTCATCCGGTAATGAGGCATCGCCTCCAAAAACATATAATAATTAAATTTTAATTATCGAGTTTTTAAATATCATTGAACTAGTTCGATAATATTAATAAAAAAAATTGCAATGAGATTATTTACACGATGCTACCCGATGTCGCCGTTGGGGCTGCCTTTTTCGTCTTCCTCTCCCGGTGGTAAGATCCTCAAAGGGAAACATTCTCTCGCTCATATAAACAAAAAACGTTATAAGGACAACCATCAAGGTATAATTAGAAAAAAATTATAAGTGGAAATTAATTACAGTCACGGCCCTCACGATAACGACATTGTCGGGCACTGGTCCCCACTACTGATAATCAGAGTTGCACGAGAGGATCATCTACATATGGCTCTAAAAAGCGAGGTTATTTACCTCGTCGGTAGTGTTGCTCCCCGATTTAGCAAAGTTGTTAGACATTAAATTTATGGACAAAAACAAAAATATTGAAAGGTTAATGTTTTACCTTATCGAGGCATTAGTAGATCTTGGGACACCTGCCCCAAGCCTGCGCGACGTTCAACTCTGACTTGATAGCCAAAACGAAAGAAAGTATTTTTATCTTCCTCTCGTAGTTATTGTTCCAAAGTCATCACCCTACACATTATATATGATTGTGTATTTTTTAATCATATGCGATAGGATTACAAAAACGTTGGAAGGCGATACAATTAATTATAAGATGTTTAGCTACTTAATTACAATTCTTGCAAAGCTAATTTCAAGTAGCCACCACGAGCCGAGCTAGTGATGGCCCTTTTTCTCTATCCTAGCTTTGGTTGCCTTTGAGGTGTCGGGCAACCTAGCATCAAAAGATTGAAGTCGAGATATGACGTAGCACACTTTATTTTTAGACATAAAGAAAATTAAAGCTATTGAATTAAAGTTGTAATTTACCTTGCGGGTCCGATTGGCATTTTTCCTTCTTTCTTTGCCTTTTTCTCTTTTTCGTCATGGATGAGTGCTCTCCATCACTCTGCGCTAGCGAGAGAGGACGCTCATATCTAGGGTTAAATTGCAATTGCGTCCTATAGGTGTCCGGGTATATTTCAAATATTTGTCAGGCTACTCGAGCCACCAGCTTTTCCGTCAAATGATGCCGACCCCAAAAGGGCTTCTAGATAATCTAAAAGTTCTTTTTTCAAGTTGGAAGTCAGGAATTCCACCACAGTATGTATGGTTGGGGCAAAAATTACCAACGCACTTGGCTCTCCAGGAATCTGTAGAACTCATTGTTTCCTGCGAGAATAAAACCAAAAAGAAAAAAGAAGATATTATCATTAATTTAAAAATAAAAATCATGATAAATATGTTTTAGATAAAGTACATGAAATAGTTAAAATATTAAAATTTACTGAGGAGTTGTACATGCTTTATAGGGACACCCTCATCGTTCACCAACAACGTGCCATTAATGGTCCCATGGAGCCGACTTTATGTCAGCTCCAGAAGCGCATAAAGTGTATGCCGTGGCCATATCGGCCCTCATCATTTACCCAACACGTTCGAGATTGGTTGGGTGTCGACTTTGGGCAGGGGGTGTGTTTCTTGGCTAGCACCTAAAGGAGTAGAAGGTGTCCGAGAGGGTTGTTGGGAAATCTCTTGCCCTTGTGTCCCACTACCACCAACACGGGTTCAGCAAATGCCGGAAGACGCTACATACAAAAGAACTTTTTGTTAGTTTAGTCAATGTAAAAATTAAAAATCAAACTATCACAATTCATCTCATGCAGAACAAAAAAAATATCCTTTTTGACTTTTTATTATTATTTTGATATCTATTTAGTCGCCTCATAAGATGTTGTATCCTCTTCATTTCGAGTGTTTGAGGCGCATCTATCAAAGCATTAAATTCCGACGTTGAATCTAGTGCCTTTTTTTGCAACAACAACACTGGAGATAGGGATGAAAAAAAGCTCTTCCTCAAAGAGGGAATCATCGAGCGTACCATGGCTAGGTGTACGCATATTTGAACAAAATTAATATTATTTCAATTATGTAAATAACTAAAATACCTAAAGATAGAGCAATGCTTTCGGCACTTTACATGTTCTTCCACTGTGGCCTCTTTCCGCGATCATCTTTGTCCTCGGGGTTGTTCTGCCCTTTGCTCCGATCGATCTGCCACATTGCAATAAAATTATAAATGTAAAAAACTTGAAAACAATATCTAACTTGAAAACACAAAATGAAAACCGAAATAATTTCTAATAAGACACCCGAAGACGAGAGTTAGAGTTTCAATATGCCTTGCATTGGATTCGATTCTGAAACATGTCATTGCACATTAAGGCACCCAAACATTCAATCCACAAATGATATATTTAAGTAGGCTTCTCCTATTCTGGGAAAACACCATACCTATAATGCATTCACTTGCATGTATAAAGGGAAAGGAAAACATGTTTTTCATACAACGGTGACAAAGGCATCTTGGGGGAAAGGTATCTTCATTTTTATTTATGTTGTTCACCCACACCACTCTCGTGTTTTTCACTAATCTGTTTTGTCATTTTTGGATTCAAATTAAGTTAAGGCCTTAAGTATTTTTTGACCTTTCGGTGTAGTTTTTATAAGTGGCATGTATGGATTTTCCATTAATTCTGCACTTTTTTCTCTTCATACGCATGTTTCCCCTGAAATCAAATGCATGATTTAGTCCCATACATTTAACAAGTTGTTGGATCAACTCCATAGGAAATATCATGTTTCCTATTCAATCAAAATTTATCTCGGTTAGGGTAGGTAGGAAGGTTTTCCCCTTTGCATTAATAGGGCACTTCTAGCTTGCATTTTTATTATATCTTTCAAATGTTTTAGTGTCGTTTCAATTGAGGGCATGATTTTTTGCAACTTTCAAGGTGAGAATGAACAAAGACAAATTTTTGTGATGGATGACTGTATATGACTCCATGGCTAGAGGAAAAGGCACTAATCTACTTCTTCAAATATCTATAGCTCTCATTCACCTCATCACGAAGATGGTCCCACGATTTTGAGCCAAATGTTGCAGGGCAAAAGTTCCCCCTCCATAATTTGATAGTCAATGGAAATTTCTTAAATTGATGATGGGGCAAGATTATGGAACATTGGCACATACATATGTAATGGATTCCAAGATCATGATATATGTTTGCATATGTTTATGGCAATGTTCCACCAATTCCCCCTGGAGGTGGGAGCGAGGGGACGAGGGAGCGTGCGGGAGCGGCCTATGCAAAAGCTCCCTACCAATTTTCGAGAAACGTGGGGGAGACGTCGAGGTCATAAAAATTATAAAAATTTAATATTTAAAATGTAACTATATTTTTTGCAAGGAATGTATATACAGATCATCATACACTTGCATCATAGAAAGATAAATCATAAATGATAAGATTACAAATCGATGAATGATGAATCATATAATTGAAACAAATTTAAAAGTTAAAAGTTAAAACATACATCATACAATCATGCATGTAAGTTTGTAAGTTTGTAACTATATAATCATTAATGTAACTACTAACAATGTACAATGAAAATAAAGTTTAAGATATCATATGACATATTATATCAAGATTCAAAATAGAGTTTAAGCGAAGTTTACAACTCAAGTGCGAAACATAAAAACTTAAACGTAAATAAGTTATGTTTGAAACATAAAACATAAAACATAACATATGAATATCAAATGATATCATCATCTCGATAAATGAGCATAAATGCTCAAGTTAATGCCCTTACTAGTCTCTCGCATCCAACTACTCGCACGAATATATCAAGAATCAACCATGTCACCATCTGAATCGGGAATCACTTCGATTCTCAAATATGCTAAGTGGCACATCAAATTTTAACACGAAACCATAAACTAAAAGGGGCGGTGAGGGGACGTGAGGGGGGCGTGAGGGGAAACATCCCCTAGAAGTCCCCAAGACCCCGAGCGCGAGGAGGGTGAGGAATCTAGACCCCCAGGTGGGGGCGAGACCCCGTGTAACAACCCGAAGTTTCTATGGAGGTGGTGGAGCAAAAAAGAGCTCAAATAAGCTGAAATTTTTCACATAAAAAGGGCTCGTGGGCTTGACTAATGGTTCCATTTAAAAAATGATATCTAGACGGATGAATAAGTGTAGCATGCAAACATGCAGTGAAAATCCATACGAGTTTGCATTGTATTACTTATGATGGATTCAAATTTGCGGTTTCAAAATGCCGGGTTATGGCATGATTTTGTCGAGAAACCATCAGTTGGATTCTCATGTTGGTTTAATTTATATTTTAAGTTTGTTTTGCAATCTTTGGGTGATAGTAACTCATGAACTAGGTTACCGATGTGTAACGATCATATTTCAAGAATAAAGTTGTGATTTTTTTATATTATTATTATTATCTATTAGCTACGAGTATTGACACCTAATGTACGGAATTTTGACATCTTGATAGCATGGATAATTTCGAAAATGTTTCTAGTAATGTTAACATAATAACTATCATTACATGTCTTCACTTTTTTCACCATAATAGAACTGTGATATGGACTCATCACACAACTTCATATGCTATGTCCCAACAAGTTCGAAAGCCCGAGTTGAACCTACCTCATAGTGTGTGTTATTAAGGACAAGTTGCTTGATATATAACTTCGATAGCATAGACCACGTTGAGGTTCTAAAAAAGAATCCTCAAGTGTCAAAAAAACTTCACAATATAGTTTCTACTATAAAGCCTTTTGGGGATACCCGAAATAATATATGTATCATTGATGACTTTAAAGTATGACAAGATCCGAGAGGAAAGGAAATCAATGGAAGAGTGATCCACCAATGAGAACCTAGAATTTAGCATCGAGATGAGTTAGAGTCTAGGAAATTGAAAGCCTATAATTTTAATTAGTGATGAAGGACATCACATAGGTAATTATATTTTCATGTAGAATAATCATTAATTCAAATTTAAACTACATAATATGAAAGGCATACCATAAATTTTTCCACGTAAGTCCAAACTGACCCTATAAAAATGGAAAACCTTCTTTTTCCATGGGAAATAATTTACCTTTTCCTTTTTCAGAGGCAATCTAAATCACAAAAAATATGAACTATCACCGCTACACATTCTTGGATAATGTGAAAGTGAAAAAGAATACCCTACACAAAGTGATGCACACATGTACATTTGAACACTAATATATTTTTGTAGTTGAAATGCAATGCTTGTTTTCATTTAAATGTAGGGTTTTTAAAGTAGGGAGAAATAATGGTACGCCCAAATTAATAAGCGTTTCTTTGGGAAAAATTTAAATCTTGTATTGGGTGATGAAGATAATAGAGGGTATTGAATCTTGATTCTTGACATCTAGAGAGAACCATACTGACCTAACACAATCCAATAGAATTGACCAAAAAAAACCCAAATAGAGTCAACCCTACTATAGGAGGAAGAGCTCTGCAGTAAGAACTTACCATTTTGCACAGAGGCGAGGGCGAATGTTGTTGTACACAAGAGCGCGAGGCGAACGGCGAGGGCGAATGTTGTTCCGCTAAGAGGCGAGGGCGAACGGCGAGGGAGAATGCTTGAGGGGCAAAGAGGCGTTTACGCAGGCAAAGGCGAGGTCGGGGGCGAATGCGTGTACCGAAAGAGGCGAGGGGGGAATCCGGGGTGAATCTTGTGTTCCCGCAAGAGCTCGGGAGGGCGAATGCGAGGGCGAATCTTTGTTCGCAAACTCGGCGAGATGCGAAGGCAGAATGCCGTGCAAGAGCGAAAGAGGGCGAATGGTGGTCCGTAAGAGCCCGGAGGGCGAATGCGCGCGTGACATCGGACGTTAATGTAGCACACATGTACATTTGAACACTAATAGATTTTTTTAGTTGAAATGCAATGCTTGTTTTCATTTAAATGTAGGGTTTTTTAAAGCGAGGGAGAAATAATCGTGCCAAATTAATAAGCGTTTCTTTGGGAAAAATTTAAATCTTGTATTGGGTGATGAAGATAATAGAGGTATTGAATCTTGACTCTTGACATCTACGAGAGAACCCTAAAGCCTAACAAAATCCAATGGAATTGACCAAAAAAACCCAAATAGAGTCAACCCTACTATAGGAGGAAGGGCACTGCGATAAGAACTTACCATTTTTGCAGAGGCGAGGGGCGAATGCTTTCGTGCAAGAGCCGAGGGCGAAGCGGCGAGGGCGAATCTTTGTTCACGCAAGGGCGAGGGCGAACAGCGAGGGCGAAGTGCGAGGGCAAATGCTGTTCTACAAGAGCCGAGCTCGAATGCGGCCGCAAATGCTGTTCATGCGCAAGAGCGGGAGAGCGAATACGCGCATGATATCAAAGCGTAGCTATTGCGACAAATACCAAACATTTTTTATGTAGCGCGCATATAAGTTTCGAATTTTTATGTAGCGCCCATATAAGTTTGGTATTTTTATGTAAAGCGAAATAAATAACGTCTGCTATACCCAGACGGCGGAAAAGGCGTCGCTATTAGGACGTTGCCTCCAAACGTCGCAATGGCGACACCCTAGACATTGTGTCGTCGTTGCGACGTTGGGAGTCGTCTCAATAGCGACGCTTTGGGCCATGGTGTCGCAGATTTGCGGCGTCTTCCATAAACGTCGTAATTGCGACACTAGTTTAAGTGTCGGTGTTACGACACTTTTCTATGAAGCATTGTGATAGCGACGGTTTTGAGCTGAGGATGGAAAAAATTTGGGAAAATTTCCGACATTTGGTCAAAAGCGTCGGAAAGCAGGTGTCGGAATTTCCGCGAAATGTAGTAGTGTGTTGGTAATTGGAATTTCTTCAATGGCCCATCTTACTACATCGCGTATATGCGAATAATTTGCTCCCGAGATCTGCTATTCTCTGCACAGGTAAGAATCAGCCAAATCTTTCGGAGTAGCGTCGGATTTCGGCTCGCGTCTCTTGAAAGCTTCTATCGTTGTTTCTTGAGGTTCCTCGGCTTCAACCGAGTTGTAAATGCTCACATAGTAGTATTTCAGAGACCAAGACATGTGGTATCCGAGATTAATCCTTTTTTTCTTGATCCTGGATCGGTGGCATGTTGTTTTGTTACTCTGCGAAAGCTGTACATGTGCTCGGTTTGTCTTAGATTTCTTCCCCATTTTAGTCCGAACTTGTTTTACTGTGAGAAGCTTCCGCACAAAAGATAAAATGAACGTAATGCGAGAGAATAGACGGTGAAGAGCGAGTACGGAAGACTTATGTCAATCAATAAATAATGGAAAATAATCATAAGACTCTCGCGTATGTAATCTACGAAGGGATTTTTAGGCGTAAATCTGCTCCATTAATTGGCCGTTTGAACACGCCAATCTATTAAATGCTCATCATGTATCCTTTATTTTCCCGAATAGCCTCATTAAACGTGGATTTGATTTTTATTTGGCGGTTGAGGCTTAGAGTCAATCACCATTATATAGTGAAAAGGCTTTTTAATAATAATTAACATAATATGCTGAGCCGCCATAACAATCCTTTTTTGAAAGTCGCGCTTAACTTTATCGCTATCGGCGATCGAAGGAGAGACTTAAGCCATTTTTTGAGTTTTCGAACAATCCCTCGATCGCCGATAGCGATATCGCTTAACTCGCATCGGGAGATTTTAAGGCAAAGTTCTATTGCATTCATATCGCAATCCCTCGATTGCCGATAATGATATCGCATCGCGAGCAAGGAGAGGGGCTTTCATTGGTGATTGTTTTATTTCCGATTGCAGAATGTTTTATGAACTCAAAAGGTTTTATAATGATTTTTTGTTTGTTTTTGGATTTTTAGAGGAATGATGAGTTAATACCAATTTAATCTAAAAAGGGACCCATTTCATATTATAAATTTCTAAAAGTAAATTTTTTATGAAATGGGGGGGGTTATTAATATACATCAACGGAGTCTCCAATATAGCAGCAGTTGAAATGACACACTCGCGTTTATAGCGATGGAAGTACAAGTTTATAGTTCGTTTCTTGTTGCATATATTATATCCCTTGTGGGTATTTCCAAACGAGTTGCATGCAAAAGTTTCTCTCTCTTTGAGTCAAATGATTTTATGGTTGCATTATAAATAAAGTTATACTTGATTAAGAAATTTTTCGGCGATTAGAAGTAGGAGTATGAATAAGCTCGCCACTCACCGCATTTCTTTTCGAGTTTTTAGATTGTGGTTTGATTTATGTATTTCAATCATGTTGAAATAAGTTGCAAGATATTTAAATATAGCTTATGACTCCATTACCCAATGGCTAGGCATCGTTGGTCTTTTTGAGTTAATGGGGTAGCGAAATTTTTGGTTTGGAGAAATAAGGGTCGGACAAGGCACTAGAACTACGGTTCTTGATAGCTCGCAAAGGGGCATACCATCCCCAATAGGAGCCACTGTTAGAACTGCAATTTTTCAAACTCTGGTCATCATTCTAAGTCGTGTCTTTGATCCTCTCTTTTCTCCTAACCTATGGTGGAGAGCCCTTATCAAAATGTATGAGTCTTTATCACTTTTTAAGAAAATCCAAAATTAATTCTGAGTCCAATAGTTTGTTTAGGTTATAGAGTCATTAGGGTAATATCTCTTTTTAAAAAAGTCTCTTAATTGCTTTCAGTGGTTAAGGTCACGAGTTTAACTTGAAAAGTCTTATTCATTCACCATGATTTTCCTATCTGAGGCTAAAGGAAGAATGATATAATCATCAATTTTGTTAAAAATAACACAGGAATATTTGTCTTTTCAAAAGGTAGCAATTACCTACAAAATTGGTACAATGAGACGAAGGAAGCATTATTCAAGTGAAACAAGCATTGTTGTTCGAATGTTGAAAACCTGTTAAAACAAGAGGTGTTTCTCACCTGAAAGGTGGTTATTTTTTATTGGAGGATACATTAAAATATTGGTTATGTTTTTCTAAGGTTACGCAACTAGCACTCAAATTCCATATAAATCTACTTTAAGCCTACGAAATTCAATTATGTTATTTCATCATCAGGTTCCTTTGTTACGCTCCTGTAGCGTTTAAACACTTCAAAACTCCTTTGTTACGATTTGGGTCGCTTTATTACATTTCTATTATTTATCGCTTTTCCACTTTAAAACCATTAATGGGACCTACTTCATCACAAATCTCAAATTTTCGATGCATTCACATCCGCTCCTAAACCCCCGATGCGATATCACTTATCACTATTGCACAATCACAGTTGCTCCTAAGGCTCACCTTATCATTATCATGCAATCAGTTATATCTATCGCTATCTTGCAATCTAATATCAAAAAGTACTTTGTTACCGCCTTATGTTTCCCCCTCATAAATCCATGATCTGATATATCACATCACAACTCTACATCACATCGTAGCTCCACATTTGATAGCCTTATCGCCACGTCACTTTGCTTATCGCATATTGCAAATCCTATTGCTAACCATCCATGTTGCCTCCTCTGATTGCGAAATGCGATAATCCTCCAATCCCCAATATGTGATAGGCCCCTCTTCTTCTAATTGCAATATATCGCATTACAATTCTGCCCCAATAATATATTCACTCCAATCCACTCTGTGATTTCGATTGTGATATATTTTAATGCACTTACTCCTCCTACTTATTTTTCCATTCCCACGCCTTTCGATTACTTTCCATTCCTGTGCTTCACCTCACTCCCCTCCACTCTCATCTCGACACATGGCCAGTATCAACACGCTTTCGAAAGCATATGCAAGATTTCAGAGGAAATTACAAGTTTTTCAGGAATTTCTCTAGCACTTGTTTTAAAATATTTTGATATCTATCAGCAAATATAACATCACCTCCTCAAAACGCGAAGACATATCTCTTATCTTGGTCAGGGTATTTTTTGTTATTCGAATATTGAAGATCTGTTAAAAAAAGAGGTGTTGCTCACCTAAAAGGTGGTTATCCTCTAGTTGGTTAATCCCTTCAGTTAGTTTCTCCTATACTTTTACAGATAAGGGTACAAGTGTTTTTCTTTAGTTGGTAGACTACACATTTTGTGGAGGTAGTTTTTTCCGAGAAACGAGGAGCACTCAGCCACCTCGAGCTCCATGCTGCCATGATCCGTGTTCATTTCTATTTCAGTTTTATTTTTATGTTTTGGACAAGCTCTACTATATGTAGAGGGTTGTAATAAAGTCTAATAAACATATTTTCACTTTTCATGGAGGCTTTTTACAGAACTTCTTTTTTTGTATATATACTCTGTAATGCAAGGAGAAAAGTGTTCGTGGGTTGTCTATTTCATTGCATAGTATGTGGTATATTGAGTATATAACATATCCAGATGCACTCTTGAGGACTCACAAACTGTGTGGTGTGTGTATTGTTTTCCCTTCTGTTTTCACATACTTTATTTGTCTTTCCAGATTTATCATACAAGTTCTAGCTTATGTTTTTATTAGTCTTGTGAAACTCCAAGACATATGGATCTATTTTTTTAAGTCTTGTTACAAGCTTTCTTGATTCAGTATGAATTGAATATTGTTCATAAGCATTCCTTGAGCTGGAATTAAATCCTCTTTCATGTTTTTATAGGTCTTTTGATCTAGCATGCATGTTAATCTATTTTTCTCAGTCTTGATTCATGAAGCATTCCTGATTCATGAGGTAATGTTAGTCAGAAGCATTCCTTGTAATGGGATTCTTAAAATGTAAAGTGAGATTCTTGTAAGTCTTTTAAAACCATTCTTTCACTATACATTTTAGATCTAGAATTTGTGTTACCCTTTCCTCTTAGTAGTGGGACTATGTTTTACCTATCCATTGTTTGTATTCCATTCTTCTAACCATCACGCTACAAAATCAAACTTGCTACCACATCATGCACCAGTGACTTCATATGCTTGACAGATTCTTATCTACTCAAAACCCATTTTAGTGTGTACAAGTTTCAACCACTTTCCAAAAATCTCAAATCAAATTATAAGAAAAACCCTTGAGCTTAAGACGTGTCTATTCAGGTGCTTGTCACAATCCAAGTGCAGATTCCAGTGCTAACAGAGAAAACATAGGAAACTGTAGAGTTTCCTTCCATAATTTAATTAATTAATTTTAATTATTATTTATATTTATACAATGGAATTAAACCCAAACTTGTTGCTAATAAAAACAAGAAAATAACACATATTCCTATTATAACAACATCCCTTGCTCGGAGAAACTACCCGTATAAGGAGAATAATTACACATGAATTTCATATAAATTCAAAGACAACAAGTAATAAATAATAAAGACAATAGGAAAGTTGAGCGAGTAAAGCTAAAATAAGAACAATAAGTGAATAAACATCATATGAGAATTCATAAGCTTAATAAGGATTTTGTGAACAAAATAATAAAATTTCCATAGTTCATATGATTCATTACAGACTTCCAAAACTTAATACCATCCTGAGTTAACTGTCATAACTGAGAAATTACACATTTCACAAAATAAATACTCTTTTATGGAGAACCGGAAGGTCATGGAGAGAAAAAAATTAACATGAAACCAAAGCATGGCTTAAGGAAAACTTAATGGATCAAATATAGAACTGTCAATACTCAAATTCATTTAAGGAAAACTCGACTAGGTTGCAGCTGCCAAAGCAAATACTAGCTAAGAGAAAACCCTCGGAAGGGTCGTAGTAGTTATTTCCATTTACATGCATAAAAATAAAAATAAAACCCTTGAAAGGGATAGAGGAACAGAAGGGGTTCTAGACCTAAGAACTCAAACCCATATCCAAGAAAAAATTCAATATGAAACCCTTAAGTGAAAATTGAAATGGGACAAGAAACTGCTACCCGAAGAAGCTCCATGGGACTTGTATAAGGGAGCAGGGCATTAGTCCAGAAAGGAAAAATTATTGACTAGAACGTGCTAGGGTTGGGGGCTTCAGGTTACCCACAAACATAGAGGAATACAGTTAGTAAACAAAATTATTTAACTTTGAACATATCAAGTTGAAAAAAAAAATCTAGGTTCGACTAGAACTTACCTTCTGTGGTATGTAGTATGCAAACTCCTCCCACCTGCAAAATAAGGGAACTTGATTAACATTTATGCAATAATATAATACCCAAGCGATGGAGAAACCTTTAGAAAAATTTACTCACATGTCCAGGTTGTCGAGGTCGTGTTTCTCTTGGCTGCAACACAAAAATCACTGTAAAACCTTCCACCGAATAATAGAGAACGAGAGTCGTAGTATAGAAAACACCATAAAACAATCAACTGTGAAGTACAGGTAGGGGACCAAACTCAAACCAAAATAAACCATTTCCATCATGCCAAAACAATGCACAAAATCACGGGTAAGTAAACATTGAATTGCATCAGGGATAAACTCCTAACATATTATGACGAACAAACCGACAGAGGCATAGAAGACCTCGAGAGGCCGACGAAAAAATAGAGTTTTGTCTACCAAGAGTGGTGTCGAATGAATAATTTCATTAGGTTTTAGGGGTAGGGTATTACCCTAAACACCTCAAAGTTCATCAAGTCCGTTGATCAGCAAGGAAAAGCATCGCCAGTGGAAATATGAACAACTGTCCTTCCAAAATTAAGTGAAGGACGACAATGATGCCACGACAAATCCAAGAAATTAATAATGTTTAATATACTCACAATGATGTTGTATTAATACATAGCATATTGGTTGGTACCGTGTGAACCAATGTAATAATTAATCCGATGACCTATAGAGTTCATGTGTTATGTATTGCAGACATATACATACAAGCACCCAAGGCAATAAACATGAACTTAGAAGTATACCCAATGTACGAATATATATATTATAATTTTTAAATCAAAGTTTAATGTTGTAAAGTCTAACATCAACTTTATAGAGTTGTCCGGTGAGAAACCATATTTTCATAATCAGATCCTAATTCTTTGGTTTATCAATTATCCTCATAAAAGTATAAATAAGTGGTAGATAATGTAAATGGTAAAATTTTAAGAGTAAATGTTTATGGTAGTATTTTTAAGGAGTAAAAATAGGAATTTTGTTATATATGTAAAAAAAAAAAATTATGTGAAGGTAAATACATTGTGCTAAATGCTATAGGTGGTATCAGAGCAACATTCAAATGCTGGGACCTAAAAAGGGTCACCTAAATAACATTTAGTATGTGTAAAAATGTGTGCGAAATTTAGAAGAAGAAGTGCAACATAGTGTAATGAGGAGGGTTGTTCCACATCAAAATCCCAGGACTACAGGGAAAATTCATCCCCATCCTAACCCCGAAATGAATCCAAAGATGTGGGTGCAGCTGAGTGTAGACCAGCGTCAGCAAACCAGTAGGTTGCTAGAAGAGCAGCAACGAAAAACCAACAGTCTTCTTGATATTGTGCAACAGCTAAAAGAATAAATGTTTCGAGTAAGAAGTGATAATGAGAGGTTGATGCAAGAACAAGGAAGAATCCTTAAATGCCTCTTAGATAAACAAAACCACAGTACAACTCAACCAAGCCCAGAAGAGACACCCAAGGAGAAGGTGAACAACAACAACAAGAAAATGATAAGTTGGAAGGTAGTCAAACCCAACGAAGTAATAAAAATAGATCTTATAATGAAGCATAATCAGGAAATGTCTCAGACTAGCAAGAGATGAAAAAGTAGAAAGTGGAGTTGCAGGGTGAGTTCCGAAAGATTAAGTCTCCCACATTCAATGGGGAAGCTTAAAAGGTGGCAGAAGCATGGATAATTAACATGAATAAATATTTTCAAGTCTACGAGTACAACAACAAGTTGAAGGCTCATCTAGCCACTTATCAACTGCGAGAAAAAAACCACTTTATGGTGGGATGAAGTCAAGAATGTGAGGGGAATTGAGGACCAGAATGTGACTTGGGACGAATTCCAGTAGTGCTTCAAATAAAAATATTTAACAGAGCATTTTACGATGAAAAATCTTGAGAATTTCATGAATTGAGATTAGGAAAGATAACTATGGACGAGTTTGTAACTAAATTTACCTCCTTATTGCACTATGTGCCATATCTAAGGGATGAAAAGGCAAAGGTACAATGATTTTTGAGTAGCTTACATGCTCATATGAAGGAGAAAATTGAATTTCTAAGCCCAAAGATCATGGACGAAGTGATTCGGAAAGAACGTATGTGATATCAAAAGTCTAAGGTGAAAGGAGAGGCTAGAAGGAGTTGGCCACCCAGGAAAGGACAAAAAATTAATTCAAACTTTAAAAGTAGCATATCTGCTAATTTCAAGAATGCTGCCAGGAATACAGCAACTAAACAACAAGGAATGAACCAACAAAGAACTAGGTGGCAAGCAGAAGAGTGACCTAGTGAAGCATCCAGTAGACCCGATCATGGGCAGATCCAAAAACCGCCATTACAGTGTTGGGGATGTGGTGAGGCACATTATTATAGGAGTTTTCCCCATCGAGGAAGAAACGAAACTGCAGATAATGTGTAAGAGGCATCCACAGTTGGAGACATGTCTCGAAACATACCCAGAATCAATGTTGCACTTGAGGATTGACAAGCGGATTATCAGCCAACCATGATAGAACTGGAAGGCAAGATACATTATTCTCACCCTGTTTCTATTTTGGTTGATCCTAGTGCTATTTTAAGCTATGTAAATACCAGGATAGTGGAGAAATGTAATTTAATGATCCAGAAGTTCAGAAATCCTTGGCTAGTATAACTAGCCACTAGAGCAAGGAGAAGAGTTAATGCTAAAGTTTCTGACTATCCCATATAAGTTGGAAACCAACATATAAAGGTAGAATTGAACATACTACCTTTAGGCTCCTACGATATATTACTGGGAATGGATTGGTTGGAACTGCACTGGTCACTAGTAGACTGTAAGGATAAAATCATTTACTATAAGGCTGGGGATGGAACTCGCCAAGAATTGTAAGGAATTAAAAATCCACTTCAGCTACGTCTTATTACTGTATCTTAGTTGGGAAAATTCATTAGAAAAGGGTGTCAAATCTATGCAATTCAATTAGGATTTATTGATTCCAAAGATAAGACCCCCATGGTAGAAAACATACCAGCGGTACAAGATTTTATGGATGTGTTTCCGGAAAACATATCAGGGCTACCACCAAAGCGGTACATCTACTTTACCATCGCATTAATTCCAGGGGCAGCTCCAGTATCACGGGCTCCATACTGAATGAGTGTGTCTGGATTGACAGCATTGAAAATGCAACTACATGAGTTGCTGGACAAACGATATATTCGTCCTAGTGTGTAACCTTGGGGGGAACCAGTGTTGTTCGTAAATAATAAGGATGGCATGATGCAAATGTGTGTGGATTACAAGAAGCTTAATAAAGTAACTATCAAAAACAAGTATCCACTGCCGTGGATAGATGATCTTTTCGATCAAGTAAAAGGGGTCACCGTTTTCTCGAAAATAGATCTAAGGTCTAAATATCACAAAATATGGATAAGAGATGAAGACATCTATGAAAGAGCTTTCTGCTCCTGATATGGGAATTAAGAATTTGTGGTTTTACCGTATTGATTAACCAACGCACCAGCAACATTCATGAGTTTTATGCATGGCATATTTCATCCATTCTTGGATAAATTTATTCTGATTTTTATTGATGATATACTAATCTACTCAAGGACCATGGAGGAACATAAGGAACATTTGCGTATTGCGCTAAAAATTTTGAGAGACCATCAACATTATGCCAAATTTAGCAAGTGTGATTTTTAAAAAGAGCATATCCAATATCTAGGCCATGTCATTTCTGCTGAAGGTATAGCAGTAGACCCAGAAAAGATAAAGAGTATCATGGAGTGGAGAGTACCCAAAAACGTAGCAGACATACGATATTTTATGGGATTAGTTGGCTATTATCGGATTTTTATAGAAGGATTTTCTAAAATTTCTTTTCCCATAACCTCCTTGCAACGGAAAGGGAGAGTGTTTAAATGGACTAATGAATGCTAAGCTAGTTTTTAAAAGTTAAAATAATTGCTAACCACAAATCTTGTTTTGAAGGTGGAAGATCCAAATTTAGAATTTGAAGTTTGTACCGATGCATGCAGGGAATGACTAGGAGCGGTGTTGTCAAAAGATGGAAAGGTTTGGCATATGAGTCCAAGAAATTGAGAGATCATGATAGCGATATTATGCTTATGATCTAGATTTAACCGCACTGGTGCACACACTGAAAATATGGAGGCACTATCTATTGGGAAAAAGGTTTGCGCTGAAAAAATATCACAATAGCCTAACCAGTTATTTCAAACAGGTTGATTTGAATGCCCTCCATGCCAGGTGGAATGCATTCCTAAGTGAATTTGACTTTGAAATACAACACGTTAAAGGAAAAGAAAATCGGGTCACTGATGTGTTAAGTAGAAAACTGCATTATGTGTAAGAATTATACTTCAATCAAGTGGAATTCATGTTTCAGGAACAAGTGAAAGAAGCAGCGATAAAAGATCCTGAATACCCGTTCCTATGGCAGCGAACACAGGACACCGAAAATTAAGGGAAACAAACGGATTACTCAATCGGCAATGAACAACTACTGATTTTACGAGGAAAGATATACATTCCCACTCAAATAAGTTTAAAGGAGCTTATTTTGGATGAGTATCACTGGAGCTCTTATTCCGGGCACCCTGGATACCAGAAAATGTTAACAACCATCCGAAAAGATTACTATTGGCTTGTTATGTGCAAAGACATCATTGAATACTTGACTAAATGTTTGGAGTGTCAACAAGTCAAGGTGGAGCATCAACAACCTGCAGGTTTGTTGCAACCTATGCCTGTACCAGAATGGAAATGGGAAGTTATATCACTGGATTTTATTATCGGGTTACCAAGGACAAAGATACACAATGATTCTATTATGGTAGTGGTTGATCGGCTGAGCAAGGTAGCTCATTTTATTCATGAACATTCCAACTTTAAAACGATGAAAATTGTTGACATCTTCATGAGAGAGATATTTAGATTGCTTCGCATTCCAAAAATAGTCATCTCAGATAGAGATGTAAAGTTTACTTCAGCCTTTTGGAAGGCATTGTTTACTAGTTTAGGTACGCAAATTCAATTTAGCACAACATATCATCCTCAAATGGAGCAGGTCAATCAGATATTGGAGGACATGCTACGAATGTATGTAATGTAGCAACTCATGAAATGGGAAGATTATCTTAATTTGGTGGAATTTTCCTACAACAATGGCTACCAGGAATCTCTTAAGATGAGCCTGTTTGAAGCCTTATATGGTAGACAGTGCTGAACTCCCATTAATTGGAGTAGTCAAGAAACAAGACTAATGCTTGGGCCATAAATGTTTGCTGAAATGGAGAAAGAAGTAAAGAAGATCCGAATAAATTTAAAATCTGCCCAGGATAGACAGAAAGTGTATGCAGATCGTAAGAGGACATACGCAGAATTCGAATTGGGTGATCATGTTTATGTGAGAATTAGACCCAAGAATAGTACTTTAAGGTGGACTACCTATGCCAAGTTGGCCCCCGCTACTGTGGACCCTTTCAAATATTGGAAAGGGTGGGACCATTGGCTTATCGGCTAGCCTTGCCAGGACACATACGTGTACACAATGTGTTCCATGTATTTGTGTTAAAAAGATATTTATATGATAAGCATGTAATACACTGGCAGAATATTCAGGTAGGAATGAAATGGGAATTAAGATTATATGGAACTTAAATAATTGTTTAATGATTAAAAATATTTACCGGTTGTAGGTCGAACCAAACAGAAAATTTCTGGTAGAACCTGTGTTTATTTAATTCCACTTGTAACTAAAATGCTTATTTTTTACATATATATGTATGGATGAGCTCACTGTTGAAATTATTATGTTATACGTCTACAAAACTTCAGCACAACAAAAACACATAAAATAGATAGAAAGTATATAAAAAATATATAAGTAAAATGAAAGTATCATAATTTCTTTGTGTAAAGAAAAGAACTTTCAGATTTTGGTTGGCAAAGTTTTAAAATTTTTGACTTAGTTAAATAATTTAATGAGTAAAATATTAGTAATATATATTTTTAATTATTATGTCGAGAGACAATTTCCAGCCTTTTTTTTTGTAAGCTTAGGTAGTTCCTTCCATTTTCTATTAATAAAAGCCGGGCAAAAATATACAAAACTAGACCTCAACTTGCCCGCAGGAAACTAGGTATTTCGGCCATCGAAGTTCAGAGCATGTCAACCAAAACATAAAAGGCCTTAATAGTCTATACCATATCTGACGGTACTTAATATCTAATTCTAGAGATAAAAACATATAAAGAAAAAGTACTAGCCGCTAAAAATAAAGTAAGACATTTGATCATGAAAACCTTAATCTTCCTCAGATTCCATTGGTGTTGGATCTTTCTCACTGGACCCTGGTAATTAAACTTCAACCTGCTGCATGGACTTGATTTCATTCTCCAACCTTCCGAGCCTCGCATACTGATGCAATTGCTCGCATACTGATGCAATTGTCGAAGATTGATTTCCTGGATGTTCCTGTTAATATCTGCCAAAGTTGATTCCAACTTAGTTTCTGGTATTAACATGACTGCCTTAGCTAGCAGGCATTTGATTAACCAGTAAGTTCTAACTGATTGTTGAAACAAGGAAGTTCGGCCCAGTGTGTGCCCTGGGTCATTCACCACGTTCTGCATGTCCTCAGAAGCCATTTCATCCTCCCTGTCCAAGTTGTTTAAAACCTCAGTTTCCCAACCATAAATGCGGGAGCGTACCGAATTTTGGATTTCTGATGCAAATGTTTGAACCAGCAGTTCCAGATGTTGCTACGGAGATTTTCTTCATCTTTTCTGATGTTGCTCAGAAGTAGGTTGTTTTCCTTTTCCTCGAGTGGGCTTCCTTCCTCTTTTAACCATCTTAAAGTAACCTGACAAGGAATCTGCTAAAGCTACCATCCAAACAACAACACCAGTCAGATTCCTAGACAAGATTCGAGACTCGAAACGCAGAGAGGTTCCATCATCCAGGTTAGGCTCCGTGAGAATGACATGAGATAAAAAGAGAGACCTAACATTAATACAATCCTATCGGGCAAGAAAGAAATGAAGAGCAACCGACAAATTGTTGCCATGACACAAGACAAACATGGCCAGAGAATTAAAAGGTAAGACCAGAGTCCATATACCAATACAGAGATAATAAGGCGAAAAATATTTCCCACATATCATCCTCAAGACCCTATTAAAAAAATTGTCAAATATGAACAGACTGGAGAAAAACAAGCTCTGTTGCAAGAAATTCCTTCCACCATAACAAAGACAAATCGTTTTAACTTTCAACAGGCAACATTTATCCGAAATTTTCCAAATCTTACCCAGCCTCCTATCAGAGATGATGTTATAGACAGGAAAAGGAGAGACAGAGACTAATACATACCCATTCTGCGTAGCTATAGAGAATTTTTTGACAGGGATAACAACCCTACTAAAACCCATATAAAACAAATTACTGTAAAAGAGCCGAACCAACCCGAGAGACAATTTCCAGCTTACTACCATACAAATGTTGTATATTTTATTTAACATTTTGAATATATATATATATATATATATATATATATATATATATATATATATATATATATATATATATATATATATATATATAGTTTAGACTCATCTTAATTCTAGATTTACCCACTGCTTACACAGATAGAATATTTTGAGATGCAATTTTTGTTTTTAGGGAAAAAAGATTTGATTAATCCCTCTAGATACTTGGTTGATCCAAAGTTAAGATGGGTCTAGGGTAAGTATAAAAATGTGTTAAATCAAATGAAATATTAGAATATTTTTAAAATTACTTTAAACTTGTCCATCGGTTGGATAGACGGTGATCTTGTTAGGGAAGGAGTTAGGGAACTCCTTCATGTGAAGTTACTGGAAATGATCAAGATGTAGTCCTACCAAACTTACAAAAAAAAAGCTTTAAACTCAAACTAGGATGGCATGGCATATGGATGCTCTGTCTTAGTTAGTTCATTAAAAGAGAGAGAATAGATCATTTTGCAAAATACAGATAAGGTAATATCTAAATTCAAAATATTTGTAACACTATCAACCTTCTCCATCTTTTAACTTACAATAATATGATTATTTTGAACTACTCCTTATATATATATATATATATATATATATATATATATATATATATTCCAAATAATATTTAATCTTTTGAAAATTTCATAACTAATTTTTAGTTTTAATTGATGTTCTTCATTGAGTTGCCTTTAGTGAGATTTTTTGAAATTTTTTTGTGGTTTATTGAAATCACAAGCTTGATGGGTAACCCTTACACAATAAAAGTTCCCTAGGGTTTTTTAGGGTGCTCAATCCAGATTCCATATATACACTCAAAAAAACAGTTATAACACAAATCAATATTTCCTGTACCAAAAATCCAACAAATTGCACTAAAGAAAACTCAATTTTTCATTATCATTGTAGTCAAAATTATATATATATATATATATATATATATATATATATATATATATATATATAATTCTTCTATTAAAAAAATTTACATATTTTTATTTAATTTGCATTTTTTTTAAATGTTTAATCTATATTTAAAAAGATATGTTTAATTAATTTAGAATTAAATTATATGAAATATATATGATATGTGGAAAAGATATTCAAAACATGGAATATTTATGATGGGTAAAAGAGAAGTTTAGATCTTTAATTTTAAAATTTAATTTTTATTTAAAAAATAGATTTAGCTATATTAAAATTTGGTGATTTCTTACACTATAAAATAATTTCACATGTCACACATACAATAATAATAAAAAATAAAATTAACTTAATAATAAATATAAATTAAAAATTTTTAATTAAAAAACAAATTTAATAAATAAACTTAGATACAAAGTTCAAATTCATATTAGAATATTTAAATCTTAAAATATAAAGTTATTTTAATATACAAATTAAAAAAAAATCAAATTCAAATTAGAATATTTAAATCGTAAATATAAAGTTATTTTAATATAAGAATAAAAAATTAATATTATATTATTTTTATAAATTAAAATTAAGATATTAATTAAAAAAGCTAATTTAATAATTGGTAAATAAATACCCTTTCAAAAGAACAGAATATTTAAATCATAAAATATCAAGTTATTTTAACATACGAATAAAAAATTAATATTATATTATTTTTATAAATTAAATTAAGATATTATAATATGAAATTTACAAAATAATTAGATAGTCATCATAAAAAAATCCATTACCCAACCCAACGAGAACAGTATAAACAAAACGAGCATTGACAATGACTTTAAAAGAGTTGCTAAAAGTTGCTAAAATTCCACGTTTGACTTCAAGATTCTTCATACTTAAGATATTTGTTAAGGCCGTGGTGGAACCCACTACACAAATAATTTCACACCTAAAATTCAAGGTGTCAGAATTCAATGGCCACGAACCACATCAAACTAAGTGGAATTCAAGGTTTTTAGTTTGAACAAGAAGGAACTATATCATAGCCAATGAAGTGCGTGCACCACTTAACTTGCGGTTTGACTCACAAGTCAATTATGTACGTAAATTAAACCTTTTTATGCCCATTTCATATTTTATCTCATCTGGTATCTATGTTTATTTCTTTTTACAGGTTTCTTTTGAACTTATTTCTTTTTCTTTCTAAATTTGTATAACTAGCAATTGCGTCATATGTTGCAAAAGAAACGTCATAAGACAATAGCATAGGAAAGATTAGCCTAGAAGAGATAAGTTGTTGCAAAGAAAGAGTCATCGTGAAGGAATAAAAGGAAAATGTTGCTTCCATGGAAGCAGATCGTGGAGGTGTTTCAAAGACATTGATGATAAGAGTTATCAACAAGAAAATTTTGTTATAGATATTGAAATAGGCAATCGTGGTGAAAACATATATGTAAACCAACATAATTTGTTCACATATATAAAAATTTGTTAAATTGGGGGTGGAAATCCTTTGGTGATTAATAATCCTCTAACAGAAGCATGAAATGAGCATGTAATTCAAATAAGATATTTTAAATACATTCAAGTACAATATATCTAGCATAGATGTAAATAAAGAGAAATTTATTAACAGAGATAGAGTTTACTCCAAGTTCATCTACATATTGAGCACCAATTGCATGCTTGTCAGAAATTGTATATGAAGAACAATAGTCTTGGCATACAAGAAAGTGAATGTCATTTTAATATGGAGACATTTTTGGAAGGAGATATTTTTATTTATGTTATGGTTTATTTTCGTAACTCCAAACATGGTTTAGTCTTTCTCTATATACATAAGAAAAAAAAATACAAAGTAATTTCACAAATTTAAGTTATAGTTGTATATTTTAAAATTACAAATCTATTTTCTTATTAAAATATTTTACATACAACTATTCATTCAAATAAATTATATTGTGAATATGTTTTCTCCTATTATTTTACTAGCAATTGCATCATATGTTGCAAAAGAAACTTCGTAAGGAAATATCATAGGAAAGAGTAACCTATAAGAAATAAGAAGGAAATAGCATAGGAAAGAGTAGCCTAGAAGAAACAAGATGTTGTAGAGAACAAGTCATCGTGAAGGAATGAAAGGAAAATTTTGCTTCCATGGAAGCAAGTCGTGGAGGTTTCAAAGATATTGATGATAAGTGTTATCAATAGAAAAATTTTGTTATAGATTTTGAAATAGGCAATTGGGGGTGAAAACATGTACGTAAACCAACATAATATGTTCACATATATACAAATTTTGTTATAGATATTGAAATAGGAAATTGGGGGTGAAAATCATTTGGTGATTAATAACCCAACACGTAACTCAAATAAGATATTTTAAATACATTCAAGTACAATCTATCTAGCATAGATGTCAATAAAGAGAATTTTTATTAACAAAAATAGAGTTTACTTCAAGTTCATCTACATATCTAAGGGGCAATTGCATGTTTATAAAAAATTGTATATGAAGAACAATAGTCTTGGTATACAAGAAAGTGAATATCATTTTAATATGAAGACATTTTTGGAAGGAGATATTTTTCTTTATGTTATGGTTTATTTTCTTAACTCCAAACTTGGTTTATTCTTTCTCTATATACATAAGAAAAAAAATACAAAGTAAATTCACAAATTTAAGTTATAGTTTTATATTTCATAATTACAAATCTATTTTCTTATTAAAATATTTTACGCATCCTAGGTTATTCTAAATTGATCAAGAATATAGAATTATTAGGGTGGTGTTTTATGTGCACTAAAATTCCCATGAGGTCCATCACAATGTATGGGGTTCATTGCAACCTTGCATATATTCTGTGAGTTGTTGTGATTTTTTGCTTGTGGCTACAACTTAGTTTTGGTTTTCACCTAGTTATCATGATTCAAAACTTTGTTATTATATTATATCCTTATAACATTATATATATTATGTGAGTTAATGTGATTTTTTGTTTGTCACAATGATTCAAAAATCAATTATTATACCACAATATTGACTTTCTTGTTGTCTGTTTTATCTTATTAAAATATTTTACACATCCTAGGTTATTCTAAATTGATCAAGAGTATAGAATTATTAGGGTGGTGTTATATGTGCACTAAATTTCCCATGAGGTCCAACGCAATGTATGGGGTTCCTTGCAACCTTGGATATATTATGTGAGTTGTGATTTTTTGCTTGTCGCTGCAACTAAGTTTTGGTTTTCACCTAGTTATGATGATTCAAAACTTTGTTATCATCTTAGATCCTTATAGCATTATATATATTATGTGAGCTAATTTGATGTTTTGTTTGTCACAATGATTTAAAAATCTATTATTATACCACAATATTGAATTTCTTATTGCCTGTTTTGTTTATGAACCCCTTAAAAAAACCATAGGAACATTTGATTTTACAGTGTGATCTCCCCAGCATGGGTAGGGGTTTCAAAAATTGGAGAGTAAATTGAGTGGTTATTGTTAGAAATTATTATATAAGATGGGAAATTTAGATGGTTTGTAGACAATATGGATGTCATAACATATATCTTTTTTGAATTTTTTAGTGTCTCTTGCCACCATGCATCTAATAGGATCCATTTCAACTAATAACGTCAATACATCACTATGCGAATGATAACTTGCGACATCCCTAGCCATTTTCTTTTATTATGGATCAAGTTATAAACTAATAACTTGTGAAATCCCTAGCCATTTTCTTTGATTGTGGATCAAGTTATAAACTAAAATATACTCTCTCTTCAGAAGACTTTACATTATATATTGGATGGAAGGAAAGGTTATGATAAAAATTGTACAAAAAACCCCTTAATGTTGTCTCAAATTACTCTATTGTTAATCACATAGTGTCAATTTTGTAAAAATATAATCTATAATAAGGACTCAATGGGTTTTTTTATTTGTAATTTTTGTTTGGAATTGAAAAAAAAAATATCTATATATATATATATATATATATAAGCTAAAATTATGTAGTGAGAAACATTGTTTAAAATTTCATAATGAAAAGTTGAGTAAGTTTGACATCATATAATATGAAAAATTATAAAAGCTAAAATTAGGTAATTAAAGATATTTTGAATGGAAGGAAGAGTATGTATGTAGTTACAAACTGTTATGTAGTTACAAACTATTACAATTAATTAATTAAAGGTAAATTTAGTGCTATTTAAGAAATGATAATTATGATCATTCATCATTATTGCTCAAGATAAATCATGTGGTGTGAAATAATTTGGAAATTTAACAAGATCACATATTTTAAAAAATTTCATTATTAATTTAATTTTTTCTATATTAAGAAATACTACTCATGAATAATAAAACAATTGTAACATAAATAATATATAACAAAAAAACCATGTATTTTTGGAATAATAAAATAGTTGTAATAAAAATAATATAGAACAAGAAAACCTATGTATATTTGGATGTATGAAATTTAGATACATTTTATTAAGTGATATTTTAAAAGAATAATGGTTATAAACATTTAAAAATAAATTTATTAAATAATTAGTTTAGATCTATATTATTGATGAGAGAGATCAATGAGGTTTTCATATCAAGACATTTGATCCCTCTTGGCTCTTGGTAGATCCAGAGTTAGGCCATCTTAATTTCCCCCTTTACATAAACCACATTCCACATGCATACCATGAGTCAATACCATGGGTTGTTTTTATAGTTTAGTATTATTTTTATTTTTTATTTGACCTAGTTAAAATGTTTATTACAATATGTCAATATTTTATTTTATTTACTTTGTTTTTTTTGTGTAATTTGAAAAAGTCACCAAAACCTAAATTTAATCACTTATTAAAAAAAAACTAACATTACAAAAAACATATATAAAACTTTAACTTGTGAATCTAATGGCCTAAAACATTTCAATCATCTAACATTTGATCCATTGGCTTAGAAATTGACACAATGGCACCTAGGGGAGTTGTTTTCAAATAAGAATGTCTTAGGACGTAATTACAAAAATATTGTACTCCCTACTAAGTAAAACAAATTTATTAATAAATAATTGAATGTCAAATTGAAAGATTACTCAAGCCAAAACTACTATAATATATTGATCTATAGTTAACATTGATCCAATCCATCTTAATTTCCCCCTTTAAATAAACTATATTCCACATGAATACCATGTGTCAATACCGTGGGTTGTTTTTATAGTTCATTAATATTTTATTTTATTACCTAAATTCAATATAAATTATTAAAAAGAAAAAAAAGAAAAACATATATATAAGTATCTACATTTACATATACTCTCATAAAATATAACAAATTTTTAAGAACAACATTTTAACTTAAAACTCACCAAAACCTAAATTCAGTCTAACTTATAAAAAGGAAAAAGAAAAAAACTAACATTATAAAAAACATATATAAAACTATTTACTTGTGGATCTAATGGCCTAAAATATTTCAATCGTCTAACATTTGATCCAGTGGCTCAGACATGGACACAGTGGCAGCTAGGGGAGTTGTTTTCTGGAGAGTTGTTTTCAAATAGGAATGCCTTCTTACATAAAAATAAGAATAACTAGCAATTGCACCAGATGTTGCAAAGGACACACAGTAACGAATATGTCACTGAAAATTAGAATATAAAGAGAAATCACTTACATTATGCCAAATTTAGATTTCCTCTAAATTTTCAAAGATGCTCTTTCAAATTCCAAAAATCTGACAATCTTTTACCATTTGCTAATGATCAAATTGTTTTCTTTCAGGAGAAAGAGAAACTCCTCTTATGATCAAATTGTTTGCTTTCAGGAGAAAGAGAAACTCCTCTTTGGCACTCAGAATGCTATACTTATCTTATATAGATCCTCTTTCAAAGTCAAAATGCTATAGTTTATAACTTATAATCTTGATATTAAAAGCAATATGTAGTAATCTCATTCCTTAGGAGCTAGTTGTAATTGATGTGATATCTCATCACTTTTCTATTAATCCCTTTTCTTTTAATATCTAGGAGTTAGTTATAATTAATGTGATATCTCATCGTTTTTCTATTAATATCCAGGAGCTAGTTGTAATTGATGGGATGTTTCATCGCTTTTCTATTAATATCTAGAAGCTAGTTGTAATTGATGTGATATCTCATCGCTTTTCTATTAATATCCAGAAGCTAGTTGTCATATCATGATTTCCTGTTTATATGCACTAGCTTGGATAATGATTTCTGTTTATATCAACAAGTTAGTTATTATCATATTTTTTTATTTATATTCAATAGCTAGCTTAATGTTTTGTTTTCTTGTTTATATGTACTAGCTTGGATAATGATTTTCTGTTTATATCAACAAGTTAGTTATTATATTGCGATTTTTTTATTTACATCCAATAGCTAGTTGTTATATTCTTTTATTTATATTCAATAGCTAGTTTAATGTTTTGTTTTTGTTATGTGTTAATTTATTTAATTAATAGAAAAGTTAGGGATTAGCTAGAATGTTATTGGATATTATTTATTAGTGCTTTTATATATGTTTTTGTGTTTTTCTATTATTATTTAAAGAAACATAATCTTATTCCAGATATTATACTTTTGCTCAATTTTTTTTAATTAATGCTTTAATATATGTTTCTTGTTGTTTTTTTTAAACTATAATTTCACTTTAATTTTTTTTTTAAATGAAATTTTTTCTTTGGGAAAAACTAACTTCACTTTATTTTCTTTTAAAGGAAATAAAATTTCATTTTTAGATGCTAAAATCATTTAGCATGTGCAATGTTTTTTTTTTGTCAATATGGTAGTGCCTCGCTATTTTCTATTTATATATTGAAAGCAGGTTACAAAATATAAAATTTAGTCTTTGGCCTCAACCTGCCCGGAGGAAACCAAGTATGTTGGCCACCTTAAAGCGTTAAATGCCAACCAAAATTGAAACATTTTCATACGTCCATGAACTTCATCTACTAGATGAGTATTCGCTCGATTATCTACAAGTCTATTAAGAAAGATATGTCCTTTCAAAAGGAAAAAAAGCATCTAATAAACATGAGGAAACAAGAAGGCGATTAGCCTTCAGAGGAATCAATTGGTGTTGGATCCTTAGTTGTGGATCTAGACATATCCACTTGCTGCAGCTGTTGAAGTTGCTTCTCGATTCTACCAACACGATCATCGATTCTACTGATACGATTAGTAGCCTGATACTGAGTGATTTTAATATGATTCAACTAATTCTGAATATCATGTAGCAAATTTATTACTCGTGGTTCAATCTGCTCTTGAGGAGGGGGGAAACTCTGCATAGCTTTGGCCAACAGGCATTGTACAATCCAGTAAGTATGCACTATTTGATGAAACAGTGACAAACGGCCACGGGTATTACCAGGATCTGTGATAAAATCCAGGATCTCTGCTTCAGCATCATTATCTTCTTCATCAGTTTTAATTTCTCTCTCCCATCCTCGAATTTCCTGTTGAACCTTGGATGAATTGCCCATATCATAATGTGCTGAGAGGTTTTGTAAAACCTTCTGTCTCGTCTTCCTACCTCTTTTCCTGAGGCTAGCTTCAGGCTGAAGCTACTTTTGTTTTCCTTTATCAATATGGTTACGAGTTTGTCTTTTAACCATGATGGAAACATGCCTAAGAATAGACACAAACAGTAAATAATAAACCATTAAATTATGGACTCCTATTGCGAAATTATCATATAGGTGGAGCAGAATGCAGATGAGCGCAGCATCCATGTGACTGCCTCGAAGACAAGTTAAAGGCAGACAAAGAATCCAATTCTGAATAGCACAAGCGCGAAAAGAAACAGAGGACGCCATATCGCAACTACCAAACAAGAAAACATTGACGAAAGAATCGAACATGACCAATGAAGCCGCAGGAAAAGCAAACTTGCAAGGTCTTCCACCTACTAACACCCGTAGTATGAAAGAAACAGACCTACCAGAGAGAATAATGGGTGCAATTGTTAACGGAGAAATGTCGACAACATGTAGACAACATATAAGCCTTAATTCCAACCCACACAAACTCTAGATATATAGAGACTTGTAAAACCCACACTCTATGCACATAAACCCAACAGAAATCAACCCAACCAACAACATTGCATGGATAATGGGTTACAGCCTGTGAATGAAGAAAATGGTTGGCGGTACGAATAAGAACGAAATACCCATACTCATGATTCAGAGAAGCTTCCAATGTAATTGTCTTTTCCTTATTCTTCCCAAGCCATATAGAAAACTGAACTCCAACGCAGAGAACACCCAGATTAACAAAGTAATGAAAATCCCTCCCAATCCAACGACTCTCATACAAGATAAAACATTCTAGGACCACCCATATGATTGCCAAAACATGGGAAGGAGTGAAGGGGTGGCTACAAGGATCACGAAAACAAGGGTCGACAGGGCGAAGAAGTGGAACAACAAACCCAAAATCAACCAGTTGAAACCTCCTAAATGATGCGATTGCAGAGCAAAACATAGCCCAGACTATAACATCAAGCGTAGACAGAAGAATAGCAGTTACATACCCCAACAGAACGGCTTGCCTGATACAGGGTCTGGCCGTCGTCGTTCGCTTACACTTCCGCAGAGTATCCGCTGCACCCCAACAATACTTCCACAGAGTACCCGCTGCAACCAAAGAAAGTATTGCAAAATGAACCTGCCAGATCAAGTAACATATCGTTCTCGAACATTCCTTCTCCAGCCTGACAACACAGGTTGTCTTCCCTTAATTAACCTTGATTGCGGATCTACCGCATGCTGCCATGAATACTGTGATGACGACCGCATCATGGTTCTTTAATAAAAGAAGGACAGAGACCGCCCACTTGTCAAACAAGGTACCTACCTCCTCTTAGGATGAGCACCCCGATCGGGGACTTTAGCATGTGCAATGTTAAAACCATTTAGAAAAATAAAAAATATAAATATAAAGAAGAAGAAAGTGATATATATATATATATATATATATATATATATATATATATATATATATATATATATATATATATATATATATATATACTTACTTTCATTTTTTAATTAATGCTTTAATATATGTCTTTGTCGTTTTTTTTGGCATAACTATAATTTTTTTTTTAATTTTTTTAAATGAAATTTTTTATTTGGAAAAAAATATAATTTCACTTTTGCTTTTTTTTTAATGAAATAAATTTTATTTTGAAATACTAAAAGCATTTAGTATGTGTAGTGTTAAAAGAATTTAGCATGTAAAATAAAAAATAAAAAAAATAAAAAAACCTAAAAATGGAGTTTAGATTATATTTCTTATTTGGAAAAAAATATAATTTCACTTTTGTTTTTTTTAAGGAAATAAAATTTCATTTTGAGATACTAAAAGTATTTAGTATGTGTAGTATTAAAAGCATTTATTATGTGTAGTGTTAAAAGCATTTAGCATGTAAATAAAATAAAACAAAAAACAAAAAATGAGTAAAATAAAAGATGTGGTGGTTGTACAACTACTTAAATTTAAGGATTGGCTATAGAAAAGTTATGATTGTACAAAATCTTTACATTGCAAAAATTGTGGTATAGGCTTTACATTGAAAATCAAATATCAATAAAAAATTTACATTCAAGAAAATAAAGAAATTATCTAAACCCACTGTTTTCCTTAAAAACAAATTAAAAAAAAAAAAAATTCTCCAACAATCTCACGAGAAGAAAATGATTGACCTACATACCAGAGGAATGTCATTAAAAATCAAATATCACTAAAAAAATTACATTAAAAAAATAAAATAATTATCTTAGCCCCTCCAAAAATAGAAGAGGCCAGAAAAAACTGGCTCTCTTTTCGTCAAACCCACAAGAGCAAGAGGTGGCGTGAGTCGAACTTGTATCTTGGAATAATATGTCGCTCCAGCAATCTCACTGGAAGAAGATGATTGACAGATGATTGATCTGCATACTAGAGGAATGTTATTGAATCTCACTGGAAGAAGATGATTGATAGATAATTGGTCTGCAGATGATTGACAGATAATCGGTTATGAGAGAAATGTTATTGAAAATCAAATATCAATAAAAAAAATTACATTAAAAAAACTAAAACAATTATCTAAGCCCCTCCAAAAACCAAATAGTCTAGAAAAAACTGCTCCGTTTTCTTGAAAGTCAAAAAAAAAAATGCCTCGTTTTCCTCAAACGAAACCCATAGAAGCAGGAGGAAGATGTTGCTCCAGCAATCTCACCAGAAGGAGATGATTTCCCTACACACGAGAGTAGTGTAATTGAAAATTAAATATCAGTTTAAAAAAATTACATTAAAAAAAGTAAAACAATTATCTAACCCCCTTCGGCCAGAAAAAAATGAACCTGTCTTCCTCAAACCTCTAGGAGAAGGAGGAAGATATTGCTCCAACATGTAAGAATAGGAGCAAGATGTTGCTCCAGCGATATCACCAAAATAAAATGATTGACCTGCACACGAGAGAAATGCCATTGAAAATCAAATATGAGTAAAAAAAATTACATTAAAAAAAATAAAACAATTATCTCAACCCTTTCGAAAGTCGAAGAGGCCGGAAAAAACTAACACAATTTATGATTGACCTGCACACTAGAGAAATTCCATTGAAAATTAAATATGAGTAAAAAAAATACATTAATAAAATAAAACAATTATAAACTAACACAATTTTTTTTTTTAGCTTCGTAGTACCTTTCTATTATCCAAAATATATAGGGCAGATTGTCATACAAGAAAAAACAAATACAAATATATAGGGCAGATTGTCATATAAGAAAAAACAAATACAGTGACCTCAACCTGCCCATAGGAAACCAAGTATGTTGGCCACCGCATCGAGTTAAATGTATACCAAAAATGAAATTGTCTTATCCTGCTACTTACAGCGTTAAGAACTGCAGTATGTTCATAGTATTTACAAATAAAAAAGGTAGTTAAACTAACGAAGTCCAAAATTATAGAAATCTAAAATAGTTAACCAGAAAGATCCACAAAAACTGGAGCATTAGCAGTGGTACCCAACACCTGCTCACTACTTTGAGTTATTTGCAACTGCTTTTCTATCTTACCAATCCTGTCATTCAGTTGAATTTGAGCTTTGAACATGGCATGCATATCCATCTTCATTTGTTGCAGTTCAAACAGAATTGAAGAGTTGAGACTCTTTTCCACTTGACATGCCATAGCCTTGGCAAGAAGGCATTTCATCTTCCAATAAGTCTTCACTGATTGTTGAAAGAGGGAGACTCGACCCCGAGTACTACCTGGATTTGTTATAAAATCCATTTGAGAAAGCTGAGCTTCCATTTCTTCATCCTCACTGTCTATTTGAATTTCCCACCCATGAATTTTTTTTTTTAATGTTAGCCAGATTCCCTGATTCATATACCTGAGCAATATCATGCAACACTTCTGCATTAGACTTCCTACCCCTCCTACTCCTGCCAGCCTCTGGATGAGGCTGCCTACCGCGATTTTCCTTCATTGGTTGCCCTTTAACCATACTGGAAATAGTAGAACTTGAAAGAAAGCCTGTGGGAAGAACTAAGTCAGAAACAGGATATAATAAAACTGAAGATATCTCCTTTGCAGCGAACCCAGCATGCATAGCCATACTAGTAATGAAGAGGGTGAGAGAACAGCGAAGACTGTCATGTAAATTAACCAGGAACAACCCATATCGAAATCACATAGAATATTAATCCAATGTCTTGTCATAATAAAAGTGCGCTGCCCAAAAAAGATAACAAGAGAGCCTCGAACTGAGACAGAGCTAACTGTAGTTTGAAAGACAACAACAGAAACCATACCAGTACCAATTGAAAGAAAAAAATGGTCGTGCCTGCCTATCAAACCCAGCCCGACTATTGGGACCATTACCCCAACAGAGCAAGGGTAAACAAGATGCACTATACAAAACCCATAATACATGCAGAGCAGAAACAAAGAACCGAAATCAGAAAAAGGCCCATGAGAAGGTTTAACATTAGCGGTTGAATAGGCAAGAATTTCAACCATGAACCCAGACAGAAGGAGCAGGAACCGCAAATACAGTGGTTCAGAAGAGACTTGATAAACCTGAAAATTATAAAACGAGTAAAGACCAAGACAAGTCCAGAGAACAAAAAAACCAGGGGGACTGCAGAAATGAGGGTCAATATGTATAAATCCCATGTTCCCTGTGCGAAACCACCTTGGAAGAATAGTATAGTGCTCCTCTAACAATGGAAGATATTTGAGCCTTTTGGAGTAACATCTATCTTTAATTTTCCAACAACTATTGCAGGCATTTCGTATTTGGTCTCCCAAATATGTTTCCAATGGTCCGAACCCCCCTGTATCCATCTCCACCAAAGTTTGGCACCCACGACTTGATTTAAGATAAAAGGATCTCGAAGCCCAAGTCCCCCTATTTTTTTTTATTTAACAAGTTGTTCCCAAGATAATAATGCCCATTTTCTAGTATTTTGTGCACCTTGTCGTAGAAATTTCTTAAAGACATTCACCGAAGTAGTACATACGTTTTTAGGAGCAACTCTTTCAGAGAGTTGGTAGATGGGAATTGCTTGTAATATAGATCTTAACAAAATAACTCTGCTCGACGCATTGAGTGCTCTCAGGGCCCAGTTTTGCAAACGATTATGGAGGCTAGTAATCAAACCCTCCCAACTTGCCGAGTTGAGTGATGACAAATGCAGTGGAAAACCAAGATATTTCAATGGCAAGCGGCCTACTTGAAAACCAAGAGTGTGTGCAATGAAACGTTCGATGGAACTGGTGGTTTTAAAGAAATAAATATGAGATTTATCATTATTGATCATGGTTCCCGAAGCTTCCATAAAAAGATTAAGGATTTGCAGAATAGAATGGGCCTCTCTTAAAGAAACTTGAGAAAAGAGCATTATATCATCAACAAATTGTTGATGAGAGAGGGTAAGATCACAACCCCAAAGATTTAGCCCTTTGAAACTATTTTTGGCTATTTGAGCCTTAATTAAATGGCCAAGCCCTTCTACAGCAATGATAAACAAAAAAGGAGAAATGGGATCTCCTTGGCGGAGACCCCTAGTTGCATTAAACGTTTGGCTAGGAGCTCCATTAACAAGAATGGAATAATTAGGAGTGGAAATACAGGAGAATAACCATTGTAGCCACAAAGCATCAAACCCAAATGAGAGTAGCACTTCTTTCAAATAAGCCCAATTTAACCAATCATAAGCTTTCGAGAGGTCTAATTTTATCAACATACCTTGCAGTTTCTTCACTTTTAAGGAATGAATTTCCTCTTGGACTGTTACTATCTCATCCAAAATTTGCCTTCCTTTAACAAAACATGTTTTCTCCGAAGAAATAATATTTAGGAGAATTGGTTTCAATCGATTAACCATTATGGTAGACAAAATTTTGTAAATGACATTACACAAAGCGATAGGACGGAAGCTTGCGGGGGTATCCATCTGAGCTTGCTTTGGGATCAAGGTTATAAAAGTTGAATTCAACCCTGGGTAAACCTGCCGTGAGCGCCTAGATTCTTCAACCAGTTCCCAAATATCGTGGCCTAGAAAAGACCAGCAAGCCTGGTAAAATTCAGCTGTAAAACCATCAGGGCCAGGAGCTTTACATTTAGGAAGATTTTTAACCACGTCCTCCACCTCGGTAAATGTAATACTTCGCATTAAAGCTATATTCTGATCCTGTGATACTAGAGATGGAATATGCGCTGTGATGATTCGAATGGCCGCTGCTCTGTTATGAACAGGTTCAGTCAGCATATCGTGAAAATGTCTAACAAGCAATCCTTCCATTTCATGATGCTGAAAAACTTTATTGCCATTCTCATCCTTCAACGAAAAGATTCTATTATGTTGTCGCCTTTGAATCAGGGATTTGTGGAAGAAAGAGGTATTTTTCTCACCTTCCTGCAACCATTGCACCCGGGATTTTTGCTTCCATAATATCTCTTCTTGTTTCTGTCACTCTTCTAATTCACTAACAACAATACCTTCTTGTTCTGCAAGAAATGTCGTACATCCATTAGAAATTATTTCTTGTTGAATCTGTTTCATTCAATCTTGAAGGGTTTTCATAGAGGTCTGAATATTTCCAAAATGCGTTCTATTCCAAAGTTTGATGTCCTTCTTAATATATTTCAACTTTAATTGAAAAGTATGCATGTGGTTCCTTCCTTGAATATGTGACGATTGCCACCAATACTTTACTTTATCAAGGAAAGTAAGGTCTCTTAACCAAAACCGTTCAAAATTAAAAGGCTTATTTTTGGGCACTTTCTTGATATCAAAGGTTAGACTAATAAGCCAATGGTCGAAGCCTAAGGAAGGAAAAATTGAGGCTTCAAAATGTAGATCAAGAATAATCAGATCCTCCGAAACTAAAAAATGGTCAAGACGAGATGCTATCTGATGTGATTATCCTCTACGATTGTTCCAAGTAAAATTATCATTCGCAGTAGGGATGTCAACCAAGTGAAGATCAGTTAAAAGGTCCCGAAATGACTCCATCTCCTGATCGTCTCTACGAATTCCACCCTTCTTTTCATTAAGGTTTAAAATCAGATTGAAATCGCCTCATAAGAGCCAATAATTCTCCTGATGTAATAATCTCAAAGCTCTTAAACTATCCAAAAATTGTTGTTTCTACCTTGGTAGATGAGGACCATACACTGTCGTGATCATTATTTTTTCCTTACTTCCTATAGGCCTAAAACAACCAGAGAGACTACACTGTAAACCGAACCAATCATCAGCAATTACTTCATCTGGATTCCAGAGAATTGCAATCCCTCTCGCTGTACCTCTGGCTTTTATAACCATTACTTCGTAATGAGGGTTAAAATACTTTAGAATTGTATCAAATCTCTGCGCGGGAAATCTTCGTTTCTTGAAGCAACATAATTTGCGGTTTTTCCTGTTTCAATTTTTCTTTTAAATATCTCTGTTTACGTAGGCTATTTAAGCCTCGAATATTCCAAGAAAGTATTTTCATCATTGAGGTTTAGGTATTTGTTGAAATACCGTTGTTAACGACATGATCTTTCTTGTATTGATCAACATTTCACCAACTAATTGAATGGATTCTTGGAGTGTTTGCCTGCCTTTCTTCTTGCCTTGTTTTGTTTGGTGAGTCCCTACTTTATGCAAACTAGAATCTGAACTACTTACTGGTTTTTTAGCCTGTGTCGTTAAATAATTCTCAAAGGTTTGTTTATAGAGAGTCTTTTCATCATCCGGAATAGACCTGTCATCTAAATTCCTCCATTCATGAAGGAGCCGTTTCATAACATGTTCCTCTTCACACAGATCATCCTTAGGTATTTCAATATCCATCGTCACTTTTTCTTCCACAATTCTGTCCTGAGGTTCTGGATTTTCAAGAGATGCTTTACATTTTATAGCAGATGTTTTGTCTATCTGTACTTCTGGAGGTGAGGGTTGCACGTCAACAATATCCTTTGATGAATCCCCTTCATCTTACAGTATCTCAAAAGGGTTGTCAAAGGTGCGTTATTTATGATAATTGGTAGGAATGGACTGTTGTCGAGGGCCTTTTTTCTTGTTAGCAGCTGTAACAAAACCTTCCTCCTTGTCACGGTCTGCTTCTTGATTAACTGAAATATTACCTGATTGAACCTTTGGAAGATTTTTAGGACAGGTTTTATACAAATGCCCATATTCATGGCATCGTCGGCAGCAAAAAGGAATATGCTCATAATCCAAGGTCTGTTGCCAAATCTTGCCTTCATATTCAAGTTCGATCAATTCTGGAAGAGGCTTTGAAACATTCATATATACACAAATACGAGAAAAATAAGTATATCTACCTTGACATGTCGTCTCCACAATTTTAACAAAACTACCTAAAGATTTACCTATCCCCTCAAGAATATCTGGGTCCCAAAAATCCATTAGTAAAGCAAATAATCGAACCCAAACGGGTGCTACCAAAAATTGTTCCTCATCAGGATTGTAACATTCTTCCCACTACCTGATGAATAACCCTGCATTGTTAAAAAAATACAGGCCACCTTCAAATATGCGTTCTTTATCCAGCAAGTTCGTGAAGATAACAGTAAAAAAACCGCGTGGTCCAAATTTAAGGTCAAGTTGACCTCTTGGTTGCCATTTATTCTGAATCCATTTCAAAAGATCTTTCTCTATAGGCCAAATGGCTACAAACTTACAGATTAATGCATGATATTTCATATAACCTTGACAGTCTTTTAATGTATTAGGCGGTATGACAAACCTAGGTTTTTTTTGTGCCCAAGGCAGACACTGGCCTTTTGTCTTCGATTGCCATTCAGCCCCTAGTACAGGGCCAGATCGTTGAGTACCACTGCCCAAATGCAATTTAAAATGGCCATGTTCGCCCACTGCAACATCTTTGAAGGAGGGGGTCGGCCCCCCTCCCAAGGTCGCCGCCATGCGCTACAAGTCCTAACGAGGCTGACCGTACGTCCACCCCGCTGCCTGACACTACAAATCAAATCCCCGTCAACTGCGTTCAGTAGGGTTATTCAACACCCTGCAACTTTCTTAGAGCCAGTTTATCGATATTTCCATATATAAACTGACACAATTTATGATTGACCTGCACACAAGAGAAATGCCATTGAAAATATTAATCAAATATGAGTAAAAAAAATTACATTAAAAAAATAAAACAATTATCTAAGCCCTTTAGAAATTCGAAGAGGCCAAAAAAAACTGACATAATTTTCCTCAACCAGTAAGAGCGGAGGCGTCGCAAGTCTAAGTGGTCTCCTGGAAAAAGATGTTGCTCCAGCAATCTCACGAGAAGAAGATGATTGACTTGCACAAGAGAGGAATGTGGTGCTCTCCACCAGAGAGATTTTCATTCCGTAGGGGATATTTGTGGAGGAAAGAAAGACTATAAATAAAATATTTAGAAAATTTGTAAATAAAATTTTTAGAACATTAGTAAAAAGGATTCGAGATTAAAGATTGCAAAAAAAAATATTCAAAATATTAGAGTTTAGTGACTCTATATGAATAGAAGGAACAAGCCTAGGAAGGAGATAGTTAGGTAGTTAATAAAGCATAAATGAAGGAGGCAGTGGATTTAATGGCCTAAAACATTTCAATCGTCTAACATTTGATCCAATGGCTCAGACAAGAACACATTGGCAGCTAGGGGAGTTGTTTTCAAATAAAAACGCCTTAATGCGTAAAAATATCTTGAAACTCGATGTGATAACATAAAATATATGTCCACTTGTACTTATTTAAAATGGTTTTATGCAAAGTTGCGGGCATTAAATTTGGTGGAAATTTAAATATATAACAAATTATACTAAATTTTATTACCTAAAACTTTATATTTTACTTAATAAAATTGCATCAAATCATCTTGAATAATATATATACTACCCCTTACATCAATTGGTGATAAAATCGCAAGAAGAAGTTGTATCCCTTGTGATAGGAACGTATAGATAAAGCATGGTCATACAGCGAGTTGTGTTTCTAGTGAGCATAGTCATGTTGTGAGGATGGTTAGTGAGGCCCACAATACAAATTCAATGTTCACGTATACAGCAACAGTGCCATTCCCAAGTTGACTCAATAAATGAAACCAACATAACACAAAACACCCATGGAGCCTCCGGTGGCCTTCGTGCGATAATTAACTCCAAATGTTGACAGTGAAATTAGAAACAAAGAATGTACTAGCTGGAACAATTATTGGTATATTTTATAGGAAGAGTTCAACGATTAAGAAATCAAGTGATAAGCGAAATAGCAAATGTTATGTTTTTGACACTAATATTTATATTGTATCAATATGTTTTTTTTAAATTGATTATTATTATTTTTTAACATTCTAATTTAGATTTTGTAATAAAATATAAACATAAATTTCTAAATTATATTATGTAATTTAATATTTTATAAAATAATTATTAATCAATAAAAATTAAAAAATAACCTACGTTAATATAAAATATATAAATTTTTGAAATATTATTAATATTTAAAAATTTTGAAATATTATTAATATTTTTTAAAAATTGCTATTAAATTTTATTTTATTTTTTAATTAAATGATTTTAAAATATATAAATTAAATCTATCTTTTAAAAATATTACATTTAGATATTTTTTTTTATTATTATTAAATGTAGCAGCGGAACTTGTAGATTTGGTTTCTGTAGCAGCAAGACTTGTAGATTTGTTGGCTTAATAGCAAAAATGGCTTTAATTAAAAAAATATACAAGAGGTATTTATAATAATAAATATTTATTGATATGATATGAATAAGATATAAGACGATTTGAAAGTTACAATGAGGCCCTGCTTTTATACCTATGCAGGTGACCTTTCATGAACAGGCATGTCTTTTAAACATGCCTTTTCAACTAACTTAATCACTAATTTACATAATTACTATTTAACTATAAATGACTATATTTATTACATTAGTTATGAATTAGGTTCATAACATTAAATGATTTTAATTAATATAATAAATAACATTATATCTCAAATGGAGTATAACACATTTGAGAATAACACATGTGAGAGGGGGAAGGCTTTAGATGCCCCACCAAACAGATAAAATAGCACACTATATATATTCTATATTATGAATCAAGGAAATTACACACATATTTATACAAGCAATAGTCTCAAGATAGAAATTCTATCTTGGACGTACAGTACTGTGGTTGAGAGATTCTCTCAACCACACACTAAACTAGGAGAAACTATATTCTAGCTACTTCCTATTATGTAGGAACAAACTTCTCAAATGGAGAATTACAACCATAGACAAGTAGGAATTAATTATTTCTAACTCCCCCCCTTAATGACTACTTGTCATGCTAGTGATTCACAAAGTCTGGTTGTGGTCAAACATAACAAAGAATATGTCGACGTCCATATAAAAGAGCAACCATCCACCGGAATGCATGGGTACCAACCGCTGCAACCGCTAGTCCTGTAGGATTTCCTTCGCATACATGATTCTGTCGACCTTTATCACTGCATATATGTACCTACAAATCCACCACCATCAGGTGAATTGCATGTGTAGAACCTCCAAAAACACAATCTGCCTCTCTCGGACAGATCCACAACTTCTCCGATCTGCTCCTCTCGCAAATCGTCTAGCGAAGTTGAGGCTTCCTGTGGATCTTCCAATCTGCCTCTCCTGGATAGATCCGCAACTTCTCCGATCTACACCTCTCGCAAATCGTCCAGCGAAGATGAGGCTTCCCGCGGATCCCCGTGAAGTTGAGTTGGCATCTTCCTGAATAAAAAATCTGCGCCCAGAATGAAAAATCCTGGCGCGATTTTATCGTGCGCTTCCACGCCATTTCCGTGATTTTGCGCGTTGGCACGAGTATGTACTGAACAGTTGCGCCAATTGCGCTTCTCAGCACGACTGTCAGCTAAGAAAGCGCGCCAACCCCCTTCTTCTTAGAGATTAATGAATCATCTGAGACTGTGAGCCAGGTGTTACTGTAGTCCACCTGCTCAATCGAGCACAAAGCTCTGTGAGCACACAACTCTCATGTACACGTGGCCACTCGTGCACATGCGGCCACAAAGGCACCTCTATCCACAAAGGCAACCAGCCACAAAGGCTCTACAAAGTGGTTTTAAGATCACCACGAACTTTCAAATGACTTTAAAAGGCTTACATTTCATTCAACATTATGGAGTTTCTGGGTACATACAATGACCATTACAACAACTGGACTTGCTTATAACATGCTAGGGAGTCTATTCCACAAACCATACTAACTCAAACAAACATCTACTTTGTTGTCCACCATAAACTTTGTTGCTGCTTCTTTACCTCATCTTTTCATAGTTCACATCTTGGGCATCTTTGTCAAATAAATTCTTGGAACTCCATGCTTATCCTGTCATTTGTTAGAGTCATGAATTCTAAAAAAACAACTCTGCCTACATTGAGTTAGCTAGGCTCAATAAGACTCAATAATATTTAAACATGATTCCAAGAAACTAAATAAAAGACAAACTCTTCACATTGGTTTCTTTTTCTGCCCAAAGATGATTATTTCCCAAGCATACCAGTAACCATTCCAATGATACATGTGAGGGGTCCATTGATAAAGAAACCGAAACATAGGCACTCACAGCCACACGAAGAGAACACAATTTTCCCTTCAAGAACAATAATCCAGGACTCCACGGTCCAATCCTCTGTTGCGTTTCAGTATCCACTCCCCTGGCAACATAATGCCACTTCCCCTGCTCACAGTATCAAGGCTTGGTAACTACATCCAAGCATGCTGCCTCATGTTCGCTACTTTCCATCACAAACTACTCCCCTGATCACACCAGGCACACACAAACGCGATCATCATGCAGCTCCAACCACTACTCATTGATTCCATTTTCATTGTCATGTCATCATCGTATCTGGTAGAACATTCCTGCAAATAAATTTGTTTATTGTTGGAAAGGGCAATTCCAACAAAAACTAGCACTCGTGACAATATTTGCCCAAACTAAATGTCACAACATTTAATTTAACCAGATTTACATTACTCACATGACCATTCTTAAAAAAGCACAGACCACTTGACATCACCCCAACACTTTGATCTATACCAGATATACTAGTGAAAAACAAACCACGCAACAGACTGGAGCAGTAGCAAAACCACTGCAACAATAACGCAATGTCTTCAAATCGACATCAACAATTGATGCCAAGTATTAATGCAAAGTATTAACGCCCTAGAACCTGCAACATATACCTCCACGGTTGTAATAAAAATGCACTTTCAACACTGTAAACACACTGTCCACGCAAGGCAATGAATTAACATTGTTGGCAATAAAGATATCATTGCTCCAAGAATTAACGCAAGGCATTGACGCATTGAATTTAGTATTAATGCATATAACGCACTGCTTGCACTGCAACTGCATATCCAATGCACTGCTCACACTGCAACTGCAAATCCATACCATATAACACATTGCTCGCACTGCAAACTATATCCACATTGCATAAAACCATATCTACGCTGCGCTGTATGCAAAAATTACGCTCACCATTGTATGCTTACCATTAATAAACAATACACTCTCCAAACTTCCATGAACTTTGGAATTCGAATCATCCTCTGCTTCAACGAAATAATAAAACTCTTCACTGCCAAATACATCTCTGTCAGTTCCAGGCTTCATTCACCGTCAAAAAACCTGCAGAATCTAAGATGGATTGAGCAACCAAATCCCTCGATTGGAAATACATTCAATATAGTGGCGGCCTTAATGCATTCAATCTAATGGAATCGGCTGAGCTTTATGTGTCGTGGTCGGGCCTCATTCAACATAACGACAACCTCCACCTTGTTGACCTCGTCGTGGCACTACATTTCACCCTACAGCGGACAAAATTGGCAGAGACAGAGTACCAAGTGCAGCTTTGTCTTTTGAATGTTCCACTCAGGAATTATTTGCAGCGTCGTCTTCGATCTTGTATCTCTCTAATTAAGCATCTCTCTAATTAATGCAGCGTTCCTCATTCACAATCTGCATAGTCCATTGTTGGCACAACATTTCTCAACACAAGCCTGGTGCTCTCCACATCCGTCCACACCAGCCCCCATGCCACCGATCTGCTCTTCTGTGAGCTGCTCAATGATTCTGTTCACCTCCATCGCTGAAGAATATCACCCAACTAATCGATCAGTAAAATGATTGCATAGCCTTGCTCTACTCATAGCTTCTCCAATCCCCAAAACGCAGCACACAGCCACTCAGCAATCCAAAACACTGCGCCGGAGTCTCTAACGCTCTAACGCTGGTTGCACAACTATCTCTGCTATGGCTCGTTCCCGCGATAAAAAATTCACAGCAAAATTCCTGCAACTAAGATCTCTGAGGGATCATATGAGATTCGATTCGTTCTCTGGAGATCTGATCCATGTGACAGATCCATGAAAAACACAGGTACCACAGAGCCGTCAATCTCAATCCGTTGCGGGCAACAGCCACGTCTCCTTCGAAATTCCGATACCACACCATACCTCTATGAAACGCAACACCCACAGTTGAATCGATCTTATAAGATCCTCACGCATAGCCATAAATTCTACTGCTTACGTTCACCGGATGAAATCGCAGAAATCATCATTGAATAGAGTGGCAACAGCATTACTAATAGCAGATTTCTCTTTGTCAGCAACCTCAGCATGAGAATCATACCAATCTGAGACAGGCTAAACATCTGGCCTTGCAACATTCAATAACGTAGAAAATTCTTCATCTCCAAATTAATTTCTCCGCCCAGTTTCAACCTCACGCCAGTAAAAGCACCACTGCTCTAATACATCTCCGCTCAAGCTCAGGCAAGAATTCGTCCATCGCTCATGTCTAACAACCTCCAGCGACCTGCACACTCAGATCTTCAATCCACACGCACTCCTTTCGGATCCACAACTCATAGTCACTAATCCACGCGATCTCTATCACAGCCTTGTAGAGCTTTTACCAACAGCGCTCCAGGCTCAGTCCTACGCAGCAGATACTGACCTGGAGCTTCGCCCATGAGAGAACCAACACCACCTCTGTCATCAATCCTATCCGTACGGGGCTAATTTTTTCAAACTCGGCCTTCTCTGCGATGGGTTGCAACGAGTTGCTCCTCTCGGCCTCTTCAATCCTCAAGATGGACCAACAAATGTAAATATAAATATACTCAATTATTTTTCTCAGCCTAGGAGGGGCCAGGGCCCAGGCCCAAGCCCTTATGGGCTTTGAAGCTCCGATACCAAGATAAAATAGCACACTCTATATATTCTATATTATGAATCAAGGAAATTACACACATATTTATACAAGCAATAGTCTCAAGACAGAAATTCTATCTTGGACGTACAGTACTGTGGTTGAGAGATTCTCTCAACCACACACTAAACTAGGAGAAACTATATTCTAGCTACTTCCTATTATGTAGGAACAAACTCCTCAAATGGAGAATTACAACCATAGACAAGTAGGAATTAATTGTTTCTAACTCAAACCACACGCTCAGGGGACATGGAATTACACCTTAGTAGTGGTTTGTAAACATCATCATCTTGTGACTAAGGTTTTTAAGGACCACAATAAACTTTAAAGGTTATTATATTCAGCGCTATACTTCCATTACTATAACTAGTATTTGCACATTACTGTGCAAAGGAACGCCAATGACATTAAACAAATGACATAAGCATTAAATGGAGAGGGATGGATACCTATTTAAGATTCTATTAGGGATGATGAATCTAAACAGTGTCATGAGGATAAACCTCACAATAAAAATGTTAAAATGTAAGAATATAATATTCTTTACTTTCATCAATCATTGTTATTTTCAATAGATTTGTAGCTTGCATATATGAAATAGCTCTTATTGAACACTTTTTAGAACAACCATCTTTATGTCAATTTAGATTCTAGAACATTCTAAAAATTTGATGAAAATGAGTGAAGTAAAATAAGATACATCTTAAAAAAATTGTTGAGATTCAATATATTGGCATCTAATTATCATGAATACATGCACCTCAGTTTTTTTTTTTAATCAAAAACAAAAGAACTTACCAAGTTTTATGTAATGCGACCAACATGCACACATTCGTGCCAATGCTAGGTTTTGGCTCTAATGTTTTTAATAGCTCTATTATTGGGCATGTTTCAAAGATACTTGCACATGCTTACTAAATATTTCAAATAGACAACATTTTGTAATTTACTAATGGTAGATTTCAAGGCATTTTTCATAATTGTGGGTTAAAAAAAAATTGAATCGTGGCAAAGAAACAATTTTTTTTTATGATTTCAAACATGAGATAACTATATTTAAAAATGTACCTCTATTCATATAGGCGATGTGAAAGTTTGTAGTAATTTTTATTGTAGGATAAAAAAAATTATTTCATTTCAGTGACAATAAAGAAAACTACAAGATATTTCCAAGTTTTTGCTGTAAAGTAGTTGAAATATATGTAAATAAATTTTCAAATAAATTTTTGAATATTATGTGTGGTGTTTTTAGTATAAAAATTTCATTTGATTTTTAAATTCTTAATTCTAAATAGATATTTGGAAAAAAGGGGCAAATCAAAATTTTTCATTAACATATTAATTAATATAGCTAAAAATACTTAATTATTTAAATCTAATCCACAATTTTTTAAAGAATATTTTATTATAAAAAAATACATATAATGTATCTATTTCTTAGTTTAAATTTTAGTGATGGGTTAATTTAGATTCTAGTGATTGGTATATTGAGGTATTTGGTTATTTGTAATTCAACATTATTTACCATGTTTACTTGTTTTTGGGTCTGCGGTGAAATTCTGCGATGAAAATTTTGCGGTGAATTTTCTCCAATAATACTTAGGTTTCTCGGTCTACTGTGAATTTTCTGAATTAATACTTGGGTCTACCGTGAAATTCTGTGGTGAAAATTTTGCGGTTCATTTTCTCCAATAATACTTAGGTTTCTCGATTAATACTTGGGTCTGCCGTGAATTTTCTGGATTAATACTTGGGTCTGCCATGAAATTATGCGCTGAAAATTTTGCGGTGAATTTTCTCCATTACTACTTGGGTCTGCTGTCCGGTTGTGAATTTTCTCCATTATTACATGGGTCGGTTGTCCAATTGCTGATATTCAGGTGCACACATTCCTTATCTTTTTCTAATACATATATGCTTATATATTCCCAAGTATGAATAATTCACGACAGCTACCCCATATAAACCTATGAAATTCTGCGGTGGTGAATTTTCACCATTAATACTTGGTTTTCTTGATTAATACTTGGATCTATCATGAATTTTCTGGATTAACACTTGGGTCTGCGGTGAAATTCTGGGGTGAAAATTTTATGGTGAATTTTGTCCACTAATACTTGGGTTTCTAGATTAATACTTGGGTCTCTGGTGAATTTTCTAGATTAATACTTGGGTCTGCGGTGAAATTCTGTGGTGAAAAATTTGCTGTGAATTTTCTGGATTAATACTTGGGTCTGCCGTGAAAATTTTGAGGTGAATTTTATCTATTAATACTTGGGTTTCTCGATTAATACTTGGGTCTGCGGTGAATTTTGTAGATTAATACTTGGGTTTGCAGTGAAAATTTTACGGTGAATTTTCTCCATTACTACTTGGGTCTGCTGTGATTTTTTCTTAATAAATTTTCGGACCTGGGCACTTGAGGTCTGTTGTCCGGTTTGCTGATATTCAGGTGCACACATTACTTATCTTTTTCTAATACATATCTTCTCATATATTCTCAAGTATGAATAATTCACCACATCACAACTACCAAAGATTACCAAAGGCAGACCTAGCACAATTACTCTACAGAGCCTTTATGAGTATATAGAGTCTTTAGAGAAACATAGAGAAGAAAGAGAAGTGAAGCTACAAACCGAGTTAGAAGCCATGCTAGAAAAAAATTCACATCTCTTGAAGACAAGATCCAAAAACAAATAGAAAATACAATAGAACGATTGGAGAATAAAATGGAGGCAATGTAAACTAGGTTGCAGGTCATTGAAAAAAAAAACCAAGATACTAACCAAACATCCGAGCAAGGAGATGTTGATAATATAGAGAGTCTTAAAATGAAGGACATGATTAAAGAAATAGAAGAAAAAATTAACAACAATCTCACTCTAAATAGTGGGGCAGGAAAATTAGATATCAAACCAATTAAAGATGAAATGAAAAAATTGATCGAATTAGACCATGAGGATAATAAAATGGCCTTGAACTTTATAATCTTCAGTTTGAAAGAGGAGGTAGACGAGGATAATTTATCCATAGCCCAGACAAAATTACATAATAGATTAAAAATTGAAACCACGTGTCTCACAGAAGCAACAAGGTTAGGGAAATTAACAAGGAAGACTGATCCAAATAAAGGTGAGATCTACTGACCATAAGTATGACATACTTAGTAAAACCTCAAGTCTGAAAGGAACGGGAATATTTATAAACGAAGATCTCATTCCAGAAGATCAAGAAAAATTAAGAAAGGAGGTTCAAAAGGTAAAAGAAGCTAGGAAGGAAGGAAAATGGGCAATAATCAGAAATAGAAAAGCCGTTATTCGAGAAAGAAACCAAAAATATAGTAACAAATAACAATTCAACATGCTCCGAATTCTTTCTTGGAACTGTCGGGGCTTTCCATGGAGCAAAAGCCCCAAGCTAAGTTGGATCTCAAATTATGTTGATATTATATTGCTTGTTGAAACATGGGAGCACGAATAATCTAAGGTCCCTAACATAGATGGCTTTGCACTATGGTCTACATGGAACAAGAAATCCTCTAATAGAGGCAGTAGGGGCATAGCTTGCTACATTAAGAAGAACATCTCCCCCCACGCTAGGATTTATAAAAACGACCCTTAAAACCAATATAGTTGGATTGAGATTACTGACATTAATGATAAAAATACCTACAGAGAAATATGTTATTTTCCCCCCAATAATTCTAACTTCTATAAGAAAAATAATCTAGATAAAAATAGTCCTTACAATGGTTTAGAGAATGATATTTCTAGCCTAAGGAATGGAGGTAATATCCTTTTAATGGGTGACTTTAATGCTCGAATTTCAAGCAACCAAGCTATTCTTCTAAGCAATCATTCCAACCCCAATCCTTTTTGGTTAGACGAAGACCTTACTCTGACTAGCCGGTACAAAAGGAGCTTTGAAGACCTCGAGGATAGTTTGTTTGGGTCAGAGCTAGTCAAGCTCTGTAGTGCTCAAGATCTCATAATTTGCAACGGTCTAAAGAAGTAGCCCAATTCTAGCAAGATGGCATGCATCCATGAGCTTGGCAGGAGCGTGGTAGACTATGTTATTTCCGATCTCCCTTTATACAACGAAATAATAAATTTTGACATCTTAGACGACCACGAGCCTGACTCTGATCATAGGCCCTTACTCATAACTCTCAATTTTGTCATGCATAGAGATCCCATAGAAGATAATCCTTATATTCAAAAGAACTTAATCTTTGATAGAAATAAAAGCGATCTCTTTCTAAATGAATTAAAAACTATTTTGCTTCCTTTATCTAGTATAGACAACATAGATGACCTCTATCATAATTTTACTACAACCCTCTCATATTCTATTAACAAGTTCTCAATTGAAGTCTCAAGTAATAAAATAAATAGCAAAACCAACCCATGGTATGACAAAGATTGTAAAAGTGTGAGGAGAGAAATTAAGGAAGCTGTTGATGAATCTCTCAAAATTAATAAGATAAAGATCTACAAATCCCTAACTAAAAGGAAAAAAAGGCAATATATTCGTAAAAGACAAGAGAATCTCTTACCCCTCTCTAAGGTGGCTCCTAAGAAATTTTGGAGGCAGATTCTAACTAGGAAAACTAAAGATAATAATAAAATTGCTTTACACGATTGGAATTCCTATCTTAAAAAGCTTTATGAATCTCCAAATGCCAGGGATTTTGAAACCCTGCTCACAACAAAAGAAGTTTTCTCATTAGAAGACATTGATTTTTTGGTTAAACGCCTGGAAAATGGGAAATCTAAAGACATTGAAGGTTACCAGGTGGAAATCTTAAAAATCGGAGGTCCTGTCCTCATCCCCCACATTCACAGGCTTTTCAACCAAGCGGTCAAGAAAGGGTTCCCTAAACCTTGGACTGAGAGCCTCATTATCCCTATTTTTAAAAGTGGAGATACAAATAACCCCTCTAATTATCGAACAATTATGATCAACCCTCTCTTAGCCAAGTTATATGGTATTATTTTGGAAAAGAATTTGAGAATTTGGCTTGAAAGTGAAGGTAAGCGGGCTAAAGGCCAAGCGGGTTTTAGAAGGCAGCAGTCAACAACGAACCACCTTGTTATGCTTAGGATCAGTGTGGAAGAATGCCACAATGATAAATCCAATCTCTTATGTTGCTTTGTGAACTTTAGAAAGGATTTCGATACGGCTCCTAGAAATAACCTATGGAATAGATTAGAAGAGATAAATTTTCCTTTCGAGCTAAGAGTGGCTGCTATAAGGTTATACGAGAATTTAATTGCCAAGTTAAAGAGAAATGAGGGGTGGTCGAAAGATATTAAGTGTAATATCAAAGTTAAACAACATTTCCCCCTGTCTCCTACCCTATTTGGCATTTACTTCGACAAGCTAGAAGGTTGTTTAGAGGAAGTAAGATGTGTTGGCATAATCTTAGCTGGGATAGTCACCATCCTTCTTCTCTATGATGACGATATTGTTCTTCTCGAAAGGTGTCCATCTGATCTTGATAAGAAACTTAGACTTCTTAAGGATTTCTGCTCTACCATGGGTATGTCTGTTAACACTCACAAAAAAAAAGTTATGATTATCAAATCCAAGAAGGACACTTATGCTAATTTTATGTATGACAATAGTAAATTGGAGGAAGTGTCTTCTTACAAGTACCTAGGAATTGATATTCATCACAAGCTCAACTGGAACTATAGCATTCAGAAAAGGATTAGTGGGGGGTGGAAAGCTTATTTTGGTCTTGAAAATAATTGTAAAATGGCAAACCTCTTAATGTGGGATAGAAAGAAGTTCCTCTTTGAAACTTTAGTCACTCCTGTTATCTTATATGGATGTGAGGTTTTGGGTTGCAGCATCTCTAGAGAATCCTGGAGAAAGATTGAGCAAATCCAAAAGCGTTTTATAACGTATAACCTTAAAATTAAAAACAATACACCCTATCCTATTCTCCTTATAGAAGTGGGTCTTTCCCCTATCGAGATCCTAGCTATGACTAGGCTTCTGTTGTACAAGCACAAGCTCAATAGCAGAGGATACCATAGACTTCCTAAGCTAGCTTCAAATTCCAACCAAAACCACCTAAGGCTTAAACGAGGTTGGTATAAAGACATCAGGGCCTGGTTAAACCATTGGGAGATTGACGAGAATGTTGCATTGCAAAACATCAATAACATTAAAAAAATTGTTACTTCTAAGTTCAAAGAAAAAATGTGGTGTGAGAAAGATCTAGCAGCTAAAAGAAAATTAAGGTATTATAAGGAGTTCATCAACCCCACCTTAGAAGATCAAAAGCATCTCTCTGTTTTAACTAGCTCAAAGAAGAAAATTAATATAGCCAAGATTAGAACGAACTCTCATGAGCTCCATAGTGAAACAAGTCGTTGCACAGTTCATAAAACACCATGGATGGAAATGATCTGCCATCTCTGTGAGAATATAAACATCGAGGATGAAAATCACTTCCTCTTAAAGTGCCCCGCGTACAACCACATTAGAGCTCAATTTCATAATCTTTGTTGCAATACTGACCTCCTATCCTTTTAAGATGTCAAAAGTATAGTGAGCTGGGGAGGTTTCTCTCCAAGCTTTTTGAGCATAGGAATAAAATCTTAAATCAAATTAAATAACTCTTTTATTTAGGTCCGATAGACCAAATATTGGTCTCAGTAGACGTTAACCATCATCATCATCATCATCATCAAATGGGTAATACATGCTACCATAAACATAATAACAATAACAAAGGGAATATGCTCATAGGATTTATCAGACATAATAATAATAACAAAAGTAATATGCTCATAGGATTTAAAATCAGCTATGAAATGTTTTCTAGAATGTGATCATGCAATTTACAAAAATAATGTACAACATTTTTTTTAATGAAAGTTTATTTGCAATAGGTCCATAGGCTTTAAAATCATATTAAAAAATTTTTCTAGAATTTGATCAGCCAAATTTATTTTACACTATGTTGTATGACATTTTCTCATTTTGGAAAAAGTTGTGTTTCATTCTATTTTATTTAATAATATAAGCTTTTAGTTTTTAAAAATTCAATATAAAATAATACATTAATTTATATAATTAAAAAAAAATATTATAAATAATATAAAACATTTTTTTATTAATAAAATTTAAATCAATTAAATAATCTAACATTATAAATAAATAATTAGAAATAATATAAAAGATTTTTTTATTAATAAAATTTAAATCAATTAAATAATCTAAGATAATATTGTTAATAAAATTAAATCCATTAATCTAAGAAAATATTGTTAATAAAGTTAAATCCATTAACCCACTCGTTATTGTTAATAAAGTTAAATCCATTAACCCACTCGTTTGTAAAAGTCATCTGTTCAAACCCAGTGGGTGCCTGTTAGGCTTAAGCTTGTGAAACTTGCTGTGTATTGTTAGATCTTGTGTGGAAGTGGTTCTCGTTACCAGTTTCCCTCCTGATAAAAAATAAATTAATAAATTAATTAATTAAATCCATTAAAATAATCATAATTTAAGAAAGCTCTTAGTTGAAGAGAATGTTAAAAATATAATGAAATCTCTTTGGTATTTGATGATAGATGGAGTTTCTATCCGAAATATATTGGATGGATCACGAATATTACACAGTTTTATTCTTTCCTGAAATCTCCAACAACAATATGAATAACTATGGAAGTGTCCAATCACTTATAATATAATGAAATTTTATTAGAAACTTGAAAATATATAGAAGTTTATTTCCAAGACCATGAGATATTTAAAGTAAAATTAAAAATATTTTCTATAATTTGATCATATATCTTGCTCTTATACATAATGTTTATGAAATTTTTTCATTTTGAAAAAATTATGTTGTGTATTTTATTTTATTTAACAATATAAATTCTAATTGTAACATCCATGGACCCACACATTTACCTCTTTTGTTCTTAAAACATTATTAACATGAAATAAATTCATGATTTGTTATAAACGAGATAGTTAGGGTTTGGTATCGGAAACTACCGAAGAGTAACTGTTTTCTTCTACATAATGAAACAATATTGAGGTAAGGCGGGATGAGCCTTTTGGAAAATCCAAAGGATCAGTTACATGAGGTGGATTGTAATATGCTGTTTCCGGGATATCTCAAAAACACACCAAACTCCAACCAAAGATTGACTGGGAGGGCAATTACCAGATATGTCGCCTCTAAGAGAGTACGAGATCCGGAGGCTACCTGGCCCTTTCCAGACTCTGTCTAAGAGTGATAGGAGAACACACCAAGTGGTATAGAACTATAGTGCTCAAACATAACAATAGAAATAGAAAGAGAATACAGCAACTACGGCAACCACGACAACTACGACAACTTAACCAGAAAACATATAAATAAAATTCTGAGCCATTTTATTAATCTGAGAAATGCAATGGAGTACAAGAGGCAATCTTGCGCAAGGCAAGTGAGAAAACACCCTTATAAATAACAAGAAATGGCTGCTCCAAGAACTGTGTCCCAGCTGCTGGAGAAATGCCGTGTAGCTACTACTGCTGGAAGCGACTGAAGATTAGGGGCTGATCCCCTTGCCGGAATGAGATGAAAATTAGAGAACCTCCTCTCCTCAACAACCCCGACAAGATCCACAAACCACTCCAAGAATGGCCGACCCCAGAAACAACCAGAAACTACCTCCCCAGTGAATTACGCTGGCCTCCAAGGGACAGCGTAGTAGCTGGATAGAAACAGCTAAAATACTGCCAGAAACTCCGCCAAAACCCACCAACAGGCAAAGGCTGACCCTCTACTCAAAATCCTGGCGAAATCACCTGCAAAAACACCCAAACCAAAGCTCCGCCACAAGGGACTACATCCTCTCTCCCAGTGACTGCGCAGTCTCTCTAAGCTTCAGCTCCGCAACAACCCAAACAATGAAACGACACACAAAATGCAAGAGAATAAACCTTGCCTGAGCAGGCACTCAAAGTCCCCCGGGGCTAAGGGTGAGATCTCCGCACGGAGACACTCGGTGCACTAAACAGTGCTGCAGACAGGCTAAACAACCGACGTGCGAAAGAAGACCAAAGTCTCAGTCTAAAATCAACAAATCCAGAATGATCCAAATGAGGAGGCTCCTCCATCTTTTATAGCATTAGTTTCCCTCCAAAACAAACGTAGTCTCTCTCTCCTCCACATCCTCATCCTTATATGCGTAGAAGCTTCTATAGTGCATGTAGGCCCCCTCCTCCACGTGGTGTGTGGCCCCCCTTGGCTCCCCCCTTAAGTCACAACGTTGTGCTACTAGGAAGGTGTTTTATTCCACTAAAGTGAGTTAGACCCCCCTTTACTCACTTTTTTATTTATCTACAAACCACATACGGCAAAACTATACAAAGTCGAATATTCCAATTAGCTGTCGCTAATTAGGAATATTACATGGATAATCTGCGATCTTTTAAAGAACCACCTCTCCATGCACAAAATAAAAAGGATACTACTTCATCTTGAAAATGTGAGAGTTGAACGGAGTCTTTGGAGGAGGTGTTTAATATATCAGATTTTAAATAACCTTGGTCGTGCCCAAAAAGGAAAGTAGAATATAGTAGAAAGGGAGGGAGCGAGACTGTTGATGCTTTAGATTTTGGGCGATTAAGGGAATTTATCAGCTTTCTTTAGGAAAGTCTAAGATGAAGTTGAGGGACGTTTGACAAATACCACTAGTTTTTCTTTTATGAGAGTCTACTGCTCAGATAAGTAATCTTTGCTATTTTTTCTTATTCATATAATTTTCTTTGTGTGTTGAAAGATATAAATAAAAAACATAACATATAGTATTTTTTCTGGGAAAATACTATGGAAAAATAGTAAAGAATAATAATTATTTTGCTCATCTTTCTTGGGATGGGTTACATATACTAAAGAGAAGGGTATTTCATCACTTTATTGGGATGTGACTGAAACAAATTCACTATTGATTCTTTACCTAATTTATTTTCCAATCTAATTATAGACAAGTTTTATTCCCAATGAAATAAATATATGAGGAAATATTTCATGGGAAGACATAATAAGTTGGGATTTCCATTTTTGAGGTGAAATCTGTATTGTGATTAAAGATAATATCTTATGGAATTACCTTCTAAAAATTGTACACATAGATAACATAAGTCATAGGATCTTCTTTGGAAACAATATTTTATCTTGTGTGTGAAAGATAAGTCCATTGTGTTAAAAGATTAACTTTGTTATTATTTTAATAAGGCCTTCCTAGTTCTTATGCACAAAATAAGGGTTAATTATAGTACTTTCTTGAAAATAGTAACCGCTTGAAAATATTGCATGGTTGGTTCTTGATTTAAGTGTATAAAAGGTTAAGTTAACATTGTTATGGTTTCCTACTTTTGTGCATAAAATATGGTTATCTATCATTATTTTAGGAAAGGGAAGCATGAGAAACTACATAAAGAATACTAAGTTATATTAACTTCCTTACGAGAAATAATTATGTATATCTTTATATGGAAAGAATAGTTAATGATGTGTAATTCCAAGAAGGGAATTCGTGTTACGTACATTAAGAAGAGCTATTGTGATAAGCTCTTTCTTATGCAAATAATAGCCATTTTGTTATAGAGGTATGTTCTTTGCATGGATAAAAGAAATAAGGAGATATCTTAATCCTTAGGAAAATACGTGAGTACCTTTATGCTAATAGAACTATAATGTTAGTTTATGTTAGTTTCTTTTGAAATAATATCATGTATATTCATGCAATGTTTGTATTAGATTTCATTGGAAAGAATATATATTTGTATGTGGGAAATGATAACATGTTTTTGTTATCCTACATAGGAAAAGATTCTTTGTCAAAGAAGATGAATTACATATACAAAACTAAAGTAACGTTTTGGTTCCCTTGAAATATATATATGTGTGTGTGTGTGGGGGTAATGTTGGTATAATATTTGGAGAATAAGACATGTCTTCTTATGCTTTATTCCATTAGTTTTATGGAAAAGAAACCATGTTTTTACATGCCTATTATGTTATATTTCCTGGAAAAATGAAATATGTGTTTGCATGTGCTCTTGTGCTAAGCATTCCTTTGGGAAGACTCGTGATGGAAGCTATGTGCTCTGTTGTGTAAGCATCCCTTTGGGAAGACTCTTTTCGAATCTATATGCATTTGCATGCATGGGAGCAACATTTGTTATGTTATATTTCCTTCAATGCACCAAAAAGTAATAGCTTAAGGGTTAGCTATTTTGATTAAATTTATGTAAATCACATGCACAAATATCATAAATGATGTATCAATTTCTTTTAAAGACAGTATTGGGAGATGTAATGATTGTCTTGCCGGAATGTTTTCTTATGCGAGGGAAACACTACTTAATGTGATGACTTGTAACTATCACATATGCAGTATGTGTTGTTAAAGGGAGAATGTCAAGGTATTCTACTTTCATCTCATGAATATACATGAGTAGAGGAAGAAGCTTCTCTAGTATAGATTTATGAAATGGTTGATTAATACTTTATGAATCTTGACATTAATGTTTGTTGAAGGTATCAATAGCAGGGTATGATGGTGACTTGTACAAAGGGAATATTATGCTTAATATGGTGGCAGGTAAATGGTTATGGTTCATGCAGATGAGTGTGAGTTGTAGGATGATCCAAGGGATGATGGTCCATTGTAGGTAAATGATTATGGTTCATGCAGATGAGTGTGAGCTATAGGATGATCCAATGAACAATGGTCAATTGTAGGTACATACATGCCACCAAGATATGAAGATAAGAAGATATGAATATTAGTGGGTAAATGCTATCATATTTATTTTAATGGCTTTAAGCTAGATATTTTTATATTTCTTTGTAAGATTTAACAATGGTTAAGGGACGGTCTCCCTTATAAGCCATTGAGTGAGGGCTGAACACCCTCACAAGAATTTAATAAAAAAATTAAACGTTTGTTGGTTTTCACCCTACGGGGTTTCCAGGGTATATTGGTGTTCAATGATGTGATTGATTATTATGTCAAGTTGATGATGTTGATTCCTTTCTTGTTGTGAGGTTCATAATGTCAAGTATGTGATGACTACATGAATAATGAAATGAATGCAAGGTATCTCATATAGTTTTATGTTAATGTACCATAATAGAGGTTGTTCATGGTTAAGCAGCTTACTATTCTGTTGTAGCCGCTACAACACCACCCAAAATTTTGGGTATATTTAAAATTTCGGGTTCCCCTTCTACTCGCTTAGGCGTTAAAGTTCTTTTACCCGACTTGCAGTCGATGACGTCCCACCGACCTATCTCCAACCCCTCATGAATTGTCTCGCCATCATGATCTGATGTCATCGTTGCAATCACGCCATATGTGGGAAGGATCATCCAGCGTGCGCCCGAACACCCTTGTCACAGTCGCGCCAAGTGTAGCAAGGTTGCCATGCATACGTTGAATGTAAACCTTTTGTGTATTGACGAATAAAAGCCCTTCCGCCATGGGTCATTGAGCATGTTGTTTCGATACTTATCTTAAGCTTGTTAGTATTATATGTTTTTTCTAGAGACACCATTATCAAGGAGTAATTGTGATGTCGTAATGTTTCACACAGGTCGACCCCACGGGTGACAAACTCCCCAGTCATGTCACGACATCAAGGGAAATAAATTGGGCTCAACGACGAGGCCAAAGTTGCGGAACAGGGGAGGATCAGGAGCAAGTGACCAGTACTGCTATAAGGAGGATAGTGGAATACATGTTGATAAGAAACAACTTTCCATGTCACTGATGCAAAATCTTATGTCACTAGTGTGCGCCAGTTGCTTTAAAGCGCTCTGTCTGGAAATGTCTAGATCCTGCACCATACCATCTAAATGCCGATGGGCGCATGCAAAGAAACATATTTCGCCACTTCGATCGATCTAGCCTAAAATATCGCTCAGTGAACAAGGCGGACTCAGAAGATATCCCTAGATAATGAGAAGCTCATATGGTATGGCAAACCAATAGCAGAGTTTCAAATATGACAACGCGCCTTTGGGAAGCAACATCTGTTGATTCTGAGATACATACCCTGGCATTATTTAGGCTGCAAGGAATACATGTGGAGGAACGAAAGCGCCTTAAAACCCTACTCTCCTTTGCTCTTTCATATCCATACAGTTTGTCTATGTGGGACCATAAGGGATGGAGAATTTCAATCTGAACCTAAAAGGTGATAGTCTCTAGAACTACAAGATAGAAAGGGTCAATGTCGAAAGAGCCATCAATATGGTGTGAACAAATAACTAGTCTACCATATGAAGCTACATTGTTCTAAGAGAATAATTTCTCGAAGAGGGGTATGCTTTCGCTATAAAATAGGAGGAATATAACTAGAGACTTCTCATCGACCTTACATTTCAATGCAATTCCCGATTTTTCAAAACAACAAGTGTTCATATTATAAGATAGCGACTTGGGCATGAAAATCTTAGCCATTGGCGCTAACGATCTAAGGAAACGCAAAGCATAAACGTTAGGTGATTGAATTGAGGCACGAAAAGGATAAAGACATATGGTTTCAAAACCATAGGACATTTACAAATGGACGCACGCATTTTGAAGCTGCAGTTTGGATCCACGTAGACAGTCAACCTTACATTCGAAAGACGGCGAGACATGCGTAGACTCATTGCACAAATGTAAATGTTCGATGGCACGTTATTAAAAGATTGACGGCGCGTTTCAACTGACGATAAAACAATTGGAACAGATACATTATGTAACAGTCAAAGAGTTACGTTCAAAGCCTGGAGCTAAAGACTTATGTATGAACGCATTTTTTTTCCATGCCGAAGTCTATGTGTTGGGGAAATGTATAATGGTCAGGTTTTATTTTAAAGCGTGGAGCGGAGTGAAAAGGTCGAAGGTAAAACGTTTGGAGCAGATGCGCATATATATGTATACCAGGTCAAACCTCACCATTGGAATATGCAACACAATTACATATGGGCGAGAATAGTTTGGTGGTGCAGTGTTCATCCACGTAGGGTAGGTATGGCGTTCAACCTTACGCGTGAAACGTGGCGCAACGTTGCATGGGCACGTTTCATTGAGCCACACGTCGATGGCAGCTCTTTCATACTGTGGAGCAAACAAATATATAAAGCGGTCAAAACATTAGGGTTAAAACATGGATCAGAGCTGTAAAGAAATACATTGCATTTTCTATGACAGAGTTCTGTGCTCTGGGGCAGTTATATAATATACGGTCAAAACACGCGTTCGAACGTGGAGTCCAACCTAGTAACACACCTACGACGACAACGTTACAGCAACCGTCGAACAGTCATAAGCAAAAGAAGCTTAGAACTAAATGAACGCGTTGCCAAGTGGTGCAATGCTTCTGCGCTGGAGTTTAAATATGGAACGTATCATATAATGGCCCAATGCATATTTAAAAGTGGAGCGGAATGTCATAACGAAACTGTAGCGGAAATATGCTGATAACTATGGTGTGATTTGTGACCGTATAGTTTCCAACCGGATGGAGATTGTTGATACAGGTTCATAAACCGTCGGATACTAGCTATGAGCAGACTGTAAAATGTGCAATGGGTGATAGCACACGTCCAGCTCATCTCTCGTGCCAAGTCAGGTGCCAAAAAAAGGTATCACCCTTCTTCAGCCTTGTCGACTCTGATTGGAAGCTGCGTTATCGGCCTTCGTATGAAAACTCCTTTATTCAGCTGCGTTTTTGGAATCTGCCACATCTAACAAGCAAAACGCTGAATCAACACTATTTGCGTGGGAAACATCTATTTGTTTCTGATCTGGCAGAAGGAAGGTATCAGCCGCGCCATGCATGGGATGCATGCCACGCTAGTTTACAACGCACGCCAACCTGTTGAAAGCATGGCGCCATCCCGCGTGATTTTTGGATGATTTCTTGGAGAAGAGAGTGAAGCGTCTCACACACGTTACATCCAAACGAAGAAGGAGCGGTCGCTGAGTCGCATGGTGGGTGGAACAAATGAAAATGCGACTTGCGACCTGAGCAGTCGCAAGGCATGCCACTGGGCAAGAAGCGCGACTGTGCGACTATGCAACTGTGTGACTCCCTTGAGGTCGCAGGTCGCAGAATGACTTGCCCATATAAAGCTGCGACCCAAGGGGATTTTCCGACCGCGCGACCCCATTTCCAAATCAAATAACGCGGATTTTACGGTGGATTTGCAGCATGGGTAGTGCAAATAATGCAGCCATTCAACGCCTTGCTGTATTGACTCCAGAATTTGTAGGAGCAGATATTGCCAATATGTGCAACGAGGCTGCACTTATTGCTGTGAGAAATGAAAAGACCGATATCAACATGTCACACCTTGAGGCATCTAATGATAGTCAATGGTAAAGAAAATATACGATTGGTGTCGAGTGTGTGCGCCAATCGATAATCAAGGGTCGTTCCACTATTAGATGCTAATGTGAGATAGATATGCGTATTGAGCTGTAAACTACTCTAAGTGGACCTGCGCTTAATCCGTGACTAAGGCATAACTCTCGGGCACTAAAAGGAACCATCCATCTACAAAGTGCTCCAGCTTTAGCTTACCCACTCCATGGATATTTCTTCTTCTGGCAAGGCTTCCTGGAATAGATGAGTCGGTATCGGTGTAGTAGCAGCCCCTTCTCGAAATGTATTGGTAAAATATTTACCCTTTTGCTCAAATGAGAATTTGCTGACGACAAGGGAGCAGCTATTTCACACGGCTTGAGAAGGCGACAAAGGACATTGCCCAAGCCAGCGCTACATAAAGTATCATGGGATAACTGCAGAAGAAGCTCATTCAAGTTCCATGGGGCAAAATAACTGAGCAGGCTGTAAGTTCCCAGATGCCATTTGTCTGTGGCCTTCAGCTCCCCAAAGACTTCTTGTTATATATTCAGAAATAAGGAAAGATCCTACCAAGGAATGGTTAGATACAGAGAAATCGGTTAATATGGATCGGGGTTTACATTCGTTAGCTGATCCTCCACGGAAGTGGGTGAAGACTCTCTGGCAGCCAGTGATTGCCGTGGGAATCTGCATGTTTACAATCTGAGAAAACTGGACCACACAAGGGTCCAAGTGCAGTATTTTCTAAAGCTTTCTTTCAGCTAACTAACTGCACTTTAGCATCAATATGTTGAACATATGTGACCCATGTTTACATTGTTTGCAGGTAGAAGTGTTCAGCGCGCAAAGCCGAAGCTGGGGTCCTCTCTAGTGGGCATATTGATCTTTTCAAAGCTCAGAAGAATGGGAAAGAATGCAAAATCCCTGGAGGTCGCAAGTCGCAGACCTGATGAGGTCGCAGGTCGCAACATCGGCCGAGGTCGCAGGTCGCAAATACAAGGAGGTCGCAGGTCGCAAATCCAGGGAGGTCGCAAGGTCGCGCATCTACCAAGGTTGCATATTTGCCTAGGTCGCAGGTCGCATATTCACTCAGGTCGCAGGTCGCAACATCTTCTGAGGTCGCAGGTCGCAAATCCAAGGAGGTCGCAAGGTCGCACATTGCCCCGGGTCGCAAGTCGCGAAGGTCGCCAGGTCGCGAAGTCGCACCCCTTGATAAATGCCCGACGGCGCGACCCAGCGACCCAGCGACTAGGTTGCAGGTCGCAACAACGGCTCAGGTCGCAGGTCACAAAAATACTGGGTTGCAAGGAAGTCCAACCGTCGGGAAGCGGAAAAGTCAGGAACCCCAGAGGGCAAGCTTTGCCTTATAAATACTTCCTTCGGGAACTTGTGAAGGGCTTTTCTTTTTGGAAGACTCAAGAGCTACATTGTATTGTATTGAAAGACCATATTCTTAGACATATGAATACAAATACTTGCTAAAACCCCTTTGTCGAATGATGTATTTTACTGTGACAACGCTATGTGTATTTCTTGGAACAGTTTCAGAACATCCTATGATTAATGAAACTGCTTTTCTTATAATATCATTTATGCATCATGTTTATCTATGCTTGTGTTGATGATGTTCAGTTTTATCGCTTTCTAAATGGATGTTAATACCTTTTTCTATTAGCATTTCGTTTTATCTTTCAGAAGTAAGGAGGAATCTTGCCATTAAGAACTGTTTCTTCTATGGTAAGATACCTTGCAAGCATGACCCCAAAGAAGTGCCGTTAACTGCATCTCTTCGGGCGTATGTGTTTATTCATTCTCTTGCTACGCATAGTGTTGTAGACATGTTCCATGCATCAATCATGTATTTCGTATCCTATGAATAAGTGTGTGTCCATAGGTTTGATCAGGTTCTTTTGAGACCAGAAGGGAAGGCGTCTTAAGCGGTAGCCGGACCCACACCCCGGATGGGATCCCTACTCCAAACAGTTTAAGGTCTAATTGGGACTTTTTACCGGGGAGATCCCCTACTGTTGGCCGGACAAATTTTCCCGTCAACAGATTTGGCGCTAGAAGGAGGGCCCGAACCTCCGACCAGATGTTTAACGAAAAGGGGGGGCCAGATGACAAGCTGAGCCCTTAGAGCCTGCAGTTAATCGCATAACTATAATGGCTCGTTCCCAAATCATTCTCCCAAGATGTTTGTCGGAGTTTTATGAGCCTGGATACTACATCTCCGATGAACTTATGTATCACTTGTCCCAGTTAAAATTTGATGGTGAAAATGGGGTGTCCATAACCCAACACTGTTCAGATTTCTGTGACTTTGGTGAGTGCTATGAAATTGATGATGAGGGTTTGTTTTGTTTGCTTTTCTTCCTCACCCTCGAAGGTCGCGCTAAGCAATGGTGCTGCACTTTGCCGGAATCTTCCATCCATTCATTTGAACAACTCGCCAGTGAATTACAACAAGCTTTTCACAGGTATGATTTTCATAACATTTTACTAAAGATAAATGACATCAGAATGGAACCTCAGGAATATTTAGATGAGTTCTCTATCAGATTCGTTCATTATTGTTTTGAGTTCCCTGAAAAGGATGTCGATTGGAGGTTGTTAAGAGAATAGTTCGCGTATGCGATTCTCGTTTCCCTTGAACCATTTCAGTTAGCAACCCGACCTGAGCCTAGTGTTCCCTATGACAACTCGCCAGTCAACGGTTGTTCTGACTTTGAGTCTTTCACGTACCATGTCGAATCTGAACACCCCAGTGGCTCATTATCTCTTTTGACTCATGAAACCTACCCCAAGCCCACTCAATGTCTCCCTGGACTTAGTCCTAAATCTGGTTCACATTTGGATTATGAATCTGGTTCACAGTCGGATTATGAATCTGGTTCATATTCGGATTATGAATCTGGTTCACATTCGGATTATGAATCTGGTGCATATTTGGATTATGAATCTGGTTCAGATTCGGATGATGAATCTAGTTCACATTCGGACTATGAATCTGGTTCACATACGTATTATGAATCGACTCCTACCCCGCATAAAGTTTATTCCCTTACAAGGCCTGTCAAATCATTGTGTCCTCTGAACAACACGGATGTGCGTGTTGAAAAACCTCGTATGGTTAACACCCCTGCGATTCAATCTTTTCGTTCATTATTTCCTAGTTTGTTTCTTGATCCCGCCACACCAGTAATTTCTTCGAGACATTCAAAATTTCCTTATACTGGTATTGGCGACCATCATAAGCACGCAGATGGTGTTTCACAATCACAGTCCAAAATCGATGAATCTTTTAAATCTGATTTTTCTCACTTAAGATCTTTAGACAGCCATAGGAGCGATTCCCCGTCTGAACAACTTCAAGATGTTCCCTCTATTGATCCATCCCAGTCTGTAACTCTCGAGGAGTCTGACATCTCAGGTACCCAATTAGATCAAATCAATGATTACAGTGATCCCTGCTTATCTGAAAACATGTTCAATCGTACCACAGAGGACTATCACTCGGATCTCTTGGCCGACCCTATGAAGACACCTGAATTCGATGATTCGCTTTCGGAAGATTCAAGTACCCGCCAGAAAATAGAAACGCTTCAGCTTCCGCTGACCGTTTCTGAAATGACCATTCCCCAGTACCATGCTCCTTCCAGCATAAACGCGTCGAATTCACCCCATCCTGGAAAATCCGGAGAATCCGACATTTTGGATTATCAACCTGTCAGTGCGCAAACATTTGACCAGATTGATACAAAGCCCACTGACATCTTTCAAATCACTACAATTGATGATCATGCCCATTCGCCTGTTAATCTCGCCAAGCAGTCAAAGTTGGAAAGCCCCTTGCTTGAAGGTCCAGAGTTTGTTCAAAGCAGTGAATAATTTCAGGCTCCTTTAAACATGGATTCAGATCCCCATACCCTTAACCAAACCCAGGAGCAACCCCGGACTAGGGTTTTTGAAACTAGAATTTCTACGCTTGGATGTGCATGCATCTATAATTCGCCTGGCACTTGCGTATTGTTTCCATTCCATAAAACTGATGATCCCCAACACCATGATGAGATTGTCGATCAAGTCAACCACCCCCTTTCGGTGAATGTGCTTGCAAATAGGAATTGGCTTACCCATCACCTCTCAAATCCAGGATCATGCATGAATGATTTTATGTCATTTATCAATAATGTTGAGTTTCAAGAACAGATTGAGGTATATCAAGATGAGAGCGGGAATTAGCCTGCACAATCTGTTCTGGCATGTTCTTTGGCAAGTATCTATGATCGTCTCGCTGTTGCACCTGCTCCTCAGGTAAATTTTGTTGCTACTGCACTTTTTTGGATACTGGCTCTGATCTTGATCATTTTTGTCATTGCAGGATGCAAATTAATGCGGTGGCTGCACTGGAAAACTGATTTTACATAACCCGACCACATCATTGGTTAAACTAGGGTTTAGGTGTAGGCTAGCTAGAACCTGCAATAAAATTTTTATTTCAAAGTTAATTAGGTTTACTTGCAAAAAATTTTATTTCATAGTTTAAAAGTGTGTTTGTTGTTTTGTTTACGATTAATATTTTAGGCATCATCATGTTAAAAGTATTTTCCTTTAAATTCCTTTTCAGTTACTTGTTGTTGCATAAATAATCATTGCTTGTATTGCGCCTCTATGCCACCTACTGCTGGATTGATCTTTCTCGCACATGGTTTGCATTGCATCTTGAGCCTCGCCTATTACATTGCATCGTACGCTCTCTTCCTTACATCATTTCTATCATGTTGCCTGCCACTACAGGAGCCCTCATCACAACCCTGTCACCTTGCAGTCTTGTTTTGCCCCGATTGCTGAAGCAGTAACTCCATTATTTTGGCGTGAGGTGGCGGTGGCTATCTCAAGAGGCAGCTTTCTCTTAGGACGAGTCGTTGAAGTCGCATTCTCAACAAGATTCCTATGAGTCTAAACTCATTTAGCAAGGGAGATACGAGCTGGTTGCTTGTGGGAGACCTAATGAGTTCGAATGACCCATACCCGTAGCCTAAGCCTTGTGCCCAGCATAGTCTTAGACATCTTAATGATCTGTTTTGCATGCTTCACCTAGTGTGGTAGATGGGATGCGAAGGTTCGGCACAAGGGCAAACCCAAATCAGGATATCTTTCAGTTTCTGTAACACGAGAAACAACCTCTCTTGGTCGTAAAATAAGTCGGGATCCCTCATCTGCCCATGAAAATAAGTGCCACGAGCACATGAAAATAAGTGTTGTAAGCACATGAAACAAATAAGGGTAAAGGATCGAGAAAGGCTTCCTGCGCAGAGAGGTAATGCAACGACTCTGCCAGGGTACTGACCAGGCTCGCTGGCAGCGGAGCAACTTTGTGATTTCTTGAAGTGACTCCGCCGGGGTACTGTCCAGGCCTGCTGGCAGCGGAGCAACACCAGAAACTTACTTTAAAAAATCCTGAAAATAATAAACCCACTGCCTTGCTCTTCACATCATCAGCTAGCTACTGGCGTCTGTGAGCTTTCTCTTTGATGTGTTTCTGATTAACGGGACTTAGTTGAGGCACAAGGATTAGGCATACCTGTAAAGGGCCAAAGTAATACAAAGGGTACCCACGGAACTGGTTCAATATTACCTTGGTTCATTATCCGGACTCAGACTATTGTGGTGATATTGACAGAGATGCTGGATTCTACCAGTGGTTCGCCATTTGTTGTAGCCGCTACAACACCACCCAAAATTTTGGGTATATTAAAAATTTCGGGTTCCCCTTCTACTCGCTTAGGCGTTAAAGTTCTTTTACCCGACTTGCAGTCGGTGACGTCCCACCGACCTATCTCCAACCCCTCATGAATTGTCTCGCCATCATGATCCGATGTCATCGTTGCAATCACGCCATATGTGGGAAGGATCATCCAGCGTGCGCCCGAACACCCTTGTCACAGTCGCGCCAAGTGTAGCAAGGTTTCCATGCATACGTTGAATGTAAACCTTTTGTGTATTGACGAATAAAAGCCCTTCCGCCATGGGTCATTGAGCATGTTGTTTTGATACTTATCTTAATATTGTTAGTATTATATGTTTTTTCTAGAGACACCATTATCAAGGAGTAATTGTGATGTCGTAATGTTTCACACAGGTCGACCCCACGGGTGACAAACTCCCCAGTCATGTCACGACATCAAGGGAAATAAATTGGGCTCAACGACGAGGCCAAAGTTGCGGAACAGGGGAGGATCAGGAGCAAGTGACCAGTACTGCTATAAGGAGGATAGTGGAATACATGTTGATAAGAAACAACTTTCCATGTCACTGATGCAAAATCTTATGTCACTAGTGTGCGCCAGTTGCTTTAAAGCGCTCTGTCTGGAAATGTCTAGATCCGGCACCATACCATCTAAATGCCGATGGGCGCACGCAAAGAAACATATTTCGCCACTTCGATCGATCTAGCCTAAAGTATCGCTCAGTGAACAAGGCGGACTCAGAAGATCTCCCTAGATAATGAGAAGCTCATATGGTATGGCAAACCAATAGCAGAGTTTCAAATATGACAACGCGCCTTTGGGAAGCAACATCTGTTGATTCTGAGATACATACCCTGGCATTATTTAGGCTGCAAGGAATACATGTGGAGGAACGAAAGCGCCTTAAAACCCTACTCTCCTTTGCTCTTTCATATCCATACAGTTTGTCTATGTGGGACCATAAGGGATGGAGAATTTCAATCTGAACCTAAAAGGTGATAGTCTCTAGAACTACAAGATAGAAAGGGTCAATGTCGAAAGAGCCATCAATATGGTGTGAACAAATAACTAGTCTACCATATGAAGCTACATTGTTCTAAGAGAATAATTTCTCGAAGAGGGGTATGCTTTCGCTATAAAATAGGAGGAATATAACTAGAGACTTCTCATCGACCTTACATTTCAATGCAATTCCCGATTTTTCAAAACAGCAAGTGTTCATATTATAAGATAGCGACTTGGGCATGAAAATCTTAGCCATTGGCGCTAACGATCTAAGGAAACGCAAAGCATAAACGTTAGGTGATTGAATTGAGGCACGAAAAGGATAAGGACATATGGTTTCAAAACCATAGGACAGTTACAAATGGACGCACACATTTTGAAGCTGCAGTTTGGATCCACGTAGACAGTCAACCTTACATTCGAAAGACGGCGAGACATGCGTAGACTCGTTGCACAAATGTAAATGTTCAATGGCATGTTATTAAAAGATTGACGGCGCGTTTCAAATGACGATAAAACAATTGGAACAGATACATTATGTAACAGTCAAAGAGTTACGTTCAAAGCCTGGAGCTAAAGACTTATGTATGAACGCATTTTTTTTTCCATGCCGAAGTCTATGTGTTGGGGAAATGTATAATGGTCAGGTTTTATTTTAAAGCGTGGAGCGGAGTGAAAAGGTCGAAGGTAAAACGTTTGGAGCAGACGCGCATATATATGTATACCAGGTCAAACCTCACCATTGGAATATGCAACACAATTACATATGGGCGAGAATAGTTTGGTGGTGCAGTGTTCATCCACGTAGGGTAGGTATGGCGTTCAACCTTACGCGTGAAACGTGGCGCAACGTTGCATGGGCACGTTTAATTGAGCCACACGTCGATGGCAGCTCTTTCATATTGTGGAGCAAACAAATATATAAAGCGGTCAAAACATTAGGGTTAAAACATGGATCAGAGCTGTAAAGAAATACATTGCATTTTCTATGACAGAGTTCTGTGCTCTAGGGCAGTTATATAATATAGGGTCAAAACACGCGTTCGAACGTGGAGTCCAACCTAGTAACACACCTACGACGGCAACGTTACAGCAACCGTCGAACAGTCATAAGCAAAAGAAGCTCAGAACTAAATGAACGCGTTGCCAAGTGGTGCAATGCTTCTGCACTGGAGTTTAAATATGGAACGTATCATATAATGGCCCAATGCATATTTAAAAGTGGAGCGGAATGTCATAACGAAACTGTAGTGGAAATATGCTGATAACTATGGTGTGATTTGTGACTGTATAGTTTCCAACCGGATGGAGATTGTTGATACAGGTTCATAAACCGTCAGATACTAGCTATGAGCAGGCTGTAAAATTTGTAATGGGTGATAGCACACGTCCAACTCATCTCTCGTGCCAAGTCAGGTGCCAAAAAAACGTATCACCCTTCTTCAGCCTTGTCGACTCTGATTGGAAGCTGCGTTATCGGCCTTCGTATGAAAACTCCTTTATTCAGCTGTGTTTTTGGAATCTGCCACAGCTAACAAGCAAAACACTGAATCAGCACTATTTGCGTGGGAAACATCTATTTGTTTCCGATCTGGCAGAAGGAAGGTATCAGCCGCGCCATGCATGGGATACATGCCGCGCTAGTTTACAACGCACGCCAACCTGTTGAAAGCATGGCGCCATCCCGCGTGATTTTTGGATGATTTCTTGGAGAAGAGAGTGAAGCGTCTCACACACGTTACATCCAAACGCAGAAGGAGCGGTCGCTGAGTCGCGTGGTGGGTGGAACAAATGAAAATGCGACTTGCGACCTAAGCAGTCGCGCGACCCCTTCAGGTCGCTAAGTCGCAAGGCATGCCACTGGGCAAGAAGCGCGACTGTGCGACTGTGCGACTGTGCGACTCCCCTGAGGTCGCAGGTCGCAGAATGACTTGCCCATATAAAGCTGCGACCCAAGGGGATTTTCCGACCGCGCGACCCCATTTCCAAATCAAATAACGCGGATTTTACGGTGGATTTGCAGCATGGGCAGTGTAAATAACGCAGCCATTCAACGCCTTGCTGTATTGACTCCAGAATTTGTAGGAGCAGATATTGCCAATATGTGCAACGAGGTTGCACTTATTTCTGTGAGAAATGAAAAGACCGAGATCAACATGTCACACCTTGAGGCATCTATTGATAGTCATTGGTAAAGAAAATATACGATTGGTGTCGAGTGTGTGCGCCAATCAATAATGAAGGGTCGTTCCACTATTAGATGCTAATGTGAGATAGATATGCGTATTGAGCTGTAAACTACTCTAAGTGGACCTGCGCTTAATCCGTGACTAAGGCATAACTCTCGGGCACTAAAAGGAACCATCCATCTACAAAGTGCTCCAGCTTTGGCTTACCCACTCCATGGATATTTCTTCAGCACGGCAAGGCTTCACGGAATAGATGAGTCGGTATCGGTGTAATGTGACCCCTTCCTATAAGAAATGTATTGGTAAAATATTTACCCTTTTGCTCAAATGAAAATTTGCGGCCGACGAGGGAGGCGGTCATTTCACACGGCTTGAGAAGGCGACAAAGGACATTGCCCGAGCCGGCGCTACATAAAGAGTATCATGGGATAGCTGAGAAGAAGCTCATTCGAAGTTCCATGGGGCAAAATGGCCGAAGCGGTGTAAGTTCCCCGGTCCATTTTGCTGTGGCCTTTAGCTCCCCAAAGACTTCTTGTTATATATTCAGAAATAAGGAAAGATCCTACCAAGGAATGGTTAGATACAGAGAAATCGGTTAATATGGATCGGGGTTTACATTCATTAGTTGATCCTCCACGGAAGTGGGTGAAGACTCTCTGGCAGCCAGTGATTCCCATGGGAATCTGCATGTTTACAATCTGAGAAAACTGGACCACACAGGGGTCCAAGTGCAGTATTTGCTAAAGCTTTCTTTCAGCTAACTAACTGCACTTTAGCATCAATATGTTGAAGATATGTGACCCATGTTTACGTTGTTTGCAGGTAGAAGTGTTCAACGCGCAAAGCCGAAGCTGGGGTCCTCTCTAGTGGGCATATGGATCTTTTCAAAGCTCAGAAGAATGGGAAATAATGCAAAATCCCTGGAGGTCACAAGTCGCAAACTTGATGAGGTCGCAGGTTGCAACATCGGCCGAGGTCGCAGGTCGCAAATCCAAGGAGGTCGCAGGTCGCAAATCTAGGGAGGTCGCAAGGTCGCACATCTGCCAAGGTCGCATATTTGCCTAGGTCGCAGGTCGCATATTCACTCAGGTCGCAGGTCGCAACATCTGCCGAGGTCGCAGGTCGCAAATCCAAGGAGGTCGCAAGGTCGCACATTGCCCTGGGTCGCAAGTCGCGAAGGTCGCCAGGTCGCGAAGTCGCACCCCTTGATAAATGCCCGACAGCGCGACCCAGCGACCCAGCGACTAGGTTGCAGGTCGCAACAACAGCTCAGGTCGCAGGTCACAAAAATACTAGGTCGCAAGGAAGTCCAACCGTCGGGAAGTGGAAAAGTCAGGAACCCCAGAGGGCAAGCTTTGCCCTATAAATACTTCCTTCGGGAACTTGTGAAGGGATTTTCTTTTTGGAAGACTCAAGAGCTACATTGTATTGTATTGAAATACCATATTCTTAGACATATGAATACGAATACTTGCTAAAACCCCTTTGTCGGATGATGTATTTTGCTGTGACAGCGCTATGTGTATTTCTTGGAACAGTTTCAAAACATCCTATGATTAATGAAACTGCCTTTCTTATAATATCATTTATGCATCATGTTTATCTATGCTTGTGTTGATGATTTTCAATTTTATCGCTTTCTAAATGGATGTTAATACCTTTGTCTATTAGCATTTCGTTTTATCTTTCAGAAGTAAGGAGGAATCTCGCCATTAAGAACTGTTTCTTCTATGGTAAGATACCTTGCAAGCATGACCCCAAAGAAGTGCCGTTAACTGCATCTCTTCGGGCGTATGTGTTTATTCATTCTCTTGCTACGCATAGTGTTGTAGACATGTTCCATGCATCAATCATGTATTTCGTATCCTATGAATAAGTGTGTGTCCGCAGGTTTGATCAGGTTCTTTTGAGACCAGAAGGGAAGGCGTCTTAAGCGGTAGCCGGACCCACACCTCGGATGGGATCCCTACTCCAAACGGTTTAAGGTCTAATTGGGACTTTTTACCGGGGAGATCCCCTACTGTTGGCCGCACAAATTTTCCCGTCAACATATTCTTATACTAAGGTTTCACTATGAACTGGTGAACAATCTATCTAATGATGAGTAAGGCATATTTAATAGTGATTTGGATAGTTACCGTGGGTAACTTGTATAAATTTTTTTAACTCCTGGCATTTCCATGTGAAGTTATCAGTGTATGTTACAAGTGGTATCAGAGTTAAAGGTTGCAGCACTGGCGCCTTTGGGATCTGTTAAGCGGAAAGAAATTGAGGTATGCTACTAATGGACATCAGTTAAGGTATGGTTCTAGAAATCTACATATTGATTAATATATGATTCTAGTAATCTACATGTTAAATGATATATGCAATAGTCTACTCTTGACATGAGATGTTTGATTCATGTTTATAACTACAATGAAGAGTAAAAAGGAATAAATACTACTGCAAAACAGTTTTCATAACATTGTAATTCCGTTGAGGATAAAAGACAATAAAATCTTTGTTGTACTTATGAACAACCTGACTACTCACTAGTGAAAGTGAGAGTTGACTATTAACATTTGGGCATATGACATATTACTCATACATTTAATGAACATAATTAAAGCTACCATGCACTACTTGAAAAAGATGAATGTGTATAGTGATGGTGTGTGAAACTAATGCATAAATGCAAAAGACGGAGAAAATCCTTGAATAGGATGATAGAATGTTTTAAAATGAAATTGAATGAACCCTTTTAGATGTTAAAAATACACAATAGGTCAGGTAGTGAGACTTGACTATAATGAATTGTGTGTCAGGTAGTGAGACTTGACTATAATGACTAGTGTTGAATGACTAGTTTTTGAATGAGTCGTCTCATGGATGCATTAAGATTACTAGTGGAATTGATTAGTTAGTGTAGTATGAATAAATAATAAAACCTATATGCATGAATGGGTTTTGATTAAATATTATTGCAAGTTGTGAACAATTGATTATGGTAATTACTTCATGTGTCAGTCTGTTGGTAAAAAAACATTGTGGGAAATGGAAATGTGTGGAATGTTACCCTAACCATTATTGATATATACACATTAATGAATATTTGTATATAATTTTATGCATGAATATTTATGATTAGCATTGTTTCTTATAGTAAGCATGGGTAGCTTAATGGCAATAGAAAATTTGTGAATGTAAAATAGTGCCATCGAAAAAACGCAATAGTAAATGTTAAAGTATCATGTTATAAAATGCATGATTTTGTTATTTGAGAAATAATGTATAACACATGGTATCATGTTATAATGTACATGATTGTGTTATTTGGGAAATAATAATGTATAACACATGTATGTTATTCTGTTTCCTGTTAATCTAGATATCATTGGACTCATGTGGAGGGCCATGTATAATGTATGATGTATATAAAGTTTCTTTTTCTTTATGTATAATGTGCACATAGTTCATTATGTAATTTATTATGGAAATCAATGCTAAAAGATAAATTTACCATGGCAGACAGTTGTGAACAATTATGAGAGGCTAGAAGACCTGGGTTGATGGTGGTTGCTTGCCCGGAGGGGTTGATGGCACTCGCCTGCCCGGATTTTCTCTCCCTAGAGATATATGATCTCAGTAGGTAAGAGAGTTGGCCAAGATGGTGAAGGGGAAAAACCTGAGGCAACTCCTTTGATTTTGGAGCCTGTTGGAGGTGGCCCAAAATTCCTCATAGACGGGACGTTGTCAGAGGAATAGGCATGATGTTACCAAGAGGAACCCATACTGGACCTGGAATGGTCTTTTGTCAAATGACTGTTTGGATGTGAAAAGTACTCGATTTGGTTGTGGAAACCAACTCCCATGGGTTGGGAGGAGAATTTTGTTTACCGTTGTGGTTCTCATAGCAAAACAAGTTAAGTAATAAGCTATGTGTTATATTAAAATGAATTTTTATATGACTGTGTAAATATCTTATGTAGATATTAAGATGAAAGAAGCTTAGTGCTCAAAAAATGAATTACTGAATGTATAAGTTCATTTCTTTTATTACTAATTTGTTTGAATGTCTTAGAAGAGGCGAGGATATGCCTATGGTGCATTGATTGACCATTGGTACGATTAGAGAGCTAGGTGATCTCATAGTACTTTTTGAAGTACTATGTGGATGTCTTTAGCAGGAGCTAAGACAGTGTGCACGTGATGCATTGATTAGAGGGTTGGTGCTCTCTGAGTACTTGTGGAAGTACTCTGATTAAAACATCTCTTGATATTACATGAATGTTTGATAGTTGCAAGTATTTCATTTGATTGAAACTATGCTACTAATGTGATTGAATTTTCTAGTCCTCCATTACAAGCTCTTTCTAGGGAGTGTTGATGGGTGTTCAACCATTCTCAGAGAGCTTGTGTAAAAGTCATCATTACTTCCAATAGTAATTGGTAAGTAATGGTAATTTGGTATTGTATTTTTCTATATTTTTATGAATTTGAATAATGGAAAAGTAGTTAAAAATGGAAATAGAATATATTTTGAGCTATAATGCTTATGACTATGGATAAAAAACATTCTTGTTTTAATTAATGACATTTAAGGAAATGAAATTGTTTCATTGTGAATGGGAAGGACCCCCTCTGGGTTGTTTATATTATTATATCATGAATAAAAGTTAAGTCCTAGTAAGGGATGAACACCGAGGACGGTGTTCTCTTAAGGGGGGAAGTATGTAACATCCATGGACCCACACATTTACCTCTTTCGTTCTTAAAACATTATTAACATGAAATAAATTCATGATTTGTTATAAACGAGATAGTTAGGGTTCGGTATGGGAAACTACCGGAGAGTAACTGTTTTCTTCTACATAATGAGACAATATTGAGGAGAACCACCTCTACATGCGCAAAATAAAAAGGATAACACTTCATCTTGAAAATGTGAGAGTTGAACGGAGTCTTTGGAGGAGGTGTTTAATATCTCAGCTTTTAAATAACCTTGGTCGTGCCCAAAAAGGAAAGCAGAATACAGCAGAAAGGGAAGGAGCGAGACTATTGATGCTTTACATTTTGGGTGATTAAGGGAATTTATCACCTTTCTTTAGGAAAGGCTATGATGAAGTTGAGGGACGTTTGACATATGCCATTAATTTTTCTTTTATGAGAGTCTACTGCTCAGGTAAGTAATCTTTGCTATTTTTTTTTATTCATATAATTTTCTTTGTGTGTTGAAAGATATAAATAAAAAAATATAACATATAGTGTTTTTCTGGGAAAATATTGTGGGAAAATATTATGGAAAAATAGTAAAGAATAGTAATTATTTTGCTCATCTTTCTTCGGATGGGTTACATATACTAAAGAAAAGGGTATTTCATCACTTTATTGTGATGTGACTGAAACAAATTCACTATTGATTATTTACCTGATTTATTTTCCAATCTAGTTATAGACAAGTTTTATTCCCAATGAAATAAATATATGAGGAAATATTTCATGGGAAGACATAATAAGTTGGGATTTCCATTTTTGAGGTGAAATGTGTATTGTGATTAAAGATAATATCTTATGGAATTACCTTCTAAAAATTGTACACATAGATAACATAAGTCATAGGATCTTCTTTGGAAACAATATTTTATCTTGTGTGTGAAAGATAAGTCCATTGTATTAAAAAAATAACTTTGTTATTATTTTAATAAGGCCTTCCTAGTTCTTATGCACAAAATAAGGGTTAATTATGGTACTTTCTTGAACATATTAACCTCTTGAGAAGATTGCATGGTTGGTTCTTCATTTAAGTGTATAAAAGGTTAAGTTAAACTTGTTATGGTTTCCTAATTTTGTGCATAAAAGATGGTTATCTATCATTATTTCGGGAAAGGGAAGCATGAGAAACTACATAAAGAATACTAACTTATATTAACTTCCTTTTGAGAAATAATTATTTATATCTTTATATGAAAATAATAGTTAATGATGTGTAATTCCAAGAAGGGAATTTGTGTTACGTACATTAAGAAAAGCTATTGTGAAACAACTGATGTATCTGTTTCTTTTAAAGACAAGATTAGGAGATGTAATTATTGTCTTGTTGGAATGTGTGCTTATGCGAGGGAAACACTACTTAATGTGATGACTTATAACTAGCACATATGCAATATGTGTTGTTAAAGGGAGAATGTCAAGGTATTATACTTTCATGTCATGAATATACATGAGTAGAGGAAGAAGCTTCTCTAGTATAGATTTATGAAATGGTTGATTAATACTTTATGAATCTTGACATTAATGTTTTTTGAAGGTATCAGTAGCAGGGTATGATGGTGACTTGTACAAAGGGAATATTATGCTTAATATGGTGGCAAGTAAATGATTATGGTTCATGCAGATGAGTGTGAGTTGCAGGATGATCCAATGGATGATGATCCATTGTAGGTAAATGATTATGGTTCATGCAGATGAGTGTGAGCTGCAGGATGATCCAATGAATGATGGTCAAATGTAGGTACATCCATGCCACCAAGATATGAATATTAGTGGGTAAATGCTATCATATTTATTTTAATGGCTTTAAGCTAGATATTTGTATATTTCTTTGTAAGATTTATAATGATGGTTAAGGGATGGTCTCCCTTATAAGCCATTGAGTGAGGGATGAACACCCTCACGAGCGTTTAATAATAAAATTAAACATTTGTTGGTTTTCACCCTACGAGGTTTCTAGGGTATATTGGTTTTCAATGATGTAATTGATTATTGTGTCAAGTTGATGATGTTGATTCCTTTCTTGCTGTGTGGTTCATAATGTCAAGTATGTGATTACTGCATGAATAATGAAATGAATGTCAAGTATCTCATACAATTTTATGTTAATGTACCATAATAGAGGTTGTTCATGGTTAAGCAACTTACTATTCTTATACTAAGGTTTGACTCTGAACCCGTGAACAATCTATCTAATGATGAGTAAGGCATATTTAATAGTGATTTGGATAGTTACCGTGGGTAACTTGTATAAATTTTTTTAACTCTTGGCATTTCCATGTAAAGTTATCGGTGTATATTACACTAATAGTATAAGAAATTTTTGTATAATATATGTTAAATTAATTTATATAATTTAAAAAACAATACTATATTTATAATTGAATAATATAAAATATTTTTTATTAATAAAATTAAAATTTAATTTAATATTATATTTATTTGAAAAGAAAATTAAAAAAATAATATAAAATATTTTTTATGAATGAAATTAAAATTTAATTTAATATTATATTTATTTGAAAAGAAAATTAAAAAAAGGTTTTAAATTAAATAATTCAAAAAAATTATTAAAAAAAATTAAAATAGATAATTATTATTATGTTGATAAGGGTTTTTGTTAAATATCAAAATTTACAGATCAAATTAAAAAATAAATAGCTAAATCTATTTTTATTTTTTATTAAATAAAAAATAACATCAAAATAAAATAATAAATAACCCGTCACTAAAAAACTACGTTTTGTAAAAAAACAATAATATAAATCAAATAATAATGGATATTGATTCAAAATTATGATTATAGGTTTACATAGTTACACAAAAATTTGTGCAAACACATAATTAGTATAGGAGTTTTGGAAATCACATCATCTAATTTCAGAAACAAATTGTAATGATATCAAATGTACTTGAGTTGTTGAGCGGTTGTTTCACACTTGAGTTAAACAATTCGTTGTCGTAAATACAATGCATTAAACTAGAGTTAATTAGTGAGACGACGAACAACAAACTTTATTGGATTTAAGTAAACCGTCATTCATGTATTCCATGGTTTTTTTTATAATAAACAATAGCATTTCATCAAATTAACTATATCAAATGAGACCCTACCGAGAATTGTGCGTAGATTATCAAAATCTAAGCGCAAAGCATTCAACACAGTATGTGGGACCTCTAAAGTACCAGCAACATGAAAAAAAAAAAACTGACATATCGAACATAAAATATTTATTTGAATAACACAATTCTCCATGCAATAAACAATAACATGTTATATTGGATAGTCAATTAAAGGGAAGAAAAATAAATTAAATTATTTAAAAAATAAATAAATTTCAATTTTCAAAGTTGAAGTATAAAAATATTTTTTTTGGATTTTTGGTCAAAACCAAATTAATATGGCTTCACCAAAAACCCAATGTATAATACTTGTTTGTCAGGGATAATAAAGAGGAAATTAGATTGAAAAATATACCGGAAAACCTTCCAAAACATACTACGATGTTGTGTAATTCTTTTATGTTTTGGTTTTTTTTTATTGGAATTTAATGATAAAACTTTAGGTAATATTTTGATTTTTTATTAGTTAAAATGTGTTTTTAATGCATAAATAAAATCTATACCTAAAAAATAAAATTATACCATTAATATTTGCTCTCAAGTTTACCTCTCCACAAAGTAAATACCCAGTTTCACTTTGTTAGAGAGAAGATTGAATTAAAAGAAATTTATATTCAATATTGTAGCAAACATTTTTATCAAGCCCCTTGGAAGAATTAAATTTGAATTATTTAGAGAGATGTTAGGAGTACTAGTGAACCCTTTCTCCATTATGACAGTGTTGGAATTAATGGAGAATGTGTGTTATTGGAGAAAGTCTATTATCAATTGTGTGTATCCTAGTTTAGAATTAGTTCCTACTTTCTAGGAGTTAGTTCTAACTCTCCTATGCATATGTAAACTTATATATTCTTGATGAATTATGATCAAAGAAGAGACAGTTTCCAGGTGAGCAAAAGATGCTAAGTTTTTGAATATATTTGATTTCTTCCAATTTTAACAATTTCCTCAAATACATTAAATTATGAAAATAAGAAGTCATTTGAAGGAATAAAGTTAGCTCTAAGTTTCATAACTATAATAAGTTCAACGGAATTGCTATCATTCTTCTTCTTCTTTTTTCTTTTTAATATATATTTTAACATCATTTATGCTTTATTTCATATATATTTTTAAATAATTTTTTACTCAATGATTTTTAAGTATTTTATATATGAGTTTCTAAAATAAATATAATTTAAATTTAAATTTTGTATTTAATTTTTTTTCTAATAAGCTAGTCTTTGGAATCTTGTCATGCAAATTACAACACTTAGTGAGCAATGTTAAAATGAAATTTAGTTTTAATAGAGTTTAATTTACATGGTAATTAATTAAGACATGTGTAACTTTTATGTTTTGATGATAAAATTTCAAGTAAGATTGTGATATTTAAAATGTGTTTTTAATGTATAAATAAATTCAATACCTTAAATATATATATTTTTAATGCATAAATAAATTCAATCCCTAATAAATCTTTGAGATATTTAAATTGTATAAACTACACATTTCAATCTAATCAATCTCTTATAAATTTTAATTATAATATTAATGTTTACTCTTCATATTTAATTTTACAAAATGATCAATTTTTACTTCTCCACAACCTAAATATAAAATTGATTATCTCAAATACAATAAAATATAATGTTAAAAACTGAAATATAAAATTGATTATCTCAAATACAATAAAATATAATATACAAAGTTATTTAAAAATTAAACTACTCTAGAATTCCAGAAGTGTGACAAGTTCAACTAAATTCACATAATTTGTTCCCTTGTTTTTCAAAAAGATATTTTATATTTTCACATCATTTATATTTTATTACGTATATTTTTATGAAATGATCCTTAAGTATTTTAATTGTGATTTTTTAAACAATTAGAATTTACAATGATGAAACTTGGCAATTTACCATGTAAATTACAATATTTTCAAACAATGTTACTAGACAATATGTTTTAACAAATATTTTAGTTTGTATGGTCATAAATTAAAAAGCTGTTTAATTTTTTTATGTTTTTGTTTTTTTCAAGAATTTAATAATAAAATTTAAAGTAAGGTTGTGATTTTTTTATTAATTAAAATGTATTTTTAAGTGTTTTTATACCTAAATAAATTTGAAATTTTAATTGTTTTTATGCATAAATAAATTTAAGATCTTAAAAAACTTTTAAAAAATTTGAATTATACATGCAACAAAATTCAAAATTATAATTCTAAAAACACTTTTAAAATAAAATTTAAGAAAAATACGCAATTAAAAACCAAAACATAGAAAGTTAGAATATTAAGAAATTATCTAAAATTATTTTATGTTTTAGTTTTTTTATTAAAATTTTCAAAAATATTTTATTTTAATTAGATAAAATGTATCACATAAAACCAGAATTAAAATACCAAAGTTTAATGTTACTCTTCAGAATGTTTAGCTTTCCACAACTAACTACTAACTATGCATGATGAAGCTTCTCCACTTCAAAAGCTTTGAAGAATTTCGGTGATGGTATTAGACTACAAAATGTGACCGTTAGGAAGAAATTTTAAAAGCCGATAGTACTCACCATGGTGCTTTGGAAACCACCCCACATTAAACATTCAAATATACGATAAAAAGATCGTGATGTTATACGGGAGGTGAGTTCGCAGCGGATATGCTTTAAAATACACCGGAAAGCCTTCCTCTCTCCACCAGACCGATAATCCTGCCGGACTTCAAGAATTATTTTGTTTCCTCTAATTTATGCCACAAATTTGAATCATATGCAGCAACCACCCAATTCGTGTGAACGGAAGGAAGGACACCCGTTGTATAAGTCACCAGTGACAATCGATGATCGGACGGTGCGTGCTTACCAAATGTGCGATCGTGTCCGTTGAATTGAGACGAGAGACGATATTTTTAGCGCGATTTGAATAATGGATTTACAAAGTACCAGCAACACAGAACACTGACATATCAAACTAAAATTTTTAAATGAATAACACAAATCATCATGCAACAAGGCTACAAGGTAGCTACTACTTGCTACTTAATTTAAATATAGTAATGTTGCAATGTGATCTTGCAAATGTCTATGGGTAGCTATTACATGCAGCTTAATGTAATTATAGAGAGATGTTGCAATTTGAGTTTGAGCATGTCTCTGAAGAATTGTTTTGTAATAAAGTATAGTTAAATTAAATTAGAAATAATTGTTGCAATTTGAGTTTGAGCATGTCTATGAGGATTTGTTAAATGTTGCCATTTGAATTTAAGGATATTTATAAGGATTTTCTTTGTAATAAAGTTGATGCTTAGTTTAGTTTAAATATAGCTAAATTAAAATAAAAAATAAGGATTTATGCTAGTATTAAGGTGGTAGTTGTATAAAAAAACAAGTCTCCGAGGCAAAAGAGGCAGTCCTGCAATTTACCTGCATAGAGCTGCATAGGACTGTAGATGTGACAGAGTAGAGGAGAAGGGTCATCTTGATTTTGAATACCAGGTCAAGGACTAGAAAATTGTAAGTAATTTCTTTCGGATATGTATGAAAGAAACTGGTTCTGAATTCTATGAGATATGTATTTGTTTCAGTACTTCGTGAGCATAAATTAATGAAGTTCCTGCATTAATTAGAATATGGGTGAATTAGAGAATCGAGACCGTTTTGTAATTACACCCATTGAAGAAGATCGATCACGGAGAGGATCGGTCTTTTGGAAGAATTGAAGCTAGAACATAACCCATGGATATATTGATTTGGTCGCAATTGATGCAGAGTCTACATTCCTGCGTTTTGGGTGGAAAGCGCTTCAGAAGAGCTTTTTTTGTCAAATGAAGCTAGTCTTTGTTTATTTAAAATATTCTAACTCTGCTTCCGGGTCTATAGGAATCAAGCCCTGTTCCCTTATCGGAATTAAGAGAATTGATTCTTTTTCTTAGTTATTACGCTGTGGAGGTAGTCGAAGTACTCATCTCTGCGTGAGAAGGTCTAAATTCCATTTGATATTATTGTGACCCTATGTAAGAATTGTTGAATGGAGGAAATTGCATGTAATCAATTGAAGTTGAATTTCCATGTGTAATAGCGATAGATGAGTAGATCCGTCGCGAAAGGGAAGGAACCTTGAATAGAGAAGCGGAACCCTGAAGAGGAATGGTAAGGCAGTTTCATGGAGTAAACCGGCAGTTTCACGCAAGTTAATGGGCGGTAAGTTGTTTTTTCAAAAATAATGCAATATGGGTCTCGGGCTAACACGTGTCCTTAAGCGGATTTAGGAAATCGCTTTTATCGCGTTCCTTTTGAGCGTTAACGCTCGGCATCAAAAAAAATGTGGAACTCTTTCCTGTTCGTTGGATCGCCCTAACCAACATGACGCTCCTTCAGCCGTCGAATGTGGAGGGATTGTTAATAGGTGGGCCCGAACTCGTGTATTGACGCTAGCTTTAAATTAAGGTCTGGGATATATATATGGCAAACATTCATACATACTGACATTTTAATGAATATGTGAAGGCGTCCAGGGTATCGTTGATTGATAATCAATGTAGTGGTATTAAAACAAAGGCAAGCCGTGAGCACATGTTAATTGATTTAATGACATGATAAGACTTGGGGGTTTAATCCTAAGGTCTGGACTATGGTTATTAACTAAAGTCTGTTGTGAGACTTTTGGAGAAGGCGTTATACCTGTTATCGCTTGTGGTTGTGGTCTATAAAGTTCAACCTTGGTGAGTAATACATATGTGTTATGTATTTACTGATGGTCGGAGGTCTTAATGATAATTAACCATTGATATAAGAAGTGAGCGCATATATATGTGATAGTCGGCGCTGGGTCTTTAGTAAAGTCCAATGAAGTTATATTTCGTGACTCTATAAACTGAAGGTTTTGAGTTATCCGACTTTGATAAAGTGGGTTTTACCAGCGATCAGAAACAATAGTTGAACGGAACCGGAGTAATGGAACCGTGAGTCGACGAAGGAACTGTGAACGAGGAACAATGAAACCGGAGTTGGGAAGACCAGCGGTATCGCGCGAGTTAGAAGTGGTATGTAAATCAGCCAGAAAAAACGTGATGCATTTCAACGTTTGACACGTAAGCCAAGAGTGGTATTCTAAACCCACTCACGTCGCGTAAATTTTAAGCATTAAAGTTCGGGATTCAAGAAAATACGATGTTCATCTTGTCCGTCCGATTGTAAGCTGGAAAACATCAACGGTAGTCGCGCTGCGCGATGGATAATTGTTTAACGTGAAGGTAAGTATTATGAACTGTGGGCCCGAATCAATGTTTACGTTGATATTTAAATATAATAAATCAAAACTTTAAATACAAAATTTGATCAAAGATAAATTAAATTATAAATCAAAACTTTACATCAAGGATAAAAAAAAGACATAGAAAACTTAGATTTATTGTGATAGTGATAATTCTAGAGAACCTCGTAAAGAACGATGGCCACAGTAATTACATCAAGGGTGACATTGAATTTTCGGGAAACTTGTTTTTGCCACACAAATGTGACACATCCTGGTACAAATTCTCAGGCATGTCAGCTCAATCAGCGATGGGATTATAATTACACAATAAGATCTCAAAAGTGTTAACCAATGAGAAGCTTAAAAAATAAAAATTACAGTAATAAAAAAATAATTTGTTTCGCTCAAATTAATTGAATGTCAACGCATATCGAATCCATGATTACCTACCACTGGCAAGGAATAACTCAACCATACAACCGTCGGCGTGAATTGCAATGTATTTTGCAATAACATTGTGAAAATATTAACCAATTAAAAGTGAGAAAAATAAATTAAAATAAAAAATAAAAAAATTATTAAAATTTAACTATAGGTAAACTATACAAAAACTCAAAATATATGTCTAATCAGCAAGAATTTATGACGCTATCAGGAAAAACCTGATGCGTAGTGACCTACAGCGGCAGGTACAATAAGCAATAACATGTTAAATTGGATAGTTAATTTGGACAGCTAACTAAATGGAAAGAGGAAAGAAACTAAGCAAGAGGAAGGCAGTAGGAAAGAGTACTATGTTTGAAGAAATGGTGTCTCTGCTGGTCTACAGTAAATAGTCACTTGGGTAGCAAATGGTTTGTGTGATGTGTTCATATTTGTTCCAATGTATTGTGTTTACTGGCTCAACTTTGGCTGCCCCACCGTCACATTTTCTAATCATATCAATGACCCTTACCTTCACTTTTGCATGTCCATTCCTCTCGCTATAAGCCGGAGTCTCACGTCTCAAATATTTTTCTACATACATAAAACCGACTTCTCATAGAATTAAACAGAATTTCAAAAAATAAGATTTCAACCAATTTCAAGATCAAACTCAACATAACTTCAAGAAAACATTTTTTTCTAGATAGAGCTCAACAAATTTATAACTTCCAAGAAAACCCATTTATTAAAAGGTTAACTTACTTCCCGTAAACCAAACCTCGTGTCAATAATAAACCTCGGTCTAAATCCCTCGGCACCCTCAAATGCTCTGCCTTATACACCCTCGCTTCTTGAAATTCCTGATGACATCATGATGACCTCGTACATTGACATCTCTGTCGTTGTCCATGGCATCTTCTCCTAAATGTTGGAATGGAGGCGGAGGAATTGTCTGGACAACCAAAAATGGCAAGGAATTTGGGCATAAAAAATTTAAGAAATTTTTTACCAGGAGTGTTTGAATCATGTTTTTGATAGCGGAAATGGATTCAGCACCATCAAAAACCTCTAAACACCCAAAATATTGAAGTTTGATAGCTATAACCTGATTTACAAAAGTCACTACTGGATTTTCTTAAAATCTTACCAAAAATTTCCATGATTTTCATGGCAAAAAAGCAATGTAGTTAAACTACAACTATAATAACTACTTATCATGGATTTCAAGCTTAATCATGGAAAATAGATTGGTCGAATATTTGGAGGTGACCTTACAAGTGTTACATACCAATAAAAGCTAAAAGGCAGGCACACATGTTGCACATGCTATGGGAGAGGGAGGTTATTATTACAATTCTTTTCATTTATGATTGCACATAAAATTGGTGGTTGAGAGTCTATATTTTTGGCTAAGATCTTTCTTTTGATTCATTTTACGGAGTAAATATTAAATTCGCAAGTAATTTTTCAAAAAGGGAAAGAGTTGGCATGGATTTGAAAGCAGAGCTTAAGGGAAAGAGGAAAAATATTGAAGTAAAAGAGTTATAACTAGTGAAATATACAAAGTTATTTTAGCCTGATAAATATATGGAAGAGATGGAATCTATTTTTGAAGAATCATCCAATAGTGATGAATATTTTGATATACCTGAAATCAAGTGGAGCATCGAGTAAAAAGAGAAAAGGTCTAGCACCCCAGAAGCATATAATCAAACCATAAGGGATTTGAATGTAAATTCAAATAAGATTTTACCAAAAAATGAGGAAAAATAAGGAAGTGATTGGGAAAAGTTGTTTACTCGAGATATTTTCAAGGAGCGAGGCCAGGAAGCAATAGATTCAAAGGATGTTAGTTTTATTCAACATGAGAAGCTCTTCACGGATATCTAATCCTAGTAATTCCTGAAGAAATTCACTGGATATTCTATTCCCAAGAACAAAGTTCTAAGTTCATAGCAAAAGTTGTTTTTATATATCTTTTTTTGTAATTTCTAAAAATGACTAGAGGAGTCTAAGCTTGTAAGCTTGTATACATACAGTCTTTTATGATGTAATAGGGGTCTTTGTTTTGAGTAATTTTGGAGAAAAAACTGTTGTGATTCTGTAAATTTGAACTATTAATGAAAAATCAGTGGACAAGTACAAACTCATTCTATACAAGAGTCTATGAGAGTATCAATCTCTTATGTGTATGTGATTCTTCTTTGTTTATTTCGTCTTTCTGTTATCTTCATGTTTGATTGAAAAATACATATGCATAATTCATCCTTGTTAGATGCTCTGTAATATATCAATTAAACATTTCACAAATATTCATCTAAATTCATATTAAAGAATTCATTCATGGTTAAATGCTCTTTATATGATGGAATATTTCTTTCTTATTCCTCTATTCTCTTGTTTTTCTTATTCTATGTTTGCATTTGAATATTCATTTTTAATGTTCTAAAGAAATTGTCCCTTTGTAACCAATTCACGATAAAAAGGATGAAGGAAAAGATTTAAAAAGGTCAAAAGGAAGACAATTTCAAAACCTACCACTGGAAAAAGGAACAAATGTGAAATTGACCAATGTTGGAATGAGGAATTTTGGAGACTCCTAGCACTGGAAAAGCGTAAAATTGCAAAATCAATGCTACTAGAAAATAGCTTAATTGCAAATCTTATTGCTAGAAATAAGTCTAACTGACAAACTCAACACTAGAATAAAAAGAAATTAAGAAGCCTAGCACTATAAAAGGGCACATTTGGAATTCCTAGCACTCGAAAAGAAAACAAGGTAGATGAGAAACAATATAGCACTAGAAAGTTAAAAAGGTGAAAAAGCTAGTTTTATGAAAGGACAATTTGAAAAGCTAGTGCTAGGAATAAAGGAAATTGGAAAAGCTAGTGCTATGAGGGAGGGGAAAATGAAATCTTAGCAGTAGAAACTTGAACAAATGAGAAATATAGCACACCAATGAGGAGAGGAGATTAGTTTTGGAGAGACAAAGAGAGATCGCCGATGAATGCCAAATCTACCTAACATAAATATTCATGAACAAAAGTAAATATTAAAGGCAAATTAACTAGCTAGAACTCATCATGATATTTTTTTCTCAATGCATAAAACAAAAAATGAATATTTTGGAAGATTTTCACTTGTGAAATTGACTATATATTTGAACTAAGTAAAGACCAAGTCTCTTATGAAATGTATAAAAAAATATAAAGAACAAGTCTCTCATGGTCTAATGGATAATAATGAATAACTACTTACTCATGGATGATATTCATCTCCGTTTTGAGCAATTTCATAAGTTCTACAATGCTTTTTAGTTGTTGTTATTAAAAGTCTCCTTACTTTCAAGCCCTTGCACTTTTTATAAGGGAAATAACATTTTATATCCTCTGAAGACCCCGATGTCGATCCCACGTCTCCTTGGCCAAGTCCTTGAGGAATGTATCTCACATTTTTCCTCACCAAAAATATGTTTGTGATGATTATTAATCCAAATTAACCTAAAAATAGGCCTATAACATTTCAAAAGCATGGGATATGTAACAAGAATGTGGAACTTGTAAATAGGTATTCGGCCCTACATATATATTAATCAATTTCCCATCGGATATTCAGCGTTAGTATGTCGGATAAACGTTGCACAACTGTAAAATGCCATTAATGTCGAAATTTGACCGTTTTCCGGTGACAAGACAATGATCATCAAATATGTGACTCTATGTAATTAACGTTTCATAGTCGACGATCATTGAGTTTTAAAACAAAAAACAAAAAAATAAATTAAACATCCGACAATAGTTTTGATTTTATCCGTTTGTCAGATTCCGCCATCAGATTTTAACCCAAAATGTGGTAGTGGTGGTACTACCTTTATTTATTGAACTTACCTTGGAGTTTTCATTTGAATCTCGATAGAGACTACTGGTGCATGTAATTCTGGTTTAAAATGTTTTTTTCCTAATATTATAACGAATTTTATTTAATTTTATTACGTAAACATTTTTTTATCCAATTCTATTGAAGCATTTAAAATAATTCCTATACGACACCTTAAGACAACAAGTTGTGTACATAGTGACCTAAACGTACAGAACTAAAAATCATCATCTTGTGAGTAACGCTTTTAAGGACCACAATAAAACTATAAATTTTATTATATTCAACGCTATACTCCCATTACTATAACTAGTATTTTCACATTATCGTGCAAAGGAATGTCAACGATGTTAAACAAATGACATAAGCATTAAACGGAGGGAGGGGGACACCTGTTCAAGATTCTGTCAGGGATGACGAATCTGAACAGTGTCGTGAGGATAAACTTCACAATAAAAAATGCCTTCGGCGTAACAACACGTCACACTAATGGAGGCCCTGCTGGCCTCCCTCCTTATCCTTTCCATGACAATGGTGCTCATGGAGAAATAATTAACAACATAGTATGACATTTTTTATGTTTGGGAGTGGATGTAACTCATTGTGAAGAAACCCTACATGATATATTTCAAAATTTGTATGAGCATTAGATGCCAATTTATTGGTATATTTTACAAGAATATTATAAACATTAAGAATCAAGTAATATTTTAATTATAAAATAAGTACAATTAGTTAGTTTAATTGCATAGTATTAAAAATTTGATTCCTCTCAACACTTATTAGATCCAACATTCAAATGAATCTACGTCATTGTTAATAATGTTAGTCATCAGTAATTTTTGCCTTTGTAGATGACTAAATTCTTACCCTATATTTCTAGAAACAAAGTTCATAAACATTGTGAGTTCTAGAAATATCACTGCCTTCATCATCCTTAAGATAATTTTTTCACTATTTCATCATCCCATCATGTCAAGCTCAGCTCACCCAACCTAGAAGACCCATCATGGGCTCATGTCACTCATTTTGTCTTTGTTGTGTCACCTTTTGCTTTAATCCTCAGTTTTTGTTTTAGCCTAAACCCCTCCATTGCTACTTGGGGCCACCAATCAACCATCTCTCTTACATCTCCAGAAATTCCTCAAGCATTGATGGTCTCAAAACTGTCTCTGTAGGCTCTTTAGATAAATCAAGTATATTGGATTTTGGATCTTCAATACATCAGTTTATACAAAACTTTGTTTTACACCTAAGGATCCCAAATCAAGTTTTCAAGCAAAGGCTATGTCCAAAGAATTTTTCCACTAGGTCACCCAGGGTTTCACAGGTCATAGGGTGGATCTGGTATCCTAAAATCTCTGTTTTTCCTGTGTAACGAGACTGCATTCAAAGAAGAAGAAGGACAAGTAACTTTGTCCAAAACTGATCAAAAGGCCATTTAAGAAAGGCCTCTTTGGCCTAAAGCACAAATTTCGCAAGTGACAAATGCCCTTGTTCACATTTCTGCAAAAATGATCAAGTTTTCCATCAGCATAAAAAGAGGTAAGATAATGGGATAAGACCATCACCAGAAGACATCCACAAACAAGAGAAAGGCAGCATGCCTGTGTTTAAAAAGAATCGGGGTTTTGTGACTAATTGGCAAAACAGTGTTGCCAAAGCAAGAAGCCAGTACAAGGACCACAAGGGTAGAATTCGCCTCAACACCACCAAGTACACGTTGAAGATTTTCAGAAATAATAAATGAGTTTTGAAAGGTTATAGATAACTTAGATGACAACACTATTTACTTTTCTCTAACATCCCTAAAACCTAAGATTTTGGAAAGATGGATAGAACAAGTCCAAGAAAGATGATAAGTCCTCCTTCATAACAGCAAATGGCATCCAAAAGTTATCCAAGGTGTCCCTTAGGGTTTGTCAAAGGCAGCACTACTTCACCTGCACCAAAGAAATAAATGGCAAAGAATATCAGTTTAAGAGGCTAACTTCCCAAATGCAGTCAAAGGTATTCAAAGTAACAAAAAGAAGGCAAGCATTGGGTTAAGTATCAAAGAGAGAAATCAAGTTGAAACATGAAGTTACTATTCAGAAAATGAGGCATCAAACTCCAAAAAGGCACTAAGGGATCAAAGACAAATGTACTATAGGCACCTGCAGAAAATCAAAAGTGGCCAAGTGAAACCATGGCATGGTATGATTTGTTTTAAACTCTATGGAAAAATAGGTATGTTACTGCCAAAAAAAATCAGTAAGGAGATAAAGGGACATGTTCAGGTCACCTACAATTAAAAATGCCAAAAGAGGACAAAGACAGTGTTTTCAGTTTGTCAAAGTGTATGCCAAAGACACTTTGAACAATGTCCATACTTTCAAGGATTAAAAGGGATGAAAAGGACATTTACATCCCCTCAGCTAACCATCACCACAAAGAAGAAAAAGTACCTTGAGAAAGCCTTCAAAAACCCTTGTAAAAGACAAAAAGTTGTCAGTCAAAGAAAAAATATTGAAAACATAGTAAAGTGGGTTTTCAAGTTTAATTTATTTTTATCAAGGATTATAAAGGTGTTTTAATCTCACTTTGAACTCATTTGGCACTTGGTGGAAGAAAGAAAGCTTCAGCAGAAGAAACATAGTGTTTTTTACCATTTTTTGGGCAAAGTATTCGGGCATTGCGAAAATTGAAGGCGTTGTGCAAATATAGGTCAGCGTTGTGCTAACCGACCCTCCGCCCATTCAAGTTTGAACGGCGCTGCGAAAATTTCACCTGACGCTATGAAAATCTCGGGCGCTGCGCAAATGCGGGCCCGACTCGCCCAAAAACTGTCTGCTTCTGCATGCATGCGGCGCTGCACTAACCACCGTGCAGACCCTCCAGCGATGCACAAACGAGGCCAACCCATCAACTTGGGTAGGGCACTATGCAAACACAGAGAGACTTGTAAAAGCCAAATCTCTTGCCCTAAATCAATTTTTTGTCTTCCATTTGTCTCCAAAAGTCTGCAAAAAGTCGAAAAATGGTAAGTGGTTGTCTTCCCTAATCCCCAAGAAAATTTAAAATTGTTCTTAGTCTTTTGTATCTTTTAAAGGTTAAAACCCTAAGAGGGGAAACACTAGGTCTTGTGTGAAAAGGATCCTTTGTTTAAAATCTCCTAAAAACTAGTTTATATGTCATGTAATGATCAGTGAGTTAAGGTGTCTGCAAACACAGTTGAGAAGGGCTTCCTTAAGCTCCAAAGCCACTAAACCCTAAGGACCCTAGCCTCCACATAACCCATCCTACAAAGTTGACCCCATCACCTTTCTCACCTTGCTTCACCAAACCCTAAGTTGTCAAACCACCTCTCATATCACTATGTTAGGGGCTGAAAACAACAATGGTAATGAAAGTAATCAAAGGCCTTTGAGACCAAAACATAAGGGAGGAAAAATAAACAGATTGGAGCCTCAAAGCACTGTGGCCATCACCTCCTCTCCTAGGATCCTGTCATGCTTTCATAATGCAATATTCTTTCAGTTTTGTGAAAAGGTCAAACAGGTGAAGAGCCACCATGAGCTCACAAGGCTCTTCATTATCAACTTGCATAACAAGCACTGAAACCTTGCAGGTGTGAATTTTGAGATTTCAGCAGGTGCCATCTCTGAAGCCACAGGTATCCCTTCAGTGGGTAATAAATGGTTTCAGAAGGGAAAATTAGACAAATATTTCTTTGAGCCATTCATCAAAACAAGATATAGAGGAGGCAACAAAACAATTTCCCTTTCTTACACCTAAAGCACAGATTTGCCTCCTTGATGTTGGTTATTATGAAATAATTCACCTATGAGGGGAGGTACTCTAGGCTCCATACCTATCATGTCAGACTCCTCATGCATTTCACAGGGGTCAAGGTGTTGAACTTGCCTTACTATCTCTATAGGAGCATTGAGAAAATGTCTTATGTTGTCCAGAGGAGGAATCCCACACAACAAATGAATAGCTTGTTCCACCATTCCTTAATCAAGATGGTGGTCTTACATCAGTTGGATCAGTACAGTATACCTTGGGATGTTTTCATAAACCATGAAGCCTTTACAAACCCACAACCTCCTCATCAATCAAATCTTCCTTCCTCATCTGCACAAGTACCCTCACCACAGGCAAACCTCCCTTCCTCTCCTTTTCTTGGTGCATCAGGTGAAGCAGGAAGTGGCAATGAAGAATCACATGAAGATCAGGTTGAAGGTGATGTCATTAGTAAGGCAGAGACAAAGATTAATTAGGAAGAGCAGGAGGATAATGATGATGAGGAAGAAGGAAATGAGCACAACAGTAGTGAAGGAAAAAACAGTGACAAATCAGCAGTAGGCAATGATGGTATTGATGCAGATGCATCAGCCCCAAGTGTAGAAAAGGATGGTGTAGATGAACAAAATGAGGACCAAGAAGATAGTGATAAAAATGATGAGGCTGAAAATCAAAAAGATAGTAAACCAAATTCTGTCACCATGGAAGAAGATACTAGAAGAAATGAAGAGATTGAAGGTGAAAATGACATGAGCCTTGAAGGAGGAGAAACCAGAAATGAAACAAATGATGAATAGGAAAATGATGGGGAAGAAACAAATTTTGATGAAGAGGACAGTGACAAAGGAAATGACACTGATAGGACAGTCAGAGAGGAAAAGTACAACAAAGGAGAAAGTCATGACAGTCATGACACTAATTAGCCTCTTAGTGACAATGAGAATGATAGCAGTGTAGAAGATAATGAAGAAAAGGACCTTAATGAGGAACAAGACCAAAGTGACAGTGTAGGAGGCAGTAAAGAAATTAGTGATGATGATGGTGTTGAAGGTTAAAGAGACAATGATCAAACTGAGCATGGGCTGATTGATATAGATCATAATGAAAGTGAAGGAGCTGATGACAACACCAAGGGTCACAGAAATGATGAAAACACTTCCAAAACCCCCATCACACTTCTTTCATGCACATATCAAAGGGGGTCAAGGCAAGTGTTTGCTGCCTCCAAAAGGCAAGGGAAGGCTTGACAACAACAAGGAAAATATGGATAAGGGTAAGCAACAGGTAAAGGTGGAAGAAGGGGATCCTGAAGTAGATAGGGAGTTTGAACTTATCCATATAGACGGTGATGAAGAAAATAAAACAAGAATTTGAACCTCCCTCCTCCAAAACAAGAATGCACAAATAGAGGACCTAGAAGCTGAGTTGGAGAGTGCAAAGGATGCCATTCACTTCTATCAAATGCAAAACAAGAAAATGAGTGCCTAGCAAGACATCTATGAGGCTAGAGCACTCAAAGCCCAGAAAGAAGCTCAAAGAGCACAAGTAAAACTAGAAGAATACATGGGCCCATATGAAGAAAGTGAAGGTGAAGAGGAACAACCTAGAAAGAGGCCAAAAACCATGGGACTAAGGAAAGCATTGGAAAAATAGAAGGAGGAGGAATCAGCCCTAACAGAGAAACTTTCCCTCACTGAACTCCTTTCTATGGAAATTGAACATGAACGGGAGTCATGGCTTGAGAGGGAAAACATACAGCTAGAGGCCAAGCTAAAGAAGGCAAATGAAGGCTTAGAGTTGCAAAGAAACATGAAAAAGTATTATGCCAAGAAACACAAGCTTGTTTGTGCCAAACTAAAGGAAGCCCTCCATGAGGCCCACACCCTAAAGGAGGCAAAAGAGCATGATATCCTTGGCGTTTTGGCTGAAGCTTCTCAGCAATTGTCCAAGACCACTTGAAGAAGGTCTCCACCAAATTTGAGAGGATTTCGAGTAAATTTTGTTTTTTGAGATTTTTGAGCCTCATTAGCACAGCGCCACTGGCGCTACACAAACACATGGAGCATCCCCAAGAGAAAAACTTGAAATTTTTGGATTTCTCTCAGCCTGCACATCATTCTCACCAAAGTTTAGATGATTTGGAGTAGGTTTGACCCCTCAAAAGGTCAAAAAACCTCACTTTTTCCACCTTCTGCCACTGTTTTGAGCCTAGCGCTGTGCAAATTACAGTCTGGAGATTTTTTACTTTTTTACTAGGCTATAGGAGCTAGATCTATAAAATAAAATAATTTATCGAAAGTATACTCATCAAGCTTTCCAACGAGCCATCACGGAGCCAAATATGACATTGGGAAGTGGTCCAAAACTTAGTTGCGAAAGACCCTATTTTCTGCTGAATGTGGTGCTGCGCAAATGGACTGTGTTGTGTGTTTTGGACCAAAAGTCAACAAAACACACTCATTTATTGCAAAATGATATTTTTGAGCTTTTTGAGGTAAAACAATCTAGAATTAGGTGCAAGAGGTTATTTTAGCATTTATTTCTTAGGATATTATGTGCCTTGGGCCTTGCATGGTCTCTTGGCCATAAATGACATTTATGGGTGAATTTTACATTTTCCTACCTTATTTAGGGTTTTTTTCCCTCTCTTTCTAAGATAAATAGAGCATGAAGGATTCATTTTAAATGTTGGTATCTGATGAACTTTGAGAGCAATACATGGTTTTTATGAGCTTGGAGAAAAAAATGGTTTTGTGAAGTTGATGAATGGCTTGCTTGGATTGATGATGGAGAAGCTTGTTTGCAGGATTCCTAAGCTTGGTTAATAGTGATGTCTTCTTAATTTTTTTATGTATTCTTGTTATCATTATGTTTCATTCTTCTTTTTTGCTATAGAAAAGAAAAGTATAGGTTGAGAAATTCTCCTTGAAGCACCTTAGTCCTCCTATTTTCTATGGCCTTGATGTTTTCCTCTACTGGGTTTCTTTGAGGAATTCTTAACTGCTCCTCAAGCCTCTTTATGCTTGTATGTTTCATTTATGGATTAATATGCTGGTTAATAAATATGATTCACGGTAAGCCCTTCTTATTTGAGACTATCTAAACTCTGTCTTGGAACCTTTCTTTGAAGTATTGCTTGTTAGGTTAAGTCAAAGAGGTATTGTTCTGATCTTGCCCTTTGTCCATGCTTATCAGCTTGCCTTAGAGTTATTTATAGCTTAATTAACAATGTTTAGGAGTTCCCTCTTTGATTGATGGAAGTTACTGTGTTATCTTATATGTTTTCTAATTCTGAAGGGGAATTTACTAAAGTTAGAAGCTCTTATGATTTCTATGTTTCACTGGAATGTTTATCTTGGATATTTATTTGTTTAAGTACTATCATTGAGTAAATCGTTTTCCCTATCTCATTTCTTAGTATCTTTTACTTATCATATTTAATACCTTCTTGTTCATGGGTAAATGAGAAAGGATACTTCACTGCCCTTTTCCCTACCTTGTTTTTTCCAAACTTGATGTCCACCCCACCTCACACATTACCTTAAGGATTCATTAACCTTGCTAGATTGGCCCTGCAAGCCACTCTGATTCATCATTGAGACACTCATGACTTTCATTGACTCCATAGCCCAATGATTTAAAGACCTCTCACTCCACCTATTCCACTTGACCATCTTACCCAACCAAAACAATCAACAAACCCTACACTTAACAACTAGCTTAAAATCAACCATCTAAAGCAAAGAGGAACACATCCTTTGCATTTACTAGAGAGATCCCTCTTTGAGTCCAAGAAGGCTAGGTCCTAAGACTCCAAAGACTGGTTCCATGTTACCCTGTAATTTGGTATACCAATCTGCCAAATCACTGGACCCTAACAAATAATATTATATATATTTATGTAAATTTCACATTTTTTATTTTATATGTGCACACTCTTGCTTGCCAATTTTTTAAACATGTTTTATAGTTTATTTATTATTATATATATTTATGTAAATTTCGCATTTTTAATTTTATACGTGCACACTCTTGCTTACCACTTTTTTAAACATGTTTTATAGTTCATTTATTTAATGTAGATGTATAACGTTAATTATACATATATAATTTAGAAAAAAATATCATTGTAAGAATTATTTTATATATATTATTAATTAAATTTAAATATAAAGTTCTCAAATATAATAGTTAGGAATATGAATAATTATTTTAATTTATATATTGAACATGGGGGTTTCACTCAATGAAACTCTTATCACGTGTGATCATAGCATATTAAACAATACCATTAATTTGAGTACATATTGGAAAATACCTCTAAAAGTCACATTATTTAACCCCTACCAATATAAATCCAATACATCTTCCTGATTTAAAAATCCCCTACCTTCACTATATATTGTAAGTATCCATTTTTTCATTAACATTTTTTATATCCCTTTATATTTTTTCATTAACTTTGAACTCCTTTTTTATAATTGCCAATATAAAAACCTTTTACCCTCTATATATCCTGCAATATCTTATGTCATTTTTTCCTCATTATATATCTCTCAATATGAACCCACGTGCTATGGTATTGCTCCCGTAGTTAAGCCCTTGTGATATTGAAATGGACCTTAATTTTTAAGTATTACTTATACTATATATATTTTATATTTCTATATATTATATATAAAAATATTCTTATTTATAGTTATATCTCTATTAACTAAGCTTTATAAGTTTTATATGTTTTGAAATATCATAGTTATTAACACAATCACATTAATAAATGTGGTTGGTATACGCTGATACACATACATCATACACATACACAAACACATTACTAAATGTGGTTGATATACATTAATATATGTATATATCAAATTTCAGGAACAAATTGTAATGATATCAAACGACAAAGGTTATTGGATTTAAATAAACAATCATACATGTATTACATGTTTTTTTATAATAAACAATAAAATTTGATTAAATTAACTATATCAAATCGAGTAGTCTTGAGTTCGACTTTTTGAAGGCTTTTACAGTGGATTTTTCTGGTGTAATTTCTCTAAAATCCGGGAGGAATTCATTGATCAGAGAAGTTTGATTGCTAACCTTGCACAATTGAAGTTCCCTAGGGGTTTTTGAGAGTGTCGATTCCATATATAGAATAAAAAAACCAGTTTAAATAACAAAAACCAAATTTTACCTCAAATGTTTTCACTGGATTCCGGCACCTGAAACTCCAAAAAGTCGCACTAAAGACAACTCCATATCAAATGAGACCTTACGAAAATTGTGCGTAGATTATCAAAATCTAAGTGTAGAGCATTCAACCTAGTATTTCTAGTGAGACCTACAAAGTACCAGCAACATAAAAAAAATAAAAATAAAAATAAATAACTGACATATCAACATAAAAATTTTAAATGCATAACACAAATCTCAGTGCAATAAGAAATAACATGTTAAACTGGATATCGAATTAGATGGAATAAAAATAAAATAAATTATTTTTAAAAAATAGTAAATTTTAATTTTCAAAGTTAAACTATAGAAATATTTTATTGGATTTTTGGTCAAAACAAAATTAATATGGCTTGACCAAAAACCCAATCCATAATATTTGTTTGGGAAGGAATAATAAAGAGTTTAGTATACATGGTGATTAATTAAAGTGTTTTGGTTGAGGTTTTCAAAACATGCTAGGTTTTGGACAATTTTTTGGGAGTCAAATATTATTGTCTGATTTTGAGGAAATTAGACGAAAAAGTATACCAGAAAACCTTCCAAACATAGCACAGGTAGACTAAGATGTTGTGTAATTCTTTTATGTTTTGATTATTTTTTTTGGAATTCGATGATAAAACTTTAGGTAAGTGTAACATACATAACAGTCAAATATAAAAATAAAAATTACCTTTGCCATTGTTAACCATTGTTTCTATGTAATTATTATGAACTTGGCAATGAATATCTATATGCACTATATGATTTTGGGTTTTCATTATATATATTGATTTTAACGTGGAGGTCCACGTGGTTCCTGCTGTCGGATGCTTGTTGACAGTACATCACTTATATGATAGTCATATCACGGTACTTTATATTTATGATACCTCTAGTGATTAGTTATCGTTATCCGATTCATAGCTCCTATGATTAATGTCCCGAAGGACAATTCGAGAATATCATATCTCTTAACCTTATTATTTGATTTTTCATCCAATGTTGATTTCATTCACAATGATTTAAGAATTAATTAAACGGATTCATTGTACTGGTATTTCACATGGGTTGTAATACTTGTTTGACACATGCCCATCCATTCACTGTCGGATTTGGGGTCTTTGGGATCTATGGTGGAGCCTTTTACGGTACCTGTTTAGGGTATTGACCACCGTGAAACCCTAACCAACTTCTCATTTATGTTTTTGAGCTTTGCCGGCGTTGCTCCTCTGCAACTCTGCCACATCCTGAGCCTCTTCAACCCCTCTGTCATTCTTCCAGCTCAAGCAAGGCTTGCCATGGCGTATTTCGGGATAGGTAACCCCTACCTCTCGTCCAGATTTGGGGTCTAGCCCTTTACAGCGGAATTTAAACAGTTGGTGAGTTTATTTTAAGATTGCTCGTTGCTTTGTTTTCGTAGGGATATTGTAGTGGCATTAAGCCGCTTGCTTTGCACGCAGGTTGCTTGAAAAACAAATTGGATTGTGTAATGGGTTTTCTGGTTCCCTAGATCTTTCTTCCCAGCTATGCATTCTCTAGTTCTATGGTCCTTCCTCCCTTCTGTGAGAGGTAAATTTCTCCACAATGAAGCTGATGTCCGACTTATCTATTCTAGCATTTGTCACATGTCTTTTAACTCATTTTTAACACCTCAAATGATTATCTTGGTGCACGGTTTCCACTGGTCTGCCAATTTTATACCAGGTATTGTAGTTTCAGTACTCACAGGCTTTCTCATAGTTTTTACACTTCGTATCCATTTTAGACAGTATGTTACCTAACCTTTCACATTTTGTTTCCATTATGAAGCAGGTAATCGCTTCTTTGCTTCCCTGGTGTGATTCAAGTAACTAAATTTATCGTTTTCATTTTTGGACTTCTACAGCTACGATAACCCTATCATTTTATTCATAGGTACTTGAATTTTTATCGATGGGAGGGTTTAACCTCTAGAGCAGAGTTTAGCCTCTTTTAGCTCCCCAGTTCCTTGCGATTTAGGTTTTATTGTAATAAGGTTTTAAGGCTCCAATGTCGTATACATTGATAGCCTATTTATTTTGTTAAGGGTTTCGCCCCGAAGAACAGTTTAACATGCAAGTTGATTGTGCTATATTTAGTTTAATTTTTAAGGCTTAGCATTGTTTTCTATTTAGACATGCAATGGTCTTTGCTATATATTTATTGTTCCTTTGCTTGCTGGTTGAACCCTCGACCCAGCTAGGAGTAAAAATCTCTTAGTGAGACAGAGTTTAAGTATTGTGTACAATTTTGCAATGATTGGTAAATACACTTATGGACTTTTTTATAGTGATATGTTTCAGTCTCTTCTTAAATACAATTTTTCTTCTTGATAGAAATCGATGTTCAATGTTTTCAAATTCTACGCAATAGTGTTATAATGGATTTTCATTTTCTTGAGCATTTTCATTATTATGTTCTATTAAGTTAAAAACTCATTTGTTTGTCTTACCCATAATAGGGTCTTTCTGCAATACTGGCAGTGGTCAATATATATATATATATATATATATATATATATATATATATATATATATATATATATAGATATCGGTTATTTACATATTTAGATGTTTACCTCGACATTTCTTTGTCCTGAGTTTCTACAATATGAGATTACTTTAAAATTTCGCATGGAATAGTTTGGTTAAGATTGGGGTTTTAACCCTCTTGTTTCTTTGGTAATTTTATCTGTTTGTTCAAGGGTGTTCAGACCATCCGTTTTCTGAGTTGTTTCTAAACACTCATCTTGTCCGAGTAAATCATAGAATGAAGAGATTAACAACCAGTTTGGGTACAAGGTCTCGACCAAGGACCTAAACTAACGGTTTCTCTGGAATTTGTTTTCATGTAGAAGTTATTTCTGTCTTACTGTGTCTAATGATATAAATATTACCCTTCCTTAAAACAATCAAGAATTTTCAAGAAGTGCATTTTCACAGAGTCAGCATAATAATAGAAATTCTATTATAAATTTCTCGATTACTTCAAAAAAATATTAATCATTTATATTTACAATACTTCTTTGTGTAAAATTCCGCACTTCATAATTTAAGAACAATTTCCATTTTAAAAGAATTATGTCCAAAACAACATATCTAATTTTGACTACCTCAATAGTCTGTATACTTATCTGGTCTCAAAATTTTCTGATGATGTCCTCCCTACCATGAGAGAGGTGATTATGTCCTCATCTCCCCCCATGCTCCACACCTTAGATGAGTAGGTTGACAGAATTTTGGAAGAGACTTCGGGACCCCAAATCTAGTACTCTTGTTTTTCAGGTTTTAGAACATTGAGTGTTTCCACTGGTCACCACCAGCTCAGGAATCATCACTCTCTTCCTTCCTCTCCTCAGTCACATAAAAAAACCCTATTTCCTCACTGGGATGTGCTTTTATCCCCATGTTAGCATCAGTAAATTTTGTTTCAGCAAATGATGGCTAAAACAAGTCTTTAGTCTTCAAAAAACAAATTTCCTGCAAAATTTGTGACTTCTTGTAGCCTCTTTGTGTTCCTTGTCCAAAAGGTCCATTTCCTTGATATTTACACTTCAAGACCTTCAAAATCCTGATGTTTCCAAAGAAATAATTATTTCCTAAAGGTTCCATTTTCATCGTTTCATTCCCCCAATTTCATCTTCACAAAATGCCCCTATATCACTCATTTTCCTTGTAAAAAGCCCCCTTTCCTCTCTCATTTATCCTTATTTTCCTCAAAAAACCCTTTAAAACCACTAAACCCTTTCTTATTTGGTTTTAAAAATCCTTTTTACTTCATCCAGAACACCAAAAACCCATAAAAAACACATAAAAACCTTTAAAGAACCTCTTCGGCCCCTTTAGGGCCTTAAGCCCCTTTCGCCTAAAGCCCCATACCCTATTTCTGCATAAGACCAAGTCCTATGACCAGAGTGCTAAGCCCATCAGCCTTTCGACCTTTTTCCTTTCCCCACGACCTTTTTTCCTTTGTAAAATTTTTTCCGCCGATGCGAAGCCCTAAGCATTCTGTCGCATCAGCCATCACATATCGGCATTTCTTGTTTCCACTCCCTAAACTTCTTTTTCCCTGCCGATGCGATCCCTCGATATAATCCCGCCGATGCGATCCCATCGCATAGGCCATCGGATATCGACAATCCCCATTTTCGTTGTCTCGAATCCTTTCTCCGCCGATATGCTGATCTCCCAACGAAAACATCAGTCTTCCCCAAGATCTGACGACTACCGCTCCATCGCATCGCTCCGCTTCATCGCATCGGTGCGTCGGCAATCTCCGTCCCTTTGTTCTCAGACCCTTTCTCCGCCGATATGTGATCCTGCGATTTGATCTGAACCGTTGATCAAGTCTGATCGAACGGTTCACATTGTTTTACACAAATTGCTTTCAAAACCTGCCCTTTTCATTCTCATTAATCTGGACCGTTGATCTTTTCAATCCAACGACCATCGCTAATTTTCTCTTTTGCACTTCGCTTGTCTTCTCCCCACTTCATTCTTTTCTATACATCTTCGAGAATATCTTGACCATCGATCCTCACGATCCGACGACTCAAAATTCTTCCCCTCTCTTCCACCCTGCTAGCATTATATACATTCCCTTTTGATCTGAGCCGTTGATCAAGTCTGATCAGACGGTCCTCGTTCAATCAGCACATCGCAAATTCAAAACCCCTCCTCCTAGCCCTTTTTTCCCTTTCTCTTCATACTCCGCTCCCGATCCCCTATTCCTCCACATAACTGCACCTTCTCCACTCCTTAAGCCCCCATCGGCATCGGCAAATCATATTTTTTCTTCGTTTTCCTTTCTTTTTTCCTTTGCTGATGAATAAACTCCTGATAAAATTTGCACCATTGATATACCAAGATCAATGGTTGTCATTACTCTGCTTCATTGCCCCTTTACCTCGTTCCATTGTTTCCTTAGGCAAATCCCACCATTGATCTTATTGATCCAACAGCTACACGCTCACCCTACCTTCCCCTCTTCCCTCCAACCCTTTTTCTTATCTAATTTCTCCGCGCTATGCATACCCCTTGAGCGATCTTGACTATCAATATTATTTATCTGACAGTCATCGCACTCCCCTCTCATCCTCTGGCACCCGACCATCCCTCCTCATGTGTCTGCACAAAAGAATCTTGATCATAGATCAAAGGCCTCAAGCCTTTATCTAACGTCTAGTATGCCCCTGCCTTCCATCCCATCTGCAAATCATATACCCTGCTACACGAAAAAATAGGTGATGTCACTACGGTCCCACCACCTCATCCACCGATCAACTTCACATTTTCGTGCTCCCTCTCTGCCGTCAATCTGCATCCTTGCAGATCGGACGGCTGACGCACTCCAACCACCAAAATCTCCCAACGCGTAGCTTGGACGCGAAATTGGTGGTATTGGGAGGATAGGCACCGCCCGATGAATGATATCGCATTTTTTCAAGTGTAAACCACTTACCGCCTAAATTGTGCGCGAAAACCGCCGATGGTTTTTCCAAAACCACTTATCCATTTTTCGTGCCAAAATTCAAAATTGAACCCAGTTTTTGCAGGTTTTGTCCATGGAACCTACGCCTACATGCATTTTCACTTCCACACTGCTCCTTTCGCCCTCTGCTGAGCCTCCAAAGCATTTTATCCAATGCCGCAGGGTTTTATAACATTTTTGTTTGTTTTATACTAGATTTGATGGAGGTTATAAGGGAAAAAACCCTTCCCACAATCCATAAAGGGACAGGGCCGAAAGGTCACCACTTATGAAGCCAAAATAACGCAGAAAAGGAGTTATCAGTGTGTAAATTCTGGGTTTTTAATCAAATGTTTCATAAACATTGGTTAATCAGATCAAACCCTCGGCACACCAAAGACACTTGTACACAGAAAAGAAAACAGAAGAAGATAAAGTAAAGATTAAGAGATAAAGGGTTAAAGGCTTAAACCAAGAAAATTATGGATAAAGTGCAGTGATTAAAGAAAGAAATAAAGGCTAAAGACCAAAGGAAAAATAGATTAAAGGTTAATACAAGCAGGAAAAGATGAAAAGCCCGAAGATGATTATAAAGGCTTAAGGCGAAATTAGAGCTTTAAAATAGAGGGTTAAAGATAAAGGCCAAAGGATTAAAGAATAAAACAAGTGTTTTAACAAAAACAAAGGAAGGACAGCGAGGCAGGAAGAATTAAAGGTTAATACAGTTGACAAAGGACAGAAAGCCCGAAAGGTGGTTATAAAAGCCCAAAAGCAAGATCAAGGCCTAAATCAGTGTAAAGAGATTAAAGTTTTAACGTGAAATCAAGGAAGATCAGGCTAAAGCAGCCTCGGATACATAAAAAAGGAGCATTTATTCCCTTAATATATCAAACTGACACCTTTTGCCCACTTTCCATCCCAAAGGGCAAATTGGAAGTTATTACACTAAAGAAGATATTTAAACTGTTAGGATAGTTATTGTAAAAGATAAGATAAAGCCTTAAAGTCAACCGTTTCCACTTATATTTATCTTAGAGAGTAAAGACAGAGTTATTAAAACAAAGAGGTATCTACAGATGTTCCTACCTTATGCCTTGCATGGTTATCAAGGTCAGGAATGCATTTACTCTGTAATAAATGACATTTGAACCCTAAAACATAGTTCCACCTCCTCATTTTCAGTATAAATAATGCACTGGAACTCATTGTAAAAGTTGGATTTTGATGACTGATGCTAGAATAATACATAGTCCTTTGAAGCTCTTGAAGAGAAATTTGATGTCTTGGAACTCATGCATGATCTGATTCGCTTGTTGATGGAGAAGGATTGTTTGCAGGATCCATAGGCTTGGTTGATGGTGAAGTGTTCTTCTGTTTATGTTTTTCTAAGTTTTCCATTATGTTTTCCATCTTGCTATGTTGCAGTAGGACAAAGAATTTAGATTAAGATATGTCTTCTAATGGCACCTTAAATCTATTTGTCCTTCACTTCCTTAATGTTTTCTTCTGCTAGGATACATTAGAGAATTCATCTGTTTTCTCTCTAAGAAGTTCTTAGCTCGTCCATTTCTTGAATAACTTAGATCAGTTAGCATCAATTATGGTTTATGCTTAGCCCTGCATATTGTTGCCATTGAAATATTCTGTTCTTGGAACCATCTCTTTAAAGCAGCTTTGTCTAGGTTTGTCAAAGAAGTCTGTTTAAAATCATGCTCTTTGCATTTACTTAGCTAAATTTGTTTTAAGGAAGCCTTATAGCTGTAACTTTGGATTTTAGAGTTTTCTCTCTTTCTATGGTTATAGTTACTTTTATATCTTAAATGTTTTTTTGCTCTAGATGATAAAAGCTCTGAAAATTGAATAAGTTATTTATCTTTCTGTGTTTTTTATCTGAATGTTTGTCTTGGTTAATTATATGTTCTGTCTGAAATCAAATGTATTAGGTTTTTCTTATGATTTTGATTCTCTTGTTGTTCTTATCATTTTTCCAACTCCCTCAGTTTACAAGTATATAAAGGATTCTATTTCAGCCCTTTATTAATTTGTTGTTCTCAATATTTATGTCCATTTCATAAATCCATCATAACCTTAAAAGATCCACCAACCAAGTAAATTTTCCCTGCACATGCTCCTAAAACCATTGATAAAATCATCTGGACCTTGATAGACTCCATTTCCCAATGAATCAACAATCTTCCATGTTTCCTATCTAAAATCTATCAAAGTATCATGCCCAACCAAACCCAAACAAACAAACTTGCACTTAATAACTAGCCTAAAATCAACCTTTTACAAGCATCAAGCTATATCCTTATAAACATATTTGAGAGATCCCTCTCTGAGACTAGGAGGGCTAGATCCTAGAACTCTAAAGCTTGGTTTGATGTTGCCCTTTTCAATTTGTATCTCAATCAATCTAGCAAATTATGGGGAGCTAACTTAGTGGTGATCACGGTGGGACCCCTGAGTTCATAGAAGCCTGAAAAACTCTTACGAACTCATATACATCCCTAGTTTGACTTAAAAACCAACCCATAGCCAGAGTAGAAACTAATTACTTCATCATCCTAGCAAGATAATAACTTAGTTAGGGGATACTCATTGACCTTAACGCTGCATAAAGAAACTGAAAACCCAAAAATACTCCCTAGATTGATCTTTTATCAAGAATTTGGTGGTGGACCATCAAACATTTTACCTTTATAAAAGCTAAAATTTCCACTTGGCGACTCCACTATCCGCCAGTAGGCCTTCCTCATTTCACTAGTCCCATAGGTTTTTCTAGGATTGTGTCAAATCAGTCCAAAATAGTCTTTAAGGCCTAGTTATACCTTGTGAGAATAAAGAGATCTGGCTCCATGAAGGACCTATACCAGATCACACCCGGATCCAAATCCTCCTGAGATAGTTGATAATCCAGAAAGTATCCTTAGGAAATCCCCTAAATCGAAGACTTCAACTGTTGCCAGACCAATTCATAGAGCTAATTCTGTCCCTGAAAATCTCTCAGCTCTGCAAGATACACAAGTTGACTTACCATTCATAAGAAACACATCCATAACTAAGTCACTTAGTGATATATATCAGATAGACTTTGAGTCTCCACACTCACCCCAACATATTGGTGAACATACTGATAGTAGAGAAACCACTCCACCTAATCTTCATTTCATTCATAACTTTGGTTTCTTTCATCCTAGATCTGCTCAACAGTCTCTTGATGATCCAAGTAATTCTGTTATCCATACACCCATTGTTCAAACTACTTCATTCCATCCTCCCCCTCCTTTCATAAACCCTCCACTTGTAAACCCCCCATTTTTTCCACAACCTCCTATCATGGCAACATGGTATGCTCCTCTAGTCCTTCCTTTACCTTTAGCAAATTTTCCACAGGAATATCAGTCCAAGATTCCATTATATGATGTTAATAGTTCTATTACTACTTCACAACATGTGGACAAGATGAATGACTATTGTGATAGAAATGAGATAGATGATGAAACCATTAAACTCAAATTGTTTACTCAAAGTTTCGGGGGAGAAGCAAGAAAATGGTTCAAGAACTTAACTCCTAATAGTATAAATGATCTCCCTTCTTTACTTCAAACATTCATAAATAAACAGGAATTTAGGAAGAACCCTCTTCAAATACTTTCAGATTACAACAACCTCAAGAGAAACACTGGGGAAAGTGTTCAAAATTATTGCACTAGATTTAATAGTGTTTATAATGCACTAGCCCCAGATTTGAAACCACCACAAGGCTCATCTTTGGCCAAATTCACGAAAGGGACCCCTTAACTTTAGAAGACATGCAGAAGGGAGCTCTTAGTGTAGAAGAAAATATGATTGAGAAGAGAGCTAGAATGAAGACTGAGAAGAGGGTATCATTTAGGGATGAAGTTGCACCTTCCACATCTAAATCAAAAATGGAAAGGACGATGGAGGAGATGATGAAGAGGATGAGCATATATGAAAGAGCTCAATCTAGAGAAAACTTAACACCTCCTCAAAATAGAAACCAATCCCATAATCAAAATCATAACTTTAGGAGAAATCAACCTCAAATCAAACAAAGAGAGAGTGACCAACAAATCAGACCCCCTTTCCAAGACAACTATGTAGATGAAGAAGAAAGAGAGCCTGAGCAATTGGAAGAATACCATGTAAATGTCATAGGTTCGGATGATGAGGATAACACATTTCTTACTGAAGAAGAACAAAGGATTTTTTCTTCAAAACCAAATGAGAAATCATATGAATATTCCGAAGACTATAGATTAGGATTTGAGAACGCCATAATGGAAGTCCATAGGCAGTATAACCTTAGGAGCAAGAAGAGTCAAGATGTTCCTAAAATAGATCAGCCAAACACTGTTGTTAGAAAAACCTCTGAACCTATCCCTAAAAAGATAGTAGAAAACACAAATACTATGTCTAAAAAGACTGAAATAAACAAGCAAAAGACTAGCTAGCCTAGTAATGATTCAAGCTGCCCTAGTACTTCAAATAGTGGCCATGAAAAAACCTTGCTGTCCAAACCTTGAAATTAGAATCAGCAAATTAAAAATGTAGAAAAGTTCATGGCTGATAAAACTGATGTAAATGCAATAAAGACACCTGTGCCTTTCAGTTTTGAGGGGGAGATTTCCAAAATCAAGATCATTATACCCCTCACTGAATTAGTAACCCAAGAGGTATATAGATCCTAGATCTTCAAAGTATTAAACATAGGAAAGGATACTGATACCTTGAAATTAACTGATGATAAACTAGAACTGTTGTTTGGTCCTGAAGTAGAAGGAAGATATCAATAAGGAGCAATCCCTCCTTTCTATGTCAGTCTAAACATACATGAAAAAATTCTGCATAATGCTATGCTAGACTATGGTGCCTCACACAATGTCATGCCAAAGGTTTTCATGGAGAGATTGGGCCTAGAAATCACAAAGCCCTACAAATACTTGTATTCTTTTGATTCCAGTAGGGTTAAGTGTCTGGGCCTAATCAAGGATCTGTGTGTCAATCTGGCACAAATTCATGCTAAGAGTCTAGTCATGGAGAGAGTTGTGGTTGACATTCCCCCAAAGTATGGCATGATTTTATGTAGATCATGGGGGGCCAAACTCTAGGGCAGCCTTCAAATGGACATGATGTATGCCACCATCCCAGTCTTCAATCAAACAAGAAGATTGTACCAGGAATCCCGCATGAAATACATGGTGAGTAACATAGATAAGCCAAATAATACACTAGTTTATTCCATTCACTCAAACCTTGACTCCTTCATCCTGTACAATGAAAATGACATAAGTGAACAAGTGAATAACAATGAGAGAGAACTAAGTCCCCCGGAACAATCAAACCAGCTATCTAATCAAGAAAATGACTCCCAAAACTCTAACAAATCTGAAGTACAGAACATTGACAAAACTGAAATTGACACCCTTTGGCATACGAGTTTTGATGGTTCTTATGGTAAGGCCGGATCAGGGGCTGGTTTTTGGATTCACAACACAAATGAAGGCCATTCCTATAGGTTATATTTTCAATGCACCAATAATGTTGCATAATATGAGGCTCTCCTTATTGGTCTATACTTACTTAAAAATCTCAAAGCCAAGAAAATCTTGATCCAAGGAGATTTTGAACTAATCATCAATCAAATTAAGGGAGAATATTCAGCCAAGAACCCTAGGTTAAGGGAATATAGAAATTATTCCCTAGATCTTCTCAAAACCTTTGAGAAATATGAGCTTACTTTCATCCCCAGGGCCCAAAACTGCCTTGCCAATGAGCTTGCCTTTGCTGCCAGCAATTTCTCTTTACCGTATGAAAACAATGAGTGCCTCATCAAAATAAAGAATAGGCCTACAGTACCAGACAACTTGAACCATTGGCAAGTGTTTGACAATGATGACCAAATAGATGATTTTCTGCAATCCAGAAATAACTTTTCAAGCATAAAACAAAGTTTGATATTTGAAAGAAATAATTCTGCTAAAAAACAAACTCCCAAAACAAAGATTCCCTTTAATGATGATATAAATCACCTTCAAAACCCTTGTGTTGCAGAAGTGTTTGATAAATTAGATCAAAGAGAACTTGAAATTCTACAATACAAAGATGACACCTTGCCAAGAGGCCTTACACCACTAGAAGAGTTGTTTGATTTTAATGATGTAGCTAAATAGCCCAAGATGGAACCAATAGAAACAAGTGTAGAAGAGTGTAACATTAGAGGGATGAAAGATCCCAAAATAATCAAGCTGTCCAAAACCATCCCATCTCACACCAAACAGAAATACATTGAGCTTTTTAGAGAATTTAAAGATGTGTTTGCTTGGGGGTATGAAGACTTGAAATCCTATGACACCAAAATCATCCAACATAAAATTCCTCTAAAAGAAAATCAGAAACCATTTAAACAAAATTTGAGAATAATAAACCCCCTCTTGTTACCTTCAATTGAGAAATAAATCAAAAATATGTACGATGTCGAATCATAGTCCCTATCCGATGCTCAGAGTGGGTGTCCAACCTTGTGTCAGTTATGAAGAAGATCGGGGAAATTAGGCTTTGTATTGACTTCAGAAATTTGAACAAAGCCTCATTGAAATACAATTACCCCTTTCCTAAAATGGATCACATACACCAAAAAGTAGTTGGTTCACAAAGAATCTTATTACTAGATGGATTCTCAAGTTATAACCAAGTTCTAGTCTTTCCAAGTGACCAACTTAAAACTTCTTTCACTACACCTTGGGGTACGTTCATGTATGTTAAAATGCCATTTGGTTTAATGAATGTAGGGGCTACTTTCCAAAGGGCAATGGACATAGCTTTTTCAGAAGACATAGGATACTTCATAGTCATATACCTTGATGACATCGTTGTCTACTCTAAGACTGATGAGGAACACTTAGTCCACTTGAGAAAAGTCTTAGAAAAATGTAGAAAGTATGGCTTATCCCTAAATCCTAGGAAAACTCTGTTTGGCCTTCAGGAAGGAAAACTCTTAGGTCACATCATCTCTGAGGAAGGAATCAAGGTAGATCCCAAAAGAATAGAAGGCATCTTATAAACCAACCATCCTAGGAATATTAAAGAGTTGCAATCTTTCATTGGAAATATTAACTTCCTAAGAAGATTCATCCCTAACCTTGCTGAGCTCCTAAGAAATATCACGAATATTTTAAAAAAGGAAGTAGGAGCAAAGTGAAATATGGAAGCAAAACAATCTTTTGAGCTGGTAAAACAAGCACTCACACAAACACCAGTCTTAATCAGCCCTGATTTCACCAAGAACTTTTAAATTTTCTCCTTTGCCTTTGAACATACTGTGGCAACAATATTGTTGCAAAAGAACATCATAGGGCAAGAGCATCCCATAGCTTTCTTCAGAAAAGCCTTAAGAGATGCCCCTCTAAAGTATAACATTATGGAAAAACAAGCCTTTGCCTTAATCAAAGCTTTGGAGGATTTTAGAGTTTATATTTTGCATTCACATATCATAGCCTTTGTCCCAAACATGGTTGTCAAAGATATACTTAATCAAGACCCTGATGGTAAAAGGGGTAAGTGGATAGCTACCATTTTAGAATATGATTTGGAAATCAGACCCACTAAATTGATTAAAGGACAAGGACTTGAAAAAATCATGGCTGAGTCAAACTTCCAAGCTTTAGATATGAAAATGGTTGATGTTTTGGAAGAGATAGAAGAATGCGCAGCACCATTCATTGAAGAAACATTCATGAAATCCCCTTGGTATGCTGACGTCATATATGTGTTTCTTTATCTGAATGCTCCTCCTTCTTTGTCAAAAACAAAAGCTATATTTGTCAAACAGAAGGCTTTAAATTATTGTATATTAGATGGAGTTTTGTATTGGAGGAATGTTGTTGGAATATTGCTTAAATGTTTGTTGGAGATTGATGTAGAAAAAATCATGCGTGAGCTGCATGAGGGAGAATGTGGAGGAAATATTTACTGGAAGACTACAGCAAATAAAATTCTAAGATCTGGTTACTATTGGCCCACTCTTTTCCTAGATACTCAGAAACTTGTCATATCTTGCCATAAGTGTCAAATTTTTGATGGCAAGAGAAAATTCCTACCTTTACCCTTACATCCCATCAGTGTTGAGGCTCCCTTTCAACAATGGGGTTTGGACTTCATTGGGGAAATTCACCCATCATCCTCAGCCCAACACAAATGGATCCTCATGGCCACTGATTATTTTACCAAATTAATAAAGGCCATACCCACTAGGAATGCTACTAACTCTGTCATTATCAAGTTCCTTGAAACTAACATACTATCCAGATTTGGTTGTCCTAGAAAAATTATCACAGATAATGCTGTTGCTTTCAAATCTAAAAATATGGTTGAATTCTGCTATAAATATCATAACACATTGGGTCATTCTACTGCCTACTATCCCCAAGGGAATGGATTAGTTGAATCCTCCAACAAAAGCCTTGTCAATATTATCAAAAAACTGTTGGAGCAGAATCATAAATCATGGCATAGTAAGCTTATTCATGCTTTATGGGCTAATAGATTAACCACCAAAAATTCAATAAATATGTCTCCCTATCAGTTAGTTTATGTTATGGATGCAGTCTTCCCAACATCCTTAGGAGTTCCAGTCATGAAACTTCTTCAAGAAGTACAACCTGAAGAGAATGATATGCAGAGAAGGATCAATCAAACCATTCATTTATAGCAGTTAAGAGAGGAAGTGTACAACAGAACACAAATATTCCAAGAGAACATCAAGAAACTGTTTGAAAAAATGACTAAAGAAAATGATTTCCAAGTTGGAAATATAGTTCTAGTGTGGGATTGTAGAAGGGAAGAGAAAGGAAAACATGATAAGTTTGAAAATCTGTGGAAAGGCCCCTATATCATTGATTCAGTGAGATGCAACAATGATTTCTTTTTTAAGGAACTTGATGGAATAGATCTATTTGGAGGTCATGTCAATGGCAGGATGCTCAAGCACTATTTCTACCAAGAATCTTAGTTTCAAAAAAATTTCATTGTATATAACATTGCTCTTTAAAATTTGAAAAAGAAAAACACAAAAACAATAGAAAATGAAAAGAGGGCAGAGTAGTAAAAGAAGAAAGGTACAGCCCCATACCCAAAAAAGAGAGTTTCTGAAAGTGAGCTAGTCTAAATGCCACTGTTGATTCAAAATAATATCTTGTTCAGTCATCTAGCCTAATCATGGTTGAACATGCTTTAAATTTATGTTGATAAGCTAGTAGAAAATTTGATTGATAAAAAATTATTTCAGACTTAAGTTATTCAGAGAAAGATAGATTAGGAGATTGAAAAGATACTGGTTCCACATGCTTAAAAAAGAACCAAAGAGATAGATAAAGATGCCTGACAAAAGACAAAATCATGGCCTTATCTTTCTGATTTACTTTTATGCTAAATAATGTTGTTGTGCAAGCTCAAATGCCACTACTTGTAATTATTCTATCATACAGCCTAAACTTGATTGAGTAAATTTGAATTTCATGCTGATAGGTTAGTGAAGAAGATTTTCCAAACTGTATAATATTAGCTTATCAGTAGAATAGGTTAGGATAGAAAAGAATGGTTCAAACAAACTCAAAATCTGAACCAAGGAAAGGAAAAAGATAGCTCTAAATAGATCAAAACTAGAGCTGGAAAAGAATAGAAGGATGTTTATAATTTTCAGATCTTAAGCCTTAACAATTTTGTTTTATTTTTTCTGCAAATAAAGTCTATGTGCAGCTTGTACATACATCCATAGACACCATAGCAAATCAGATAGTTTAATCCTGATTTAGCTATATTTTAAATTTATGTTTTAGAATGTAGATAATAAGATATGTCATACAGTTTAATCTTGACAGATAGTAGTATAGGTAGAAATGAAAAGAGTTCAAAAGCTTAATCTAAACTCTTGGAAGAAATAGGGATAGATTTAGATTAGTTTCCTACTTTCAATAAAATAATAAAATGTTGATGTCAAAGGTTTGCAAGTCCAAGTGCAACTTTTGAAGAAAAAATGTTAGGAAAGTAGGATGTGTAGGTAGTATGTTTGGGAGAAATTTGTTTGCTGATACAAAGTACTGATCATCTTTTTTTTAAGCAGCATGATCAATGAAGAAAAGGCTATCAATGGATCAGGCACATGTCTACATTCCAGAGATCAATTTCTGATGTTCTTGACACCTCCAAGGAGCTGCCATCACCAAGTGGAGCCACTGTTAGCCATCAGTAAATTTTGTTTCAGCAAATGATGGCTAAAACAAGTCTTTAGTCTTCAAAAAAAAAATTTCCTGCAAAATTTGTGACTTCTTGTAGCCTCCTTGTGTTCCTTGTCCAAAAGGTCTATTTCCTTGATATTTTCACTTCAAGACTTTCAAAATATTGCTGTTCTCGAAGAAAGAACTGTTTCCTAAAGGTTCCATTTTCATCGTTTCATTCCCCCCATTTCATCTTCACAAAATTCCCCCATATGACTCATTTTCCTTGTAAAAATCCCCCTTTCCTCTCTCATTTATCCTTATTTTCCTCAAAAAACCCTTTAAAACCACTTAACCCTTTCTTATTTGGTTTTAAAAATCCCTTTTACTTCATCCGGAACACCAAAAACCCATAAAAAACACATAAAAACCTCTTACGCCCCTTTTGCCTAAAGCCCCAACCCCTTTTTCCACATAAGACGAGGTCCTGTGACCGGAGTGCTAAGCCCATCGGCCTTTTCACCTTTTTCTTTTTCCCGTGACCTTTTTTCCTTTGTAAAAAATTTTCTGCCGATGCGAAGCCTCGGGCGTTTTATCTCATCGGCCATCGCATATCAACATTTCTTATTTCCACTCCCAAAACTTCTTTTTCCCTGCCGATGTCGCATATCGACAATCCCTGTTTCCGTTGTCTTGGATCCTTTCTCCGCCAATATGCTGATCTCCTGACAAAAACTCCACAGTCGATCTTCCCCAAGATCCGACGGCTACCACTCCATCACATCGCTCCGCTTCATCACATCGGCGCGTCGGCAATCTTCGTCCCTTTGTTCCCGAACCCTTTCTTCGCCGATATGCGATCCCTCGATTTAATATGAACCGTTGATCAAGTCTGATCGGACGGTTCACATTGTTTTGCACAAATTTCTTTCAAAACCTGCCCTTTTCATTCTCATTAATCTGGACCTTTGATCTTTTCAATCCAACGGCCATCGCTAATTCACTCTTTCACACTTCGCTTGTCTTCTCACCACTTCATTCTTTTCTACACATCTCCGAGAAGATCTTGACTGTCGATCATCATCCGACAGCTCCAAATGCTTCCCCTCTCTTCCACCCCACCAGCCTTATATACATTCCCTTTTGATCTGAGTCATCGATCAAGTCTGATCGAATGGTCCTCGTTCAATCGACACATCACAAATTCAAAACCACTCCTCCTAGCCATTTTTTCCCTTTCTCTTCATACTCCGCTCCCGGTCCCCTACTCCACATAACTGCACCTTCTCTGCTTCTTAAGCCCCCATAGGCATCGACAAATCATATTTTTTCTTCGTTTCCCTTTCTTTTTTCCTCTGCCGATGAATCAACTCTCGATAAAATTTTCACCATTGATCTACCAAGATCAACAGTTGTCATTACTCTGCTTCATTACCCCTTTACCCCGTTCCATTGTTTCCTCAAGCAAATCCCACCGTTGATCTTATTGATCCACCCTACCTTCCCCTCTTCCCTCCAACCCTTTTTTTTATCTAATTTCTTCGCGCTATGCATACCCCTTGAGCAATCTTGACCATCGATCTTATTGAGCTGACGGTCATCACGCTCCCCTCTCATCCTCTGACACCTGACCATCCCTCATCATGTGTCTACGCAAACGAATCTTGACCGTAGATCAAAGGGCTCAAGCCTTGATCTAATGGCTACTATGCCCCCGCATTCCATCCCATCTCCAAATCATACACCCTGCTACGTGACAAAATAGGTGATGTCACTACAATCCCACCACCTTATCCACTGATCAACTTCATGTTTGTGCGCTCCCTCTCTGCCGTCAATTTGCATCCCTGCAGATCGTACGGCTGACGCACTCTGACCACCAAAATCTTCCAACGTGCAGCTTGGACGCGAAATTGGTGGTATTGGGAGGAAACACGTCGCCTGACGGATGATATCGTGTTCGTTCAAGCATAAACCACTTACCGCCTAAATCGTGCGCGAAAATCGCCGATAGATTTTCCAAAACTGCTTTTCCATTTTTCACGCCGAAATTCAAAATTGAACCCAGTTTTCGCAGGTTTTGTCCATGGAACCTATGCTTGTTTGCATTATCGCTTTCGCACTGCTCCTTTCACCCTCTTTCGAGCCTCCAAAGCAGTTTATCCAATGCCGCAGGGTTTTATAAAGTTTTTGTTTGTTTTATACAGGATTTGATGGCGATTCTAAGGGCGAAAACCCTTCCCACAGTCCATAAAGGGACAGGGCCGAAAGGTCACCACCTCTGAAGCCAAAATAATGCAGAAAAGGAGTTATGAGTGTGTAAATTCCGGGTTTTTATTCAAATGTTTCATAAACATTGGTTAATCAGATCAAACCCTCGGCGCACCAAAGACACCTGTACATGGAAAAGAAAACAGAAGAAGATAAAGTAAAGATTAAGAGATAAAGGGTTAAAGGCTTAAACAAAGAAAATTATGGATAAAGCGCAGTGATTAAATAAATAAATAAAGGCTGAAGACCAAAGTAAAAATAGATTAAAGGTTAATACAAGTAGGAAAAGACGAAAAGCCCGAAGATGATTATAAAGGCTTAAGGTGAAATTAGAGCTTTAAAACAGAGGGTTAAAGATAAAGGCCAAAGGATTAAAGAATAAAACAAGTGTTTTAACAAAAACAAAGGAAGGACAGCGAGGAAGGAAGAATTAAAGGTTAATACAGTTGACAAAGGACAGAAAGCCTGAAAGGTGGTTATAAAGGCCCAAAAGTAAGATCAGGGCCTAAATCAATGTAAAGAGATTAAAGTTTTAAAGTTAAATAAAGGAAGATCAAGCTAAAGCAACCTCAGATACATAAAAAGGGAGTAGTTATTCCCTTAATATATCAAATTGACACCTTTTCCCACTTTCCATCCCAAAGGGCAAATTGGCAGTTATTACACTAAAGAATATATTTAAACTGTCAAGAAAGTTATTGTAAAAGATAAGATAAAGACTTAAAGTCGATCTTTTCCACTTATCTTTATCTTAGAGAGTAAAGACAGAGTTATTAAAATAGAGAGGTATCTACAGATGTTCCTACCTTATGCCTTGCATGGTTATCAAGGTCAGGAACGCATTTACTCTGTCATAAATGACATTTGAACCCTAAAACATAGTTCCACCTCCTCATTTTCAGTATAAATACTGCACTGGAACTCAATGTAAATGTTGGATTTTTATGACTGATACCAGAATAATACATAGTCCTTTGAAGCTCTTGAAGAGAAATTTGATGTCTTGGAACTCATGCATGATCTGATTTGCTTGTTGATGGAGAAGGATTGTTTGCAGGATCCATAGGCTTGGTTGATGGTGAAGTGTTCTTCTATTTATGTTTTTCTAAGTTTTCCATTATGTTTTCCATCTTGCTATGTTGCAGTAGGACAAAGAATTTAGATTAAGATATGTCTTCTAATGGCACCTTAAATCTGTTTGTCCTTCACTGCCTTAATGTTTTCTTCTGCTAGGATACATTAGAGAATTCATCTTTTTTCTCTCTAACAAGTTCTTAGCTCGTCCATTTCTTGAATAAATTAGATCAGTTAGCATCAATTATGGTTTATGGTTAGCACTGCATATTGTTGCCATTGAAATATTCTGTTCTTGGAACCATCTCTTTAAAGCGGCTTTGTCTAGGTTTGTCAAAGAAGTTTGTTTAAAATCATGCTCTTTGCCTTTACTTAGCTAAATTTGTTTTAAGGAAGCCTTATAGCTGTAACTTTTGATTTTAGAGTTTTCTCTCTTTCTATGGTTATAGTTACTTGTATATCTTAAATGTTTTTCTGCTCTAGATGATAAAAGCTCTGAAAGTTGAATAAGTTATTTATCTTTCTATGTTTTTTATCTGAATGTTTGTCTTGGTTAATTATATGTTCAGTCTGAAATCAAATGTATTAGGTTCTGCTTATGCTTTTGATTCTCTTGTTGTTCTTATCAGTTTTCCAAATCCCTCAGTTTACAAGTATATAAATGATTATGTTTTAGCCCTTTATTACTTTGTTGTTCTCAATCTTTATGTCCATTTCATAAATCCATCATAACATTAAAAGATCCACCAACCAAGTAAATTTTCCCTGCACATGCTCCTAAAACCATGGATAAACTCATCTGGACCTTGTTAGATTCCATTTCCCAATGACTCAACAATATTCCATGTTTCCTATCTAAAATATATCAAAGTATCATGCCCAACCAAACCCAAACAAACAAACTTGCACTTAATAACTAGCCTAAAATCAACCTTTTACAAGCATCAAGCTATATCCTTATAAACATATTTGAGATATCCCTCTCTGAGACTAGGAGGGCTAGATCCTAGAACTCTAAAGCTTGGTTTGATGTTGCCCTTGTAAATTTGTATCTCAATAAATCTAGCAAATTACGGGGAGATAACACCCCAGAGGAAAGGTAACTATTTTTTTTTAACTGTTTTCTGTTCAACCACTCTCAGTTCTTGGAATACTTTTATCATCAGTCTTCTTTTAATTTTATGGAACCAAAATTCCATAATTAAATTTTATTTCCAAAAAGAAAACATAATTAATTTATGTTTATCATTCATAGCCCTTCTCTCAAACAGAATGAATTTTTAGTCTCTTTTTAAAATAAATAACATAACAATTATTTTGCACTTAAGACAGTTGTCACAAATTCCCCCTTTGGAAGTAAACACCGTCCTCGGTGTTTCATTCTAGCTCAGAAAAAAATTATGGGTACGCCTCACGCACAAATTGTTTGTCTTCCCTGGTAGCACCCTCTGAACTGAAGTGCTTCCACTACACTTTAACCTGGGTTATGATTGGCCTCCAGAGCATGATTTCTCTCCGATCGAGTATACGTTGTAGTTCGACAAGAAATTCTTCGTCCGGTTCGACCTGCATTTAGCAAACCTTGAATTAAAATTTCATAAAACTTGGTATTTTAAGATAGGATTCTTTAATCTTACCCTACCTGAATGTTTTTCCAGTGGATTACATGCTTTGGGTCATACACATATCATTTTAGTAAAGACAAATGAAACACATTGTGCGCCCAGATATGGCTGGCTAAAGTGATCCGATAAGCCATAGGTCCCACTGTTTCCAATATCTGGAAATGTCCACAGAACCTGGGAGCCAACTTGGCACAAGAGGTCCACCTTAGTGTGATTTTATTAGTTTTAATCCTTACATACACATGATCACCCACTTCAAATTCATGGTAAGTTCTCTTTTTATCTTCATATACCTTTTGTTGATCTTGAGCCACTTTTAGATTTTGTCTGATCTTTCTCACTTCTGATTCCATCTTAACCGACATCTTTGGTCCAAGAATCAACCTGGTTTCGAAGTTGATCCAATTGATGGGAGTACAACACTATCGCCCATACAAAGCTTAAAAGGGGCTCATCTTAAGAGACTCTTGGTAACCATTATTGTATGCAAATTCTACCAAGTGTAGATATTCTTCACATTTCGTTGGTTGTTGCATCACGTACATGCACAACATATCTTCCAATATTTGGTTCACCCGCTCAATTTTTCCATCCGTATGGGGAGTGGTGTTGAAATTTATTTGGGTTCCAAAACCTATAAATAGGGCCTTCCAGAATTCTGAAGTAAACTTCACATCTCTATCTGATATAACAGTCTTTGGAATGCCATGCAGTCTAAAAATCTCTCTCATGAAGATATCTACTATTTGCACAGTTTTGTAAGTAGATTGCACAAGTATGAAATGTGCTGCTTTACTCAATATATCAACTACCATCGTAATGGAGTCATTTTTCCTTTTTGATCTTGGTATACCAGTAATAAAATCTAGGGATATAACTTCCCACTTCCATTTCAGCACTGGTATAGGTTGCAACAATCCAACTTGGTGTTGATGTTCCACCTTATCCTGTTGACACTCCATACATTTGTTTAAGTACACCACAATATTTCTTCGCATACCATGCCAGAAATATAATTTTCTTATTGTTTTCGGCATTTTCTGGTATCCTGGGTGTCTTGAGTAGTTATTGTGGTGATACTCATCCATGTTCAGTTCTTTTAAACTCATTCGGTTTGGGATATATAACTTTCCTTGAACGTTAACAATTGATCCTTGTTAATTCCATAGTCATAAGGTTTTTCTTGTCTTCTGGCTTCCTCCACTTGCTGCCATAAAAATCGTTATTCAGGATCCTTCTCGGCTACCTCTTTTATTTGATCTAAAAATTTACATTCAACTTGATTATAGTAAAGTTCATAAACACAATGTATTTTTCTCCTTAAGGCATCCGCCACACGATTCTCTTTGCCTTTTACATGTTGTATATCAAAATCAAATTCTCTTAGGAAGGCATTCCACCTTGCCTATCGAGCATTTAAATATTATTGCTTAAAGTAGTTGGTTAGGCTACTGTTATCGGTTTTTAATACAACTCTTTTTCCTAGCAAGTAGTGCCTCCATACCCGGAGTGCATGCACTATTGCTGTCAGCTCTAAATCATAGGCTGAATATTGTTGTTCATGATCATTTAATTTTCTCGATTCATAAGCAACCACTCTTCATTCTTGCGATAAAATTTCCCCAACTCCTTCATTACAAGCATCAATATAGACCTCAAATTCTTTTTTGGGGTTGGCTACCTTCAACACCGGGGCAGTGGTCAGTAAATGTTTCTACTTCTTGAAACTATTTTGACACTCACTAGTCCATTTAAATATTTCTCCCTTTCTTTGTAAAGATGTAATTGGAAAGGAAATCTTCGAGAATCCTTCAATGAACCGTCAATAGTATCTAGCCAACCCCATAAAGGAATGGATATCTGCCACTTTTTGGGGTACTGCCATTCCATACTATTTTTATTTTTCTCTAGATCAACCACTATTCTTTCAATAGAAATGACATGGCCTAGATACTGGATATGTTCTTTGAAAAAGTCACATTTGTTGAACTTGGCGTACAACTGATGTCTTTGTAACATCTCCAACATTGTCCTTAAGTGCTCCTTGTGCTCTTCCATGCTTTTTGAATAAATCAAAATATCATCAATGAATATCAGAACAAATATGTCCAAAAAGGGGTGAAATATGCCATGCATCAACCTCATAAATGTGGTTGGTGCATTATTTAAACCAAACGATAATACCATAAACTCATAATGCCCATATCAGGTATAGAAAGCAGTTTTGCATATATCCTCGTCTTTAATATGGATATGGTGATATCTCGATCTTAAGTCTATCTTTGAGAATACAGTTGCCCCCTTCACCTAATCAAACAGGTCATCAATCCGTTGCAATGGATACTTATTTTTTACTGTCAATTTATTGAGTTGTTTATAGTCCATGCACATTCGCATGGTTCCATCATTTTTCTTTACAAACAACACTGGTTATCCCTAAGGAGACACACTTGACCGAATGTACCCTTTGTCCAACAACTCTTGTAGTTTCATTTTCAATTCAGTTAGCTCTGGTACATTCATTCAATATGGTGCCCTTGAAATTGGTGATGATCCTGGCATCAAATCAATAGTGAGATAGATGTCCCTTCTTGGAGGTAAACCTAGTACATCTTCTGGAAACACATCCATGAAATATTGTACTAATGGTATGCTTTCCAACATAGAGGTCTTCTCCTTAGAATTAGAAAAACCCACCTAAATGGCATATATCTGACATCCCTTTCTAATACACTTACTCATTTGGGAGGCTGTGATAGGACACAACTGTAAGGGTTTCTTGATTCCTTATATTTCTTAACGAGTTCCATCTTGCATTCTATAGTATATAAGCTTCTCTTTACAATATACCAACGTCTAGTGTCTCTCCAACCAATCCATACCCAGTAGTACATCATAGGATCCCAAAGGTAGTACATTCAGATCAACATTTAACTGTTGGTTTCCAATTTCCAGTGTATAGTTTGTAATTTTGGCACAAAATTTTCTTTTTGCCCCAGTGGCTAGCTATACTAGCCAAGGATTTTTGAATTTCTGACTTTGTAATTTACAAATTTCTACTATTCTAGGGTTTACATAACTTAAACTGGCACCTGGGTCAACCAAATAGAAACAGGTTGTGAAAGTAACTTACCTTCCAGTTCTATCATCATTGGTTGATAATCCACCTGCCGATCCTCCAAAGCTACGTTAATTCTGGGTATGTTCCGGGCTACATCACCCACTGTAGAGGCTTCTTGTAGATTGGCTACTGTATCATTTCTTCCCCGCCGTGGGAAATTCTTATAATAGTGAGCCTCGCCACAACTCCAACGCTATAGAGGTGGTTTCTGGTTCGGTCCAAGTTCTGGCTTGTTGGAAGCCTCTGTAGGCTTTTCTTCCGTTGCCCACCAGGTTATTTGATGGTTTCTTCTGAACTGTTTTCTCACTAAATTCCTTTCAGAATTCTTAAAGTTATTGGTCGTAGAATTTTTGTAATTTTAACTGCTTTTCTGCCCTTTTCTTGTCTGCCAATTTTTTCCTATTTCTCCTTTTTCCTTGGACTGCAGGTAACACATTCTTGCCTTTCGAATTGCTTCGTCCATGGTCCTTGGATTCACGAACTCAATTCGTTCTTTCATGTGGGTCGGAAAACTACTTAAGAACCGTTGAACCTTAGCCTTTTCATCCCTTAAATAAGGAACATATCTTAATAAGGAAGTGAACTTGGTTATGTATTCATCCATTGTCATTTCACCCAACCTCAAATCATGGAATTATTTGGAATTTTGGTCATAGAAAAATTATGTTAGATATTTTTCCTTAAAGTATTGCTGAAATGCATCCCATGTCATGTTCTGGTCTTCAATACTGTAGACATTCTTGACATCCTCCCACCACAGGGTGGCCTTTTCTCTCAACTGATAGATGGCCAATTTGGCTTTTAGATTGTTTTTGTACTCATAAACTTGAAATTATTTGTTCATATTAATCAACCAATCTTTTTCCACCTCCTTTGCTTCTCCATCAAACGTAGGTGGTTTAATCTTTCGTAACTCACCTTGTAACTCCACTTTTTGTTTCTTAATCTCTTGATTTTTTGAAAATTTACTAGACTCAGTCTCATTATAGTTTATATTCTTGTTACTTCATTGTGAATGGCTTCTTTCCAGTCTGTCATTGGTTTGGTCCTTAGCTTGTCATTCATTTTCTTCTTGCGTATCTCTATCAGGAATGGGTTGTAACACTCCTTGATTCTGTTTATCGGGAAGGATTTTGAGTATCCTTTCATGCTCTTGCATCAAGCACTCATTTTCACTCCTAACCCGGACCATTTCTTCCTATAACTTCTACACAGTGCCTAGCAGTATACTAGTTTGGTGTTGTTGTTCTTCCAACGGTCTACTAGTCTGCTGGTGTTGATCTACACTCAATTGAATCCACATTTCCGGACTCATTTCTGGATGGGACTGGGGTGTGGGTTCCCCTACATTCTAGGGTGTTTTCTGTGTCGATCCCCTCCTCATTTTACCTTCCACTATGTTATTTCTTTTTCTGTGCACCGTTTACACACAACATTTTATCACGTTAGGTGACCCATTTGGTCCCAGTGTATGAATGCTACTCTAATACCACTTGTAACATACATAACAGTAAAATAAAATAAAAATACCTTCACCATTGTTAACCATTCTTTCTATGTAATTATTATGAAGTTGGAAATGAATATCTATATGCACTTTATCATTTTGGGTTTTCGTTATATATATTGATTATAAAGTGGAGGTCCATGTGGTTCGTCCTGCCAGATTCTTGTTGAAAGTACATCACTTATACGATATTCATATCACAGTACCTTATATTTATAATACCTCTGGTGATTAGTTATCGTTATCTGATTCATAACTCCTATGATTAATGTCTCGAAGGATAGTTCGAGAATAACATATCTCTTAACCTTATTATTTTATTTTTCATGCGTTGTTGATTGCATTCACGATGAGTTAAGAATTATTTAAATAGATTTTTTGTACTGGTATTTCACATGGGTTGTACTACTTGTTTGACACCTGCCCATCCATTCAGTGTCGGATCTGGGGTCTTTGGGATCTATGGTGGTGCCTTTTACGGTACCCGTTTAGGGTATTGACCACCATGAAACCCTAACCAACTTCTCATTTGCGTTTATGAGCTCTATCGGCATTTCTCCTCTATAAATTTGTCGTTTCTTGAGCATCTTCAACCCCTCTGCCATTTTTCCAGCTCAGGTAAGGCTTTCCATGGCGTATTTCGGGACAGGTAACCCCTACTTCTCGTCCAGCTTTGGGGACTAGCACTTTGCAGCAGCGGTTAACCATTTGGTGAGTTTATTTTAAGATTTTTCATTGGGAGATTGTAGTGGTGTTAAGCCACTTGCTTTGTGCCCAGGTTGTTTGAAAAACCTAGTGGATTATGTAATGGATTTTCCAGTTCACTGGAGCTTTGTTCCCAGCTATGCATTCTCTAGTTCTCTGATTCTTCCTCCCATCTGTGGCAGGTAAATTTATCTACAATGGCACACTTGTCTGACTTATCTATTCTAGCATTTTTCAGAGGTCTTTTAACTCATTTTTAACACCTCAAATGATTCTCTTAGTGCAAGGTTTCCACTGGTCTGCCAAATTTTATACCAGATATTGTAGTTTCAATACTCATAGGATTTCTCATAGTTTTTACACTTCATATCGATTTTAGACAATATTTTCTCTAACCTTGCATCATTTTTTTCCATTATGAAGCAGGTACTCGATTCTCTGCTACCCTGGCGTGATTCCAGTAACTTCATTTATAATTTTTGTTTTTGGACTTCTACGACTACGATAACCCTATAGTTTTATTCACAGGTACTTGATTGTTTATGGATGGGAGAGTTTAAAATCCAGAGCAAAGTTCTGCCTCTTTTAGTTCCCTGGTTCCTTGCGATTTAGGTTTTCCTGTAATAAGGTTTTAAGGCTCCAACGTTGTATACATTGCTAGCCTATTTATTTTGTTAAGGGTTTCGCCCCGAAGAACAGTTTAACATGCAAGTCGATTTTATTGTATTTACTTTAATTTTAAGGCTTAGCCTTGTTGTCTACTAAGACATGCAATGGTCTCTATTATATATTTCTTGCTCCTCTACTTGCTGGTCAAACCCTTGACCCAGCTAAGAGTAAAAATCTCTCAGTGAGACAGAGATTAAGTATTGTGTACAATTTTGCGATGATTGGTTAATACACTTTTAGACTTTTGTATAGTGATATGTTTCAGTCTCTTCTTGAATACAGTTTTACTTCTTGATATAAATTGTTGTTTAATGTTTTCAAATGCCACGTAATAGTGTTATAATGGATTTTCCTTTTCTTGAGCATTTCATTATTTTGTTCTATTAATTTAAAAACTCATTTGTTTGTCTTACCCATAATAGGGTCTTACTGCAATACTAGCAGTGGACTATATATATGTATATATCAGGTATTTACTTATTTAGATGTTTACCTCGATAGATCTTTGTCCTGAGTTTTTATAGTATGATATTTCTTTAAAATTTCGCATGGAACAATTTGGTCAAGATTAGGGTTTTAACCCTTCTGTATCAATTTTTTGATTTGTTTCTAAACACTCATCGTGTATGAGTATATCATATAATAAAGAGATTAACGACCAGTTTGGGTCTAGGGTCTCGACCAAGGACCTAAATTAACAATTTCTCTGGCATTTTTTTTCCAGTAGAAGTCATTTCTGTCTTATTGTGTCTAATGATATAAATATTACCCTTCCTTAAAATAATCAAGAACTTTCAAGAAATGAATTTTCACACAGTCAAAATAATAATAACAGTTCTATTGTAACTTTCTCTATTACCTCAGAAAAATATTAATCATTTATATTTACAATACTTCTCTTTGTAAAATTCTTCACTTCATAATTTAAGAACAATTTCCATTTTAAAAGAATTATGTCCAAAACAACATATCTAATTCTGACTACCTCAGTAGTCTGTATACTTATCGGGTCTCAAAATTTTCTAATGATGTCCTCCCTAACATGAGAGAGGCGATTACGTCCTCATCCCCCCCTGTGCTTCACACCTTAGATGAGTAGGTTGACATAATTCCATAAGAGACCTCGAGACCCCAAGTCCAATACTCTTCTTTTCCAAGATTCAGGAACGATGAGTGTTTCCACTGGTCACCACCAGCTTAGGAATCATCACTATCTTCCTTCCTCTCCTCAGTCACAGAACAAAACCCCTTTTCCTCACTGCGATGTGCTTCTATCCCCAGAGGAAAGGTAATTGTTTTCTGTTTGATGACTCTCAGTTCTTGGAATACTTTTATCATTGTTCTTCTTTTAATTTTTTGGAACCACAATTCCATAATTAAATTTATTTCTAGAAAGAAAACGTAATTAATTTATGTTCATCATTCATAGTCTCGCTCTCAAACAAAATGAATGTTTAGTCTCTTTTTAAAATAAATAACTTAACAATTAGTTTGCACTTAAGCAAGTTGTCACAGTAAGATTGTGATTTTTTATTAGTTAAAATGTGTTTTTAATGCATAAATAAAGCCGAGAAGTAAAAAAATAAAATTATACCATTAGTATTTACTCTCAAGTTTACCTTCCCACAACGCAAATACCCAATTTCACTTTGTTAGAGAGAATATTTAATAAAAATAAATTTATATTAAATATTGTAATACTTGTGAGAATGCATCAGACATTTTTACCGAGCCCCTTCGAATAATTGAATTTGAATTATTTAGGGAGATGTTAGGAGTACTAGTGAACCCTTTCTCCATTAAGGGGGGCCAATGGAATTAATGGGGAACATGTATTATTGGAGAAAGCATGTTCATCAGTTGTGTGTGTATCCTAGTTTAGAATTAGTTCCTACTTTTTAGGAGTTAGTTCTAACTCTCCTATGCATATGTAAACTTATATATTCTTGATGAATTATGATCAAAGTAGAGCGTTCTCAGTAAGCAGTCTCTAGTTGAGAAAGAGCTGCTAAGTTTCTAAATATATTTGGTTTCTTCCAATTTTAACAATTTTCTCAAATGATCTCATGAAAGAACTCACCTCTACCTTTGTATTCATTGCTCACATACACAAGAGAGTGTAGGTTGATCTGAGCGATGGCCAAGACTAACCCTAAGTTCTTTTCCGCTTACACCTCTCTCCCTGCCACCGTCAAGCCTTCTCTTGGCCCTTCGGATCATGGAATGCTGAGGAATAGTGTGCTCCAGATCTCCCTCAAGCCCTGTGTCAAGGTAAACTTCGTGGAGGTTAACTTGAAAGGAGCGCTCAATGCATGCTCTTCTCCCTATAAAAAATTCCAGGCTGTGGTGATCACTCCTGCGCAGCTCTTTGAAAAATGTTGGTATACGGTAGTGATGGGCTAGACCCTTGCCCTCAATGTTGCAGATAACGGGCCCCCAATCTTTGTCCACAAACACATGATAATCTGCGTCGATGAAACCCTGAAACACACACTGGACGAAGGAAACATCCCACTGAAGGGCTTCCATGATCCCACATCCTTTGTGCTATTGATCCAAAATTCGAGGGTAGTGGTCATCCTCATCAAGGTTGGGGCCCCAGTCGACTACACCATCTCGACACTCTCGGAGTACATCGAGTACGATGTCAATTTAGTGGAAGGGGGAAACGAATGGTACGTGAACACTCAGCGGAGGACCAAGTAGGCGACTGAGATGAGCATGGTCAAATTGGGACTGGGGGTCTCTGGAGGTGAGGAGAACGCTCGCAATGACCCTCCGCACAAGCCCGTAGGCACCCTCGAGGCCTATGTTATGAAAAGCTTCGCATCCGTTGCCATCTCTGAGACCGTTGCTACACCGACCGCTTCAAATCTTGAAACAACCGTAGCCCCTCTTGGCCTCAGAAATGAAGATCAGATCAGGCTACAGTATCTCAACCTCACGGATATACAAGCTCGGAGCTCTTCAGACCCACCACTGAATGGACAGATCCAGTTCCAATGTGATGCTGTTGCGCAATGGATGTCGTTGGCTCAGATCTACATCTGCGCACACCCTCCCACAACCTTCCCACATCAGATCTGCATGGCTACGCGATGGAAGATGAAGGCACATACCTACATTGGCGTGCACCCCCCGGATGCAGTCTCATCGCAGATCTGTGATGCTGCGATCGGCCAACTAAACCCAGGTGCATCCCTGCCCGTGCACGAGTCATCCTACACTAGCAATGGTGCACCCTTTGAAAAGGAAGTCTCAACCCTCTCCTTCCAAATCCAGATCTCACTTCCACGGGGGCTTCACTCAATAAACCTCTAACATATCATGTGCAATCATAGCATATTAAACAATACCCTTAATTCAGGTACATATTGGAAAATAACCCTAAAAATCACATTATCTAACTCCCTACCATTATAAACCAAATACACATTCCCAATTTAAAAATTCCCTACTTTCACTATGTATTATAGGTATCCATTTTTTTACTAACATTTTTTATACCTCTTTATATTTTTTCATTAGCTTTGAGCTCCAATATTTCTACTTGCGAATATAAAAACCCTTATCCCGTATATATCCCCCAATATATTATGTCAATTTTCCCTCATTATATATCCCCCAATATGAACCCATGTGCTATTGTATTGCTCCAACAGTGAAACCCCTGTGCTCACTTCTCAATGGAAAAACACCTCTGTTGGGTTTGATCTGCAGATCTGGTGCAGATTTTAGTGTAGGCACTCAAACTCAAGTTGAAGATCCCGTCTAGACTGCAGCGATTCATATACAGCTCGAACACTCCCTTCCCCTCTCTTTCTATAATATTGGAAAAAACACAACTCTCGTTTTTTCCCTTTGTCTACGAGGAGGGGCTACTGGGAAGACATCCTCTACTCAGCTTTCTCGTACAAGGATGTTGTCCACGCACAACATCCCAAGAAAGCTACTAATCCCCCTGAGGCTCCTAAGCCTTTTTTAGTGGATAAAATGGAGGACATACCAGCGGTGGAAATCTCCCATCCAACACTGGATGACCAGTTTCAAGCTTATGCAGAATGGGCCATTATTTGTCGATTCAACAGGTTATGGCCATGATCTACAGACCTTTATCAATGGGTTCATTCAACTTGGACCTATAACAACAAAAATTTCTTCTGCTCAAAGGGTTTCTTCATATTTTTGTTCGCTTTCGATGAGGACTATAAAAAAAACCTTAACATGAGGACCTTGGTTGTGGGGAAAAGCTAGGCTATTCCTCACACCATGGTTTCCAGAATTCGACGCCTCCTCGGTCGTTATCACCAAGCTCCCCATTTGGGTCAGGCTTCCAAACTTACCAGCTCCTCTGTGACGCTTTTTGGTCTTTCAAGGAATCGGTAACACCCTGGGCCACTTTCTGGCAATGGATACCTCTAGGGGGGAATTAGGCATATACACCTATGGCAGAATATGCGCTGAAATAGACATCAGCAAGGGCCTTCCAGACCAAATCATTCTCAAAATAGGAGATTACCATTGGACACAGACCCTGGACTACGAAAACATAGCTTTCCATTGCCATCATTTTCGCCAAACAGGACACCTCCAGAATGCATGCTCCTCATTCCTTGCCCAAAAGAATGAGAGTAACCGAAAATCAAACTCCAAAAGCTGGAAACCATGTGTTCCGCCTCCCATGTATGACATCAACTCCCTTAACTCGGGTGAGGAAGAGATCGAAGCAGGAGTGGAGGTTGCAAAGCAGGAGAAGGACATGATCCCGGTAGACACCGAAGTGCCCAATGGTCCCTCAAGTGCTCAGAAACGGTCCCATGAAACCTCCTCCTCAGATTCATACAAGGAGCCCGCTCCTTTAAACATCAACAAGCTCCAAATGATACTAGCCCAACTGCCCTAGGAGTCCTGCGTCAAATTCTCAAAAAAAAATAAAGGAAAGAAAAGTTGTACTGAGAATGCTACCCACTCTCGGTAGAATCTAGTGATTATCTTTTAGCTCCCTTGCTTATCTTCTTCAATCTCTTGCTTCTCTTTTGGCTACTTTTTGAGACCGTGGTTGATTGTTCTTCATTTCCGGTTCCCTGCTATCTAGCCTTTGTGATTGTAACACTTCTTGTACCATATGATTTTCTAATAGAAATAATCTAATGTACCAAAAGAAAAATCTCATATGCATTAAATTATGAATATAAGAAGTCATTTGAAGAGATAAATTGTTCTCTAAGTTTCATAGTTATGAAACGTTCAAGTGAATTGATATCATTGTTCCTTTTTTTTTCTTTAAATAAATTTTTACTCAATGATTTTTAAGTATTTTAATTATGAGTTTCTAAATAAATATAATTTAAATTTAAATTTTGCATTTAAATTTTTTAGCGATAAGCTAGCCTTTGGAATCTTATCATGCAAACTACAACACTTGTAAGCAATATTAATATGAAATTTAGTTTTAATAGAGTTTAATTTACATGGTAATAATTAAGACATTATGTAATTTTTTATGTTTTTTTTTTTTTCCCTATAAATTGATGATAAAATTTCAAGGTTGTGATATTTAAATTTTTTTTTTTAATGTATAAATAAATTCAGTACTCTAAATATATATATATTTTTAATGCATAATGAATTCAATCCCTAACAAATCTTTAAGATATTTAAATTGTAGAAACTACACATTTCAAACTTGTAATTCTAACTTGTCCCTTATAAATTTTAATTATAATATTAATGTTTACTCTTCATATTTAATTTTAGAAAATGATCAACTTTTATTTCTCCACAATCTAAATATAAAATTAATTATCTCAAATATTATAAAAGATAATATAACAATTTAAAACTTATATATAAAATTAATTATCTCAAATATAATAAAAAAATAATATAAAAAGTCATTTAAAAATTAAACTGCTCTAGAATTCCATAACTGTCACAAGTTCAACGAAATTCACATTATTCGTTCCGTTATTTTTATAAAAGATGTTTTATTTTTAACGTCATTTATATTTTATTTCGTATATTTTTATGAAATGATCTTTAGGTATTTTAATTGTGTTTTTTTAAACCATTAGAATTTACAAAGATGAAACTTGATAATCATACCATGCAACTTACAATATTTTCAAACGATGTTGGTAGACAAAATGTTTTAACAAAGAGTTCAATTTGTATTGTGGTTAATTAAGCGTTGTCTAATTCTTTTATGTTTTTGTTTTTTTTTTAAATTTAATAATAGTAATTAAAATAAGATTGTGATTTTTTTTTGTCAATTAAAATGTATTTTTAAATATTTTTATACATAAATAAATTTAAAATCTTAAGTACTTTTATACATAATTAAATTTAAAAAACTCTTAAAATTTTTAAGATAAAATATAGCCAAGAAAAAACATACCAATAAAAACCTAAAGCATAAAAAGTTAAAATATTAAGAAATTATCTAAATTTATTTTATGTTTTAGTTTATTATTAAAATTTAAGAATAATTTTTATTTTATTAGTTAAAATGCATCACATAAAACAAAAATTAAAAAACAAAGTTTAATGTGACTCTTCACAATATTTACCTATGCATGATGAAGCTTCTCCACTTCAAAAGCTTTTGCTTGAAGAATTTCCGTGATGTGGTGATTGTATTAGACGGCAAAATGTGACCGTTGCGAAGAAAATTTAAAAGCCCATAGTACTCACCATGGTGCTTTGGAGACTGCCCCACATTATACGATAAAAGATCATGATGTAATATACGGGCGATGAGGTCGCGGCGAATATACTTTAAAATACACCGGAAGCAAACGTTATTTCCTAGTCCATCGGCCAATAAATGTGCCGAGGCAGGAAATTCCTACTTTTAAGATTAAAGCAGGGTATCATTTTGTGGTGGGCATTTCTTGCTTCAGCGCATGGACTGAAAAATAACATTTGTCTAAAGCCTTCCTCTCTCCACCAATAATCCTGATCGGACTTCAAAAATTAATTGGTTTCCTTTGTTTTCGGGCCGTGAGGTGGCGATGGATATACTTTGAGTCAAAAGAAAAAATTACTATAATGCTCAATATACAAGTAAATTATCCTTTATATCTTATAATAATTATTGTAATACAATAATTATTATAATAAATATAGTGTGTTGTTTTTAATTTAATTTTGATTTAAATTAAATATTATTAATTATAATAATAATTTTTTATTTAATTTCTAGTAAAATTAATTAGAAAAGATTATTGAACATTTTTATTATTTTTTAAATATATTTAAAATATCAAAATTTATAATAAAAATAAATAAATTAGATTGTACTCCTTTAATACAATTTCAAGGGGAGTATTATACTCCTGTAACCAGTCGCAAAGATTGTGGCATCGAAATCCTCGATTGTCTTCAAACTTGACACTAGTGGCCGTTGCGCATGTAGTACTTCAATTTTAAAGCAAAACCACGAATAATTTTTTATAAAATATGAAAGTTAATTTTTTTTGAAAAGTTAATTGTACCAACTTATGGAGTCACTTTGTATGACAGGTGACCACTCTGGAGGTATAATAAGGGCTGTTTATATTCCACTGCATTATAATATAGTTATAAATCTTTTATGTCCACAAATGCAATGCAAGTGGTTTGCATCGAAAACTACAACACAGGTTTATTAATATGTAATTGCTAATTTTAATCCCTATTCCCCTCCTCTATCTAAATGTTTCACTATTTTAAAAATGAAAACGTTGATTACAATAATGTTTTAGTTTATCGCCTAAAACAGTATATCCTTAATTAACACAACTTGGTGTTACACAATATAAATCAATAATGTGTTTGCTTGATTCCACCTTTAACTCAAATGCTCATTTTTTACATATGGATGAAAGGATGAGCTCACTCATAGTTGACATTATTATGATATACGTCTGCAAAACCTTAATGTAACCGGAACAATTTTTTTTTGGGAGATAAAATAGACACAAAGTATATAAAAAATATATAAGTATAATGAAAGTATGAGAATTTCCTTGAGTGTAAAGAAAAAACTTTCAGATTTAATTACTTTAAAGTTTTAACATGTGTATGTAAAGTATTTGATTTAATGAAGTAATTTAATGAGTAAATAATTAGTAATATCTAATATAAAATAGAACCGAAATATATATTTTTAATTATTATGTTGAGGGATGTTTTAGAGTTTAGTATTATAGAAATATAGTAGTATATTCTTTAACTTTTTGAACCAATTAAAATAAATAAAAATAAAATAAAACTATAAATTAAATTAAATTAGAAATATAAAATTATAATTATAATTAATGATTAAATTAGTTTAGATTTATTTTAACTACAAAGATATAAAGATTTTTTTTGAGCCAAAAGAAATTTTTTTATTTTTTTATTCTTGGTTGATCTAAAGTTAAGATGAATCTAGGATAGTTATATATAATGTTATTAAATATCATTAAGTATAAAAAAGTGCTAAATAAAATGAAAGATTAAAATCTTTTTTAAATTATTGTACACCCAACAAGCTTACCAAAAAAAATCTTTAAACTCAAACTAGGATGGCATCTAGATATTCCATCTTAATCATATTGTTAAAAGAAAGAAAATAAATCATTTTGCAAAATACATATAAGATAATATCCAAATTCAAAATAATTTTCACACTATCAATCTTTTCCATCTTTTAACATACAAAAATATGATTATCTTAAACTACTTCTACTAGATTATAAGAAAATTCCAAATAATATCTCATCTTTTGAAAATCTCATAAATGATTTTGAGTTTTAACGGATGTTTTTCATTATCATTTCAATCAAAATTTTATATATATATATATATATATATATATATATATATATATATATATATTGCATTTTTTAAAAAACATTTAATTTATATTAAAAATATATGGTTAATTAATTTTGAGTTTAATTATTTGAAGTATTTATGATCGCGGTAAGGATATTCAAAACATGGAATATTTATGGTGGCTAAAAAAGAAGTTTAAGATGCTTAATTTTAAAATTTGATTTTCATTAAAAATAAATAAATTTAGCTATATTAAAAGTGGGCCAAAAGTAGAACACTTCCTTTGGCTTCTAAGTAACATGGGATCAACTGCAACATAGGGGCATGCAGGGACTATCCATATGCAAAAAGTGCAAGGAAAACACTGAAAGCATAGAACATCTATTCAATACTTGTTCCAAGGCAGATCGTCTTCCAACAAACAGATAGAGACATAACAAGCATAAACGAGACAATCGTAAAATGGAGAAAAGGGGGATATAAAAGTGAAGTTATGAACCGGGCATGGAGGTTATCTATAGGCTTCATACTCTGGGGAATATGGAAAGAAAGAAATCACAGGATCTTTAGAGAACAAGTAAAAGAGCTAGACCAGGTATGGAAGGTGATCTTGGATAGTATTAGGGAAACAATATTAGCAGTTAAATGGACATAAGAAGATTGGATGGAAATAGGCAATGAAAAGAGGATCCTAACTATGCTAAACCTAAAACAAAAAATGCTAGCAAAAGCATTATGGACATTCAAACCGCAAGGGAAAATCCCCATGGACACCTTCCATTTCCCTCAAGTGGGATTTCTGAAATTAAACTATGATGGGGCCTCTAAAGGAAACCCAGTGCAAGCAGGAATAGGAGGTATATTCTGAAACTCCCAAGGTTCTTTGTGTAGAGCATATGGGATGGATATTGGGTATGCAACGAACAATGAAGCTGAGTTATTGGCAGCCAAACGTGGTCTAACTATGGCCATCCGGGAAAATTACAACAAAATTATAATTGAATGAGATTCAGCGATGGTCACAGGGGTGCTGAGAAAACTGCAACAAGGGACTCGATGGGATAAGATAAGAAAAAGCTAGCGAACGGCAAGGCTAATTCAAGAAATTGATAGCCTAATGTAAAATATAGGCTACCTAATCCCCTCACATGTTTGTAGAGGGGGGAATGAAGCAGAAAACTATCTCGCAAATTGGGCATGTAGGAATGAAGGCCGCCAATTAGATATCAATCAAAACAATCAAGCTTGGAATATAGAACTCCATCCGTTGCAGATTATCATTCATAAAGATAAACAGAGAGAAAATGACCCCCGATCGGTGTGCCATCAGGAAATGAGAGGTCCAAGGTCGGTGGCACGCGTAGGTAGGCACCTGACCAACCACTATAATGCGTAAATGTATAAGGTTGGATTGTACATGGCCACACGATCGAACAAGAAAGCATACGAGAACATTATGAAAGCCTGCAAAAAATTCAGTGGCCAACGAACTCTGTCAGAACGAGTTTGGAAACTAAGCCATCGCATGAAGATAAGTCTGGGAAGAGAACCTCAGAGAGGCATGTCCCACTGCAGGAGCTCCACAGAACAATCCGAAGCTGCAACCAAGGTCGAGTTTTGACATCGCTTCAACATCTGGTATGTAAAGGCTGCGGCCACCCTCCTTCGTCAATTTCCTGCAACTGGTAATGAAGAATGTATTAGTTTAAAATATGACTGCAAGAAGGAATTTCCCCTATCCTGCTACGACTCCATTTGTAATTATGGTGTTTATTGTATTTCGTTCTATTTTAAGGCTAGCATAGAGGTCCTCCTGATAGAACCTCATTTTAGAAGCCCACCCCTTAATAAGATGCAGTCTAAGACCAGACAAAACCGACATTTTCAAATAGCCCAGGGTCAAAACTTGGTACAGAGCCACATGCAAACTCTTTCGAACTTTCCTCTACAAGAAGGCAAGGCCAAAATTAGGGAATTTTCCACCAAAGCCAACAATGTGATTTTCCAGGAGTATGAGCAACAATACATGCACAGAAATGATAAAAATCGTAATTATAGGAGTCTATACTCGCAAATGCATATTTTTAGTGATGTTAGGACTTTAAATTTCCAGTTTAGATGCATAAACAACCATAGAAGTTACATAGATTCAAACTATTGCAATTATATTTCAAATGCCTTTGCCTTTTTAAGTATTACTAAAGATAATCAAACCTGCTCAGCAACGCCCAACATTCCTGTGTAGACTAAATTCTGAGCAACGCCCGACATCAATCAGTGATAAAATCCCAACCAGAAGTTGTGTTCCTTGTGATAGGAATATATGGATAGAGCATCCTGATCATACAGCAAGTTCAATGATAGGGAGGCCCACAATAAAATAGAATTTCAATGCTATCGTATTCAACAACACTTCAATTCCCAAGTTGACTCCAAGAAATGAAACCACAACACTCATGGAGCTGCCAGTGGCCTTCATGCTTATCATTTCCATGTCAACAACATCATTGGAGCAACAATTAACGATAGATGAGACATTTCAAAATTTGTATGGGCATTATTGGGTGGCTATTTATTCCTATATTTTATAGGAAGAGTTCAATCATTAAGAAATCAAGTGATAAGAGAAATAGCATATTTTGACACTAATTATTTTGTATTAATATTTTTTTTGAAATGATTATTAATTTTTTACATTTTAATTTAATAAAGAATTATCCATTTTGTAATAAAATATAAACATAGATTTCTAAATTATATTACGTAATTTAATACTTTAAAAAATAATTATCAATCTATAAAATCACACTAAAAATAAAAAAGTATACATTTTAATATAAAATATGAAAAATTTTAAATTTTTTGAAATATTAATAATAACTATTTTTTTTTAATCAAATAATTTTAAAATATATAAATTAAATCTACGAAAAAAATATTTATTTAAATATATTTAAATTTTATTATTAAACAATTTTAATTAATGTAATAAATAACATTTTATCTTAAATAGAGTATCATATTTGCAAGAGGAGCAGGTTGTCGCCACCCCGCCAAACCACACGCCCACGACACATGGCAGTGCACCTTAATAGTAGTTTACAAAGAAAATGTAAAATGCATGGCATATGTATCACACGACGGAAGCTCCTCTTTCATTCTACCATGTGTTGCTTGATGTGACGTTCTATCTTTCAGCTTGATTTTATATCTGAAATGGCACAGAGCTTACTCACGAGGCTTATCATGTCGATATGCTCCATTAATTCGACATTCATTCCAAGGTATGTCAAGGCAATTAGTTCTAGCACTCCACCCAAGTTTTTAGTACATGCTTTATTTTTTACGTTGACTCTAAACAATTCTCAACTCTCAGACTAAATATCAAGAAAACACTCCTCCTCAACTCTGTCGTCTCTTTACTGGGTAGAATTATTTTAGGATTATGGTGTTAGCCTGTGACCATTCTAAGATAATGTAAACTATGGTAGCAGAATTGGACATATAGTTTGGCATTGTTGGCCAACCTTTGTGGTTTCTTGGTGACTTCCTTATCTATTGTAGGAGGGAAAAGGAAACAACAGTGGCTAAAGGATCATTCTTCCCTCACTCCACTCATAGTGTTAGTAGCAGAATGTGTTTGCACCACTCTTAATAGGTCTATTGTATACTCTTTTAGGCATTTTCTTATAACTCTCCTTGTGGTCATTTTTGTGTGGTCTATATTTATTTGCAGTGGGTTACTACAGAGCTTTCCCCTGGGTGTAGGTTTGATAGCTCTCCTTCATTGTATGACAATTCTTATAGAGGGGGAGCCTCAAATGCTTGTCCAATCCATTAAAATCTTAACTCTATCCCTCAATTTTCTTCAGGAAGTCCGACCCCTAAGCAACCCACTTTCATCATTTTTGTGGTCTCAATTTCTTAGTTCAAGTAATAAGATATGTCGTGTTAATGTGAGATGGTCTGCTTAGGTGCATATTATTACCAGGAGTGTGTTTGAAGAAGGGCCTAACTGAGATAAAAAAATCTCAATGGAAAAATTTGGGGAATTGACCCCACAACCCATTCAACATAAATTGACTTAGGTGGAACAAGAATTGACAGATGAGCAATGCACCCTCACTGATTCTAAAGTGCTAACTGAGGTTGCAGAGTGGGTACTTGATGTTAGCCACACTAGGGGGAGATACAACTAATATATGTACATTGTGGATAAGGTGACGTAAAGAAAAAAATATAACTACAAAATAAAATCTTCCCGATACTTGAAATACAGACGTGGTAAATAACTTTGAAATGATTGGGAAAATGACAGACTAGAGAGGTAATGATGACTCTGACACAATAGAATATGACAAAATCTCCCCTACCATAAAGGGTTACGGTGGATCACAACAAAATGGAAGGACACTTGCGGAAAACTCAAAGACTACAAGAACCAAATAAACCATGGACACTTATTGATGTGACTAACCTAACTCCTACTAACTACTCTCCTTTCTGAGAGAGAAAAAATCAATAAACATTAGAATTAGAAGAATAAGGCTTCAGGCGAGCGCCATTAGAAATTAATGAATGCATAGATCTGGTTGTGGTTGTCACTTTTCTTCTGTTTCATTGTTCTCTTATGGTTTATGGGCTTTGCACAAGGTATCTACTTAAGTATATCAGTAAGGGTTTCTGGGTTAGGCTTTGTCTGCGCAGGCGTAACAGATCTGAAGGTGCCCACTTTAATTAACTCTCTCTCTCTCAGGGTGCAGAAACCTGGTTCCAACACCCTCCCATACTACTTCGAGTGAGACCTTGACTTGTGCAAGCAAGTCATTGTCGAAAGGGCCAGTAGTAAAGGGGTTTGTTAGTAAATATCAAATCTGAACCTGGGTCAAGACCCCTCAAGCCAACAAATGGTTTCGTTTCCGGGACCGGAAAGAATTTTGAGAGAGGGATTGGGTAATGCCATGGGGTCATTGGCAGCCATTAAAACTTGAGTTAGAATACTAGTTCAAAAATAAAATTCAGGAATTATCCCTAAAAGAGAATAGGAGTGAAAAGATGTCTGTGGAAGAGGGGAATAGTAGGTATATTTTTACAGAAGTGCACGAAATCTACTTTGTATCCTTCACACACGTTACAAGAGTGGCTGGCACGGTTGGCAGAATTCCAGACTTGCTGGAAAGACGATTAGGTCACATAGTGGACCCCTGAATTGATCCAACAATTGGAAAAGATTGATAATAAGATTACCACAATTGTAGATCACTCAGTTAATAGTATATTGGGAGGATTTGTGACAGAATTTGTTGTTGATCAATTTGTATCATATTCAGAAGCGGAGCGAAGGTTCTTCAAGGGATTTAGAGGTAAGTTCCTAAAAACCCAGCCATTGTTGATTAAGCTGCTATTGGGTGAAAAGGGTGTCTTGTGTGGCCACACTAACTGAATGACATCCGACCAGAGTGGGAGCACAACACGAAGTGGTAAATACTACCGGGTTAATCAAGAAGGAGAGAGATCAATATACAATCCCTTAAGGGAATCACCTAATCTTAACCAAGGAGGGGCTGTGAAAGGTGGAACCAGCCCCCTGGCCACACCTGCATCAAACCCACATAAGGGTAATAACTCTCCTACACCTCCTCTGCCACCACCGGAGGATGAGGACATGGATCGATTCTGGTTTGTATCAGTCTGTATAGACCGTGTATAACATTAACAATGATGCTATCAAACGAGCACAACTATCCACTGCCTTCGAGGGAAGGGCCCTGGATTGGTTTATGGGATACATTGGTCAGCACACGAACGCATCAATACAAGATATTAAGAACACCAAAAAGAAACAATTCCGGAAGCCTAAGTCATACTCTCAATGTGTAGTTGAACTAAAGGACTTTAAGCAGGGACCTATAGAGTCTGTCTGGGAAGCTGACCAATGATTGAAAAAGGTTATCAACGATTGGGGATTTATCTACGAAGATAAGCATCACAAGGAATGGTTTATCACTATGCTATTACCACACTTGCGTGGGTCATTGGGACGACAAAGTATCGACTCCCAAGAGGAAGCTCTGGAGATTGCCATTAAATTAGAAGTTGCACCAAGAGATGATATGCAGTTCGTAGCCCCATAGATCCAGAGCCAGCTAGAGGCAATGTAATTAGAAATTCAGATCTTGAGAAAGGATCGCGATAAAGAAGCTAGCCTGTATATCTGGTGCATACGATGTAGGGTTTTAGGTCGCACTAAGGATCAATGCCCGTTGTTGTTGGACTATATGTAGGCTGGGTGACCAAGCCCTCTATGACCTAGGGAAATCGTTGGCCCTACAACTGTCTCTTTATTCGCTTAGTCCAATACAAGAAAATGGATCTCCTTGTAATATGATGATTTCAAAATGTCCTAGGCATGCACATCCACATGAATTTGCTTCATAAAACATTTTCTATATCATTTTCCCTTTTTCATCTCTTCAATAGTGTCTCTCATCGAGTTTTGTGAATTCAATAACATTTTTCATAGAAATTTTTTAATTTCATGGAAGATTACAAAGTAATGAAATAATTTTCGATTTGTTGAAATTTGATGATGCATCGAATTTCAAAATATGGGTTATATGTTTAAAATTAATTTAAAATATATTTTAAAATTTTGAAGGAAACTTTCTCATTGTAAAGAGGTTGAAAACAATGGAAACTACGTAACGTTAGTCCCTGCCGATTTCAGTGTCACTCAGGTATTAAAAAAAATCATAAGATGGCTGAAATGTGATAATGTTATACTCTCTCGAAACTGATGCCCCAATATATAAAAATACTACTTAAATCGTATTTCAGTTAAACAAATGCCAGGATATATAAAATTACTGCCAAAACTGTATTTGAGTTGTATTAAGTACATTGATTACAATATATTATATTCTTCTATGTTGATTATAATATAAAAATAATGTTTATATTCTATCGATTAAAACCTCAAATTAATATCCAATTTTCGTTAAAAATTGTTATGTTAATCTCCATTTGATAATAAATAATAAATAATAAATAAAAAACCAATCTATTTACGTTGGATAACATATCCAACATTTTTTTTCTCTTTAATTTTATGTTTATTACATGCTAGAGACAATCGACAATGTTGTAGAGCCTATATAAGCTCCTAATACGTAGTTGGAGTGCGAGAAGCATGTTTATTTGCAAACATAGACATTATAGTCGCTCATGAGCTACCCTAATAATGGAATAGCATGTGCACAAACCGATTAAAATAAAAATAAATCGTTGTCTCTATAGCAGGGAAGGAATTGCAAAAATAATTACAAAGAAACTATGGAAATGTCAAAAATAACATGAAAATTATAAATTTCACTGTGATCCAAGTCAACTGGGATAACATTGTGTGCATGAGTGGTCTGGAAAGCAGATAAGTAGCTAAGTTTATAGAGCCACTTTAACTATGGCACCACAGACTTCATATTAAAGTACGATGAGGTATGTGCACTCTATCGAGAAGCAGATAGAGTTGAAAAAATCCTCATGATAATAGGTAATATAGTGCTTGTTAGCCACCAATAAAATTTGTCATATCAAATGGTGGCTAAAACATTTTTGGAGCCTTCAAGCAACAAATTTTATTGCTAAAAAGTCTTATCTCTTGAAGACTCTTGAAGACATCAACCCTTGTTTCAATCTTCACTGTTGTTTCCATTTAGAAATCAGAAATTCTGCTGATTCCATAAGAGAAAACACTGCTGCAAACACCATTTTCCCCTCCTTCCACTTCAAAACTAACCTCCATTTTTACCCATTTTCATTTCCATGAAATTCCTCTATCTTTCAGTTTTCCCCATTTCCCCTTCATGAAATCCCCTTTACAGAGTTTAAAACTCCTTTTTGACTCTACCGAAACCCCCAAATCTATTGAAAACTTGAAAAAATTTCATTAAAAAACACATTTTTTGTATTACAGACTTAAGCCCCCTTGGGCTAAGTCCTAACCATTTCCCCATTATATGCCCTGGTGCTAAAACCAGGCGCTAAGCCATTTAAGCGCTTATCGCATCACAAAAATCCCAGCGCGCAAGTCTATTTGCCATGTTAAAAGTTCCGATGCGATTAAGCCCTTGTACACAGCTCCTGATCATATTAAATACTTCATATAATCCGTGGACCTGCAATCGGGCGCTTAAACCTTGGAATAAACCCTTCCAATTGATTTTTTCGTTTGTAAAGTTATAAACCCACTTACCTAAAGTTTTGGTCTAAACCTGTTGAAGTTATGATTTTTAATGAAAATAAAGGTAGATTGAAAGACCCCAATCAAAAGTTCCTATGCGTTTAAGCCCCATTGTATTAAACTCCACCCCCTCCTCTTTACTCCATATAACTTCACCTGGGACCAAGAGTTAAAGTCCCAAGCACCAATCACATCGCAAAAATCAAAATGGTTAGATTGAAAGACCGAGCCAGACAGTTCCGATGTGATTGGCCCTTTATTATATACGCCTCGGGTATATTATATTTCATAAAGACCACGGGCCCCGCAGACGGACGCCTATTCATTTCATATAGATATAACCCACTCGACAGCCAAAACTTTGTATTATATTAAAATTTTGGGTTTTTCATATGTTTCAAAAGGTTTCCGTCGGTTCGCTTTTAAAGCAATCTCCGTTGTTGATCTTGAGCCGATCAAACGACCTATGCATGATCGCATTGCATGTTCTATCGGGCTCACTTTTGTGTCCCCTCCGATTGGCCATTCCCTGATCTATTTTGGACCGTTGATCTCCTCCCCGCCATCCCAGATCCAACGGCCCACATTTGCTCCGATTACTAGCCTTCCTCCGCCTTCAAAATCCTCTGATTCATTTCCCACCGTTGATCTGATCCTCAGATTAACGACCAGCGCTCAATCGCTCCATCGCACTCCAAGTTCTCTGCCCTGCCGATCGTCGATCTCTGATTGCATCTGGGCCATCCACGTGTCCAGATCGGACGGTCCAGATCACGCCTCACGACTTTGGTTATATCTTATGCACCCCTCTTCATAATTTTGTTTCGGCCAATCGCAGCCATTGATCTCTGCAGATCAACGGTCCTCATCAGCCCTTCCTCCGCCATTGTATTATTTCATCCAACCACCAGATTTAATCTCTGTCGTTCAAATCTCAGATCTGACAACCCAGATTGAAAACACCCATCTTCCTACTGCCCGCGCATCTTTCCAAATTCACGCTCATTCTCCACCATCAGATCTGAGGTTCCAGATCTGGCAGCCCACATTCCAAGTCGTGTGACTTTCAGCACGAAGTTTATTTTTCCAAAGGGCACATGAAATAAGTGGTTTTTTTGATGCCACGTGTCGGGTGGGGACGCATATCACGTTCCAAAAGGAAATATCGCCTACCCGCCTTTTTCTCACCCAAAAATAGTTGTTTTGCGACCCGAAACCGCTTTCCCTCTTTCCTTTATGTTGCATCACGCGCCTCCTCAGCTGTTGATCTCGTTGGGACGATCTCATCCGACAGCCCACGATCATCCCGAACTCCCAAAGGCTATTTTCAATACATTTTCCTTTGAACAAAGGTTTTAAACCTTTTTCTTACATATTTCTACCTTTTCCATATAAAGTGACCCCTTCGCTTTATTTCCTCTCGGATCGCTCCCGACCGTCGATCTTTGCAGATCGACGGATCTGACTTAATTCTTCCTCCACTCTCCTTTTTTGACCTCCTCTAACAAATCTCCACCGTTGGATGATGCCATCCAATGGCCACGCTCTCCCCCCACACCCTATGAATAATTCTACCCAATAAACGCAGGATTTCTTAATATTTTGTGTGTTTTGTAGGTTTCAAATGTTTTTCCCATTATAACAAAGGGAAATTAAAGCCGAGGGTGATGATCCTCTGGACTTTCGTTTATCAAAGGGAAAGAACTATAAAGGGTCCGGAAACACGTTTCATCAATGCTTCATGGTATTGATGCCATATAAGCCCTGTGCGGCCCTGCAAATCAACAAGACACAGAGAATGAAATAAAAAAAAAACAGTATCAGTGTCGAAGACAAAATACAGCAGAACAGAGGATTGAAGACAATTTTGGGGGGATTACGGCTAAGATTGATTATCAAAAGCCTAATCCTCCAAATTAAAACACAGTTAAAAGAAAATCATAAGTGTTTATCAGACAGAAAGGCCTCCACCGCCACAATAGAGGCCAATTGATTCCTCTCAGCTACCACAGTGCCACCTATAGCCACAAGCATTCAATAGAGGCCGAAGTTATTGATTAGAAAATCAGATATTTTCCTCAACATAGCCAAAGAATTAATTCTACCAAATGAACTTAATGTAAAATATCAGCAGAGTTATTGCATCCTAAAACAGAGCCTTAAAAGTCAAAAAAAGCTCCCACCGAGCTTAATCTTTAATGTAAATCAATTAATACAGTGAGAATTTCTGTACTCTTCTCCATTGAGCCCCTCAAAGGCCGAAAAGCACTAATCTGTATTAATTGACCCAGGAGATCTTTTATCAGATCCCACCTCCTCATTTCTTCTATAAATACTTCTGTAGAAGATTACAAAATGTTGGTTGCAGAACTTTGAAATATACTTGTGTTCGAAACTTCTGATTGTAAATAGTGTTCAGATGGCTCTTGAAGCTCTGCTTGTGATAGAATAGTTAGGTTGAGTAGTGAAGATGATTGCTGACCTGAAACATTGGACTTAAAGTTGTAACTGGTTTAAAGCATCAATACAAGCTTATTTATGGGATCCTGATCTATGTCTACGGTGATGTTTTTCTTATTGTAAATCATTATTTTATTTATGTTTTCACTTCGTTCACATTCTCTGATAAAGAACAGCAAGCATAGAGTTAGGATTTATTTTATATCAACATTTTCTCTGACTGATAAGATTTATCCAAATGTTTTCTTCCAATTCGTGTTATTTAGGAATTATTTAATTTAGTTTGAGCAGTTAGGAATGTTGGCGTTCCCTCGTCCTACTGTCTTAGCTAGATATTGTTTCTGAATGTGATTTACAGTTTATGTTAAGTAGAGATGAATTAAGGAATATATGGTGAGCCCTGGTCCTAGTTTTATCCCCAAAGACTATCTGAAATTTTCCCTAAGAGTGTGTTGAAAGCTAGCTAGTTTCAAAGTACTTACCAGATCTTAGACCATTCTTTGTTATCATTTATGTTTCCCTTTGTGTTTTAAATGTTTTTTCTATTGAAAGTATATCAAAGGCTGGCTATTTTCGAAGTACTTATCAGATCCTAGATTGCTTTTATGTTACTCTTAAGTGTTTTTCAAAGGCTAGCTAATTTCAAAGTACTTACCAGATCCTAGGCTGCTCTTTGTTCTTCATTTTTTTAATTCCCCTCTTTTTGTATCATTTCATTCCATAAATCAACTTTAAAGAGATCCTTAGACATAGATGACTTGCCCCATAGACCACTCTTGAACCTAGTTGTTTCAATTAAAACCCTATTATGACTCCATATCCTAGTGGACTAAAACCTGCAATTATCCATCTTTTTGGCCAAAGCTTGTTCTATTTGCTTGCAACTTCTCACCTTTGAAACTCTTTTCATTTAGAACTTTCCACTCAAGCCATAATCATGCTCAACCATCCAAAACAAAACAAAACCCTCGGCCTTCATAACTAGCCTAATATCAATACCCAAAACCTTTAAATATAAATCCATATTTACACTTATTGGAGAGATCCCTCTCCGAGTTTAGGAGGGCTAGATCCTAGGATCCCAAAGTGGTTGAAACGGTGTTTCTCCCTGTTGTGAGACTTTGCCAATATTGCTGATTACAGGGAGCTAACATTTCTGGCGACTCCACTGGGGAACTTTGTGAGTTTTTTTCATCATAAATACTTCTAAGACCTCAGAAATCATAATTTCAAGCACATCGTGCAGTGAGTAAAAGCAGCCTTTTCAAGCACTACCAAGTGATGGTAATCATGATAAAACTTGTTTGAATCAGTGACAAACTAGGCAAACCCTAGGATTCTCATAAGAGTTTATCTAACCTTGAAGGATCAACTGGCTTAGCCATAAGAGTACACTGTCTTTGTCTCTTAACCATAGCTAAGTTTTGAAATAGATTTAGGACACTCTTAGAATCCACACAACTGAAAAATAACTCAGAAAACCCAAAAATATTTCATATTGGAATTCAATAAAAATGGTGGTGGACCATAAAACCTTTTACCTCCAAAAGAGCTAAAAAATTCCACTTGGCGACTCCACAATCCTTAACAGACCTTAAGACTCCACTGGGAAGAACCATTATCATTATAATATCATTGAAACTTAATTAGAGGACTGTAGGATTAAAATTTGTGTAAAACAAATTAGTTAACCTCTTAAAGACTGTCATATCTGGTTGAACTCTTTTCGTTTACTTGGGTGTAAAACACAGCATAGTGGCTCCTAGAAAGATTCATACTAGAGCCTATATTGACCCAAACCCACCAGAGATAGTTGATAACCTGGAAAGTATCCTTAGGGAGTCTCCTAGGATTAAATTATCAACTGTTTTCAGATCACCCTTGAGAGCTAATTCAGTTCCTGAAAATCTTTCAGCTCTACAACAATCACAAGTTGACTTAGTAAATCCATTTAGAACTAGGTCATTTGATGATATAATTCATCTACACTCTGAGTCTTCACTTTCATCCCCAGAAACAAGTGAACATCCTGGTGATAGAGAAAGGACACCACTTGATTTACACTTCCTTCATAATTTAGGTGTCTCTCATCCAAGATCTGCTCAGCAATCTACTATTGTTCCATCCACATTTGTTCACCAAACATCCATTGTTCAAACCACTCCACTTCAGCCCACCATACCTTTTGTTAATCCACCTCTTGTGAATCCACCTCCACCACATATCATGGCAGCATGGTATGCTCCCTTAGTCCTTCATGTACCATTAGTCAATCTTCCACAAGAATATCAGTCCAAAATTCCATTATATGATGCTAGTAATGCTACTACTGCATCACAACATGTGGATAAGATGAATGACTACTTTGACAAAAATGAAATTGATGATGATTCTGTCAAGCTTAGATTATTTGCTCATAGTTTGGGGGGAGAAGTAAGAAAATTGTTTGAGTATCAATGATCTCCAAGCCTTCCATCAAACATTCTTAAACAAATGGGAAGTGAAGAAGAATCCTCTCCAAGTCCTTTCTGATTACAAGAACCTCCATAGAAACACCGGGGAAAGTGTCCAAGCTTACTGCACTAGATTTAACAGTGTGTATAATTCCCTTTCCCTAGATCTAAAACCTCCACAAGGCTCAACTCTAAACAAGTTTCCTAAAGGGTTTGACCCTGAGATGGCCTATCAGCTGAGAGAGAGAGATCCTACAACTCTTGAAGATATGCAAAAAGGAGCTCTTGTTGTGGAAGTTAACTTAATGGAGAAGAAAGCAAGAATAAAGAATGAGAAGAGATTGTCCTTCAGAGAGGAATCTACCCCTTCTACTTCCAGCTCAAAGATGGAAAAAATTATGGAGGAGATGATGAAGAAAATGAGAATCCTTGATAGAGCACAAGCAAGTCAAAACCAAACTACTCCTCAACATAGAAACCAAAACCAAAATCAGAATTTTAGAAGGAACCAACATCCAAACAGACCTAGGGAAGATGATCAACAAATCACTCCTCCCTTTCATCAAAATTATGTGAGTGAGGTTGAGGAAACAGATGAACCAATAGAGGAAGATGATATCAACATGCTGGGAGTAGATAATGATGACTTTGAGATTCATTATGATAGAAAACAAGGTCTTTACACACCCTATGATGACGAAAGAGATGATGATGAAAGTTATTATCAGGACATGGAAAATGTCATCATAGAGTCTCAAAGAGAATATGACCTTAGAAGCAAAACCAGTCAACAAACTCCCGACACTAAAACCTCTAACAAATATTCACAAAACAGTGCTGCAACCAAGCCTAAAGTTCTAAAAAAAAAGGACAAAACAGTAGTTGTAAATTCTGATAAAGGTAGAGAGAAAGGCACTCAAAACATTACAAAACAGAGTGCAGACCTTAGCAGTACTAACACTTCAGCTAGTACTCCTGTTAAAACCATTTTTTCAAAGGTAAATAGAACAAATCAGCAAGCTGATGTTGCTGATAGAGTGGCAGCTAATAAGGATGAGACAAGTACTTCAAAGAATCAAATTCCTTTCATCCTGGAGCAGGAAATTTCCAAAATTAAAATCTTTGTTCCCTTAACTGAGTTAGCTGCCCAAAATGTATATAGGACCTAAATTTTGAAGGCTTTAAACATTGAAGAGAATAATGACACAGTCAATCTTAACGATGACCAACCAGAGCTTATTTTTGGTCCAAAGATTGAAGGTCAGTATCAAGAGGGACCTGTTCCTCCCTTTTATGTGAGTTTAAACATTCATGAAAACATTTTGCACAACGTTATGCATGATTCCAGGGCTTCTCATAATTTAATGCCTAAAGCTGTGATGGAGAGCCTGGGTCTAGAAATCACCAGACCTTATAAAGACCTTTACTCCTTTGACTCAAGCAGAGTAAAATGTTTAGGATTAATTAAAGACCTCTGCATTAACTTAGCCCAGATCCTAGCCAAATGCTTAGTCATGGATATTGTTGTGGCTGATGTGCCCCCAAAGTATGGAATGCTATTATCAAGATCTTGGGGGGCTAAGTTACAAGGAACTATGCAGATGGACATGACCTATGTGACCATCCCTGTTTTCAATCAGACAAGAAGACTTTACAGGGGGTCCCATACAAAATACACCGTTACAAGCCAAGACAAGCCACAAAATTCTCCTCTATACTCTGTAAATATAGGCCTTGATTCTTTTATCATGTTTAACGATGAAACTTTCACTGAACAGGTGACTTTAACGAAATTAATGGCCGATAGAGAGGAGGAGGTAATCACAACAGAAGGGTCAAAACAGTTTGCTGCATTTGAAAAATTTAGCAAACCAAACACAGGTCTTGAGCTATAGATCGTACATACATCGCTTCTAAACCATGATAGTCAAGAAAGCAACCCTCAACACAACGAATTACTTGAGGAGTTGAAACGAATACGACTAAGTGCTGATATTCCACAGCAATCATAAAGCACTTTAGTTGAAGAGGACAAACATCAAACAGATGAAACCAAAAATAGCCCTCTATGGAGTATGAATTTTGACGAGTCATGCACTAGAACCAATGCTGGTGCAGGTGTCTGGATATGAAACAATGAGAACAACCACACAGAAAGAATTTCCTATAGATTAAACTTCCAGTGTTCCAACAACATAACGGAATATGAATCCCTGCTTTGAGGCTTGCGTTTGTTCAAAAAGATAGGAGCCAAAAGAATCAAAGCGTATGGGGATTCTGAGTTAATCATTAGGCAAGTCAATGGGGAATACAATGCAAATCACCCAAGACTTAGGGCCTATCGAAACGATGTCATGGATCTTTTAAAAACTTTTGAGGAGTACCAAGTAGTCTTTTTCCCAAGAAAAAGAAATATTGTGGCCCACAGCTTAGCATTTGCAGCTAGAACATGCTTAATGCCATATGAAACCAAAGACTGCACAACTCAGATTAAATTCAGACCAGCCATTCCTGATAACGAAAAATATTGGCAGGTGTTTGATGGAGACAAACAAATAGAAGACTTCATTCAATTCAGAAATGAATTTGAACTAAACAGTTCGGACTCAGATTATGAAACAGACTGCAGTGAAGAAAATTTCCTTGGTGAAGAAGAACCATCTCCTGAGCCTGCCAATATTAATATTTTGTCTAGCAAACTTGAGAACAAAACAGAGGTGACTGCAAAGTTAGAAACAGAGGAGTTAGAAACCCTACAGCCCAAAGATCAGAGTTTGCCTAAGGGTCTGGCCCCTTTAGAAGAGTTGTTCAATTTTAACGATGTGGCCAAGAAGCCAAAACTGGAGCCTGTAGAGACTAAAGTGAAGGAGTGCAATATAGGCAGTGAACTTAAACCAAGGATGATTAAACTGTCTAAGACTTTACCAGCTCACATTAAACTCAAATATATAGAGATGTTCAAAGAATTTTCTGATGTTTTTGCATGGAGTTACGAAGATCTTAAATCCTATGACACTGAAATAATATAGCATAAAATTCCTCTGAAGGAAAACAAAAAACCATTCAAATAGAAGCTATGCAGAATTAACCTTGTTCAGTTGCCTTTGGTCGAGAAGGAGATTAAGAAAATGTATGAAGCTAGTATTATTGTCCCTATTAGATATTTTGAGTGGGTGTCTAATCTGGTGTCAGTTAGGAAGAAAACATGAGAGATCAGGCTTTGTATAGACTTTAGAGACTTAAACAAAGCTTCATTGAAAGACACCTACCCTTTGCCCAAGATGGATCATATTTTACAGAGAGTGGTAGGGTCTAAAAGAATTTCTTTGCTTGATGGCTACTCAGGGTATAATCAGATCTTAGTTCACCCTGATGATCAATTAAAGACAACCTTTACTATACCATGGGGCACTTTCATGTATGTGAAAATGCCCTTTGGTCTAATGAATGCTGGAGCAACTTTCCAAAGACCCATGGACATAACATTCTCCGAAGAACTGGGCTACTTCATCATTATATACCTTGATGATGTTACTGTTTTTTCAAAGACAGATGAAGAGCACTTAGAACATTTAAGAACGGTCTTCGGGAGATGTAGGAAGTTTGGTATATCTTTGAACCCTAAGAAAACATTATTCGGTCTCCAAGAAGGTAAACTTCTTGGGAACATTATTTCAAAAGAGGGTATTAAGATATATCCAAAGAGGATTGAGGCCATACTACAAATCTCTCATCCTCGAAACATCAAGGAGTTGCAATCTTTCATTGGAAAGATTAACTTTTTGAGAAGGTTCATCCCCAACTTGGCTGAGCTCCTTAGAAATATTACAAACATGCTGAAGAAGGAGAAAGGGGTAAAATGGACCTTGGAAGCAAAGAAGTCCTTTGAACTAGTGAAACAAGAGTTAACCAAAACACTAGTTCTAATAAGTCTTGATTTTTCAAAAGATTTTTATATTTTTTCATTTGCATCAGAACATACAATAGCTACTGTCCTCTTACAAAAAAATCCACAAGGACAAGAGCAGCCTATTGCATTCTTCAGCAAGGCTTTGAGGGATGCCCCTCTAAAGTATAACATTATGGAAAAGCAAGCCTTTTCTTTGGTTAAGGCTTTAAAAGACTTTAGAGTATACATCTTGCACTCACACATCATTGCCTTTGTCCCAAATTCAGTTGTGAAAGACATTCTAACACAGGACCCAGATGGTAAGAGGGGTAAGTGGATTGATGTTATTCTTGAATATGATTTAGAGATAAAACCCACTAAACTCATCAAAGGCCAAGGTCTAGCTAGGTTGATGGCTGAATCCAATTTTGAAGTTTTTGATATTAATATGATTAATGCTTTAGATGATCAAGAGGAAATTTCAATACCCATTGTTGAAGACCATTTTATGAATTCCCCTTGGTATGCTGATATTCTTGATGTTTTGCTTAATTTGAATACACCTCCTGGTTTGACAAAAACAAAGGCAAGGTTTTTGAAATTGAAAGCTGTAAACTATTGCGTTATAGATAAATGTCTTTATTGGAAAAATGCAAGTGGTATATTGCTTAAATGTTTGCCTGAGTATGATGCAGAGAAGGTTAAGCACGAGTTCCATGAAGGAGAGTGTGGAGGCCAATTATACTAGAAGACAACAGCCAACAAAATCTTGAGGGTTGGTTACTATTGGCCTACTCTTTTTCTTGATGTACACAAGATGATAATTGCCTGTCATAAATGTCAACTTTTTGAGGGCAAAAGGAAGCTGCTACCTCTGCCTTTGCATCCAATCACTGTTGAAGCCCCTTTTCAATAGTGGGGACTTGACTTCATAGGTGAAATCCATCCATCATCTTTAGCTCAGCATAAATGGATTCTCACTGCCACAGACTACTTCACTAAATGGATAGAAGCCATCCCTTGTAGGCAGGCCGATGATTCTATTATCATAAAATTCATGGAGAATAATATTCTCTCTAGATTTGGCTGCCCTACCAAGATCATCACTGATAATGCAGCAACATTTGGATCAAAGAAGATGGTTGAGTTCTATCACAAGTATCAGATAACATTGGGGCATTCCACGGCCTATTAACCACAAGGTAATGGACTTGCAGAATCTTCCAACAAGATTTTAGTGAACATAATCAAGAAGTTTTTGGAGGAAAACAAAAGTTCTTGACACACAAAGCTGGTTCATGCACTCTGGGCTGACAGATTTACTTTGAAGAATTCTATTGGCATGTCACCATACTAGCTTGTGTATGGAACTGATGCAATCTTTCCTACCAACCTTGGTGTGCCAGTTATGAAGTTAATTCAAGAGTTTTAGTCTGAAGATAGTGACATGATCAGAAGGATAAATCAGACTATTCACCTTCAGCAAACCAGAGAGGAGGTTTATAAAAAAGCATTGCAAAAGAAAGAAAACATTAAAAATCTTTTTGACAGAAGAACAAAGGCCAACAATTTCAATATTGGGGACAAATTCTTAAAGTGGGACTCAAGGAAGGAAGACAAGGGAAAGCATGGAAAATTTGATAACTTGTGGCTTGGCCCTTACTCCATTCATTCAGCTGCTGGTAATAATTCCTTTTTCTTACAAGAGTTGAATGGGGCAGAATTGTTTGGGGGTCCTGTCAATGGCAAGATGCTGAAACATTACTTCTCTTGATCCATGTCATGTTCTGAAAGCCTTTTTATCTTTTTTCCATTATAAATATTTCATCCATCATCGCATTCAAAGTTAGAAAAAACAAAAATACAAAAACAATGAAAGAAAGAAAAGAGGGAAGATTACAAAAAACAATAAAGGTACAACCCCATACCAACAAAAAGAGAAACAAATATGAAAGTGTGCCAACTTAAATTCCACTCCTGAAAAACACACTTCTAGTTAGTCAAACAGCCTAATCTTGACTAATTAGTTTTAAATTTACTACTAATAGGATAGTGAATTCGATTTGCCAAACTGTTTAATTTTGGCTTATCAGTAGGTAGATTAGGCTAGAAATTAAAGGTTCAAACATGCTTAAAATCTGAACCTGTGATTCCAAAACATAAATGACTCAAATCTGTTTCAAATTCTGAGTCAAAACAGAGATAAAAACTGGTTCTAATCACGTCAAAATCTGAATCAGTGAACAAGCAAAGAACAGTTCAAACAAGAGGCAAAAACAGAGCTGTAAAAATATGAAGGAAGTGCTTTGAAACTTTCAGATCTTAAGCCTTCCATTTTGTTTTAATTCTCTACAAAATAATGTCTATGTGCAGCTTGTTTTTCATGCCATAGATCAGCATCAAGTTAGACTGTTCAATCCTGACTCGAATGCTTTTTAAATTTCTGTTGTAGAATTTAGAGAATAAAAATCTGTTAGACTGTTTAATCCTAACAGATTGATAGATTAGGTAGAGAAGCATATGGACTCAACTGTTTAATATTAGTTCATGGAGAAATAAGGAGTAGAGTTAGATTAGTTTTAAGCTTTCAAAAGAATAAAATGTTGTGAAAAGTGTTTGCCAATCCAAGTGCTCTCTAAATAAGAAAAAATGTTAGATCAGTAGAATTGGGTAGGTAGAAATCTTGTGTTGATGAAGATCCATTGTTTTCCATTGTTTCTAACATGTTTTCAGAGCAAAAGAAGATCATTCAAGCAAAGGAAGGTAGCCCAATGGATAAGGCACTGATCAGCCTCCCAGAGAATTTAGGTCTGAAGTTCTTGATGCTTTCAAGAAGGCACCATCCCCAAGTGGAGCCACTGTTAGCCACCAATAAAATTTTTCATATCAAATGGTGGCTAAAACATTTTTGGAGCCTTCAAGCAAGAAATTTTATTGCTAAAAAGTGTTATCTCTTGAAGACGCTTGAAGACATCATGCCCTTGTTTCAATCTTCACTACTGTTTCCATTTAGAAATCAGAAATTCTGCTGATTCCATAAGAGAAAACACTGCTGCAAACACCATTTTCCCCTCCTTCCACTTCAAAAATAACCTCCATTTTTACCCCTTTTCATTCCCATGAAATTCATCTATTTTTCAATTTTCCCCATTTCCCCTTCATGAAATCCCCTTTACAGAGCTTAAAACTCCTTTTTGACTCTGCCGAAACCCCCAAATCCATTGAAAACTTGAAAAAATTTCATTAAAAAACACCATTTTTGTATTACAGACTTAATCCCCCTTGGGCTAAGTCCTAACCACTTCCCCATTATATGCCCTGGTGCTAGACACAGGCGCTAAGCCATTTAAGTTCTTATCGCATCGCAAAAACCCCAGCGCGCAAGTCTATTTGCCATGTTAAAAGTTTCCGATGCGATTAAGCCCTTGTACACAGCTCCCGATCATATTAAATACTTCATATAATCCGTGGGCCCGCAATCGGGCGCTTAAACCATGGAATAAACCCTTTCGATTGATTTTTTCCTTTGTAAAGTTATAAACCCACATACCTAAAGTTTTGGTCTAAACCTGTTGGAGTTATGATTTTTAATGAAAAAATAGGTAGATTGAAAAACCCGCATAAAAAGTTCCGATGCGTTTAAGCCCCATTGTATTAAACTCCGCCCCCTCCGCTTTACTCCATATAACTTCACCCGGGACCAAGAGTTAAAGTCCCAAGCACCAATCGTATCGTAAAAATCAAATGGTTAGATTGAAAGACCGAGCCAGACAGTTCCAATGCAATTGCCCCTTTATTATACACGCCCCGGGCATATTATATTTCATAAAGACCACGGGCCCCGCAAATGGGCGCCTATTCATTTCATATATATATAACCCTCCCAAAAGCCAAAACTTTTTATTATATTAAAATTTTGGGTTTTTCATATGTTTCAAAAGGTTTCCGTCGGTTCACTTTTAAAGCAATCTCCGTCGTTGATCTTGAGCCGATCAAATGGCCTGCGCATGATTGCATCGCATGTTCTATCGGGCTCACTTTTGTGTCCCCTCCGATTGGCCATTCCCCGATCTATTTTGGACCGTTGATCTCCTCCCCGCCATCCCAGATCCAACAGCCCACATTTTCTCTGATTTCTAGCCTTCCTCCGCCTTCAAAAACCTCTGATTCATTCCCCACCGTTGATCTGATCCTCAGATCAACGACCAGCACTCAATCGCTCCATCGCACTCCAAGTTCTCTGCCCTGCCGATCGCCGATCTCCGATTGCATCTGGGCCATCCATGTGTCCAGATCGGATGGTCCAGATCGCGCCTCATGACTTTGGCTATATTTTATGCGCCCCTCTTCATAATGTTGTTTCGGCCAATCGCAGCCGTTGATCTCTGCAGATCAACGGTCTTCATCAGCCCTTCCTCTGCCATTGTATTATTTCATCCAACCCCCAGATTTAATCTCCACCGTTCAAATCTTAGATCCGATGGCCTAGATTGAAAACACCCATCTTCCTACCGCCCGCACATCTTTCCAAATTCGCGCTCGTTCTCTACCATCAGATCTGAGGTTCCAGATCTGGCGGCCCACATTCCAAGTCGCGTGACTTTCAGCGCGAAGTTTATTTTTCCAAAGGGCACGCGAAATAGGTGGTTTTCTGATGCCATGTGTCGGGCGAGGATGCATATCACATTCCAAAAGACAATACCGCCTACCCACCTTTTTCTCACGCAAAAACAATTGTTTTGCGACCTGAAACCGCTTTCCCTCTTTCCTTTATGTTGCATCGCGCGCCTCCTCAGCCGTTGATCTCGTTGGGCCGATCTCATCCAACGGCCCACGATCATCCCGAACACCCAAAGGCTATTTTCAATACATTTTCTTCTGAACAAAGGTTTTAAACCTTTTTCTTGCATATTTCCGCCTTTTCCATATAAATTGACCCCTTCGCTTTATTTCCTCCCGGATCGCTCCCGACCGTCGATCTTTGCAGATCGATGGATCTGACTTAATTCTTCCTCCACTTTCCTTTTTTGACCTCCTCTAACAGATCTCCACCGTTGGATGATGCCATCCAATGGCCACGCTCTCCCCCCACACCCTCTAAAGCAGTTTACCCAATAAACGCAGGATTTCTTAATATTTTGTGTGTTTTGCAGGTTTCAAATGTTTTTCCCATTATAACAAAGGGAAATGAAATCCGAGGGTGATGATCCTCTCGACTTTCGTTTATCAAAGGGAAATAACTATAAAGGGTTCGGAAACACATTTCATCAATGCTTCATGGGAATTGATGCCATATAAGCCCTGTGCGGCCCTGCACATCAACAAGGCACAGAGAATGAAATAAAAACAAAAGAGTATCAGTGTCGAAGACAAAATACAGCAGAACAGAGGATTGAAGACAATTTTGGGGGGATTACGGCTAAGATTGATTATCAAAAGCCTAATCCTCCAAATCAAAACACAGTTAAAAGAAAATCATAAGTGTTTATCAGATAGAAAGGCCTCCACCGCCACAATAGAGGCCAATTGATTCCTCTAAGCTACCAAAGTGCCACTTGCAGCCACAAGCATTCAATAGAGGCCAAAGTTATTGATTAGAAAATTAGATATTTTCCTCAATACAGCCAAAGAATTAATTCTGCCAAATGAACTTAATGTAAAATATCCGCAGAGTTATTACATCCTAAAACATAGCCTTAAAAGTCAACAAAATCTCCCACCGAGCTTAATCTTTCATGTAAATCAATTAATACAGTGAGAATTTCTGTACTCTTCTCCATTGAGGCCCTCAAAGGCTGAGAAGAACTAATTTGTATTAATTGACCCAGGAGATCTTTTATCAAATCCCACCTCCTCATTTCTTCTATAAATACTTCTGTAGAAGATGAGAAAATGTTGGTTGTAAAACTTTGAAATATACTAGTGTTCGAAACTTCTGATTGTAAATAGTGTTCAGATGGCTCTTAAAGCTCTGCTTGTGATAAAATAGTTAGGCTGAGTAGTGAAGATGATTGCTAACCTGAAACACTGGACTTAAAGCTGTAACCAGTTTGAAGCATCAATACAAGCTGATTTATGGGATCCTAGTCTATGTCTACGGTGATGTTTTTCTTATTGTAAATCATTATTTTATTTCTGTTTTCACTTCGTTCACATTCTCTGATAAAGGATAGCAAGCATATATTTAGGATTTACTATATATCAGTACCCTTCTCTGACTGATAAGCTTTATCCAAATGTTTTCTTCCAATTCGTGTTATTTAGGAATGATTTAATTTAGTTTGAGTAGTTAGGAATGTTGGCGTTCCCTCGTCCTATTGTCTTAGCTAGATATTGTTTCTGAATGTGATTTTCAGTTTATGTTAAGTAGAGATGAACTAAGGAAGATATGGTGAGCCCTAGTCCTAGTTTTATCCCCATAGACTATCTGAAAGTTTCCCTAAGAGTGTGTTGAAAGCTGGCTAGTTTCAAAGTACTTACCAGATCTTAGACCATTCTTTGTTATCATTTGTGTTTCCATTTGTGTTTTAAATGTTTTTTCTATTGAAAGTATATCAAAGGCTGGCTAGTTTCTAAGTACTTACCAGATTCTGGGCTGCTCTTTGTTCTTCTTTTTTTTTAATTCCCCTCTTTTTGTATCATTTCATTCCATAGATCAAATTTAAAGAGATCCTTAGACATAGATGACTTGCTCCATAGACCACTCTTGAACCTGGTTGTTTCAATTAAAACCCTATTATGACTCCATAGCCCAATGGACTAAAACCTACAATTAATCATCTTTTTGGCCAAAGCTTGTTCTATTTGCTTGCAACTTCTCACCTTTGAAACTCTTTCCATTTAGAACTTTCCACTCAAGCCATAATCATGCTCAACCATCCAAAACAAAACAAAACCCTCGGCCTTCATAACTAGCCTAATATCAATACCTAAAACCTTTAAAGATAAATCCATCCTTACACTTATTGGAGAGATCCCTCTCCGGGTTCATGAGGGCTAGATCCTAGGATCCCAAAGTGGTTGAAACGGTGTTTCTCCCTACTGTCAAACTTTGCCAATCTTGCTGATTACAGGGAGCTAACAGTGCCAAAACTCTCTCCCAACAGAGCTTAGCTTGAATCTGCCAAGCAAGCAAGGGAAGAAAAATTTGTTCTAGCACTCACAATTATTCCAATCAATTCCACCAATGCAAGTAGCCAACCCACCTAAGATCCCCTTATGTTGGTTTATTTCTTTCCTCTCTATAATTTTTAAGGTCGAGCCATCAAATTACTGAACTAATAGATGCTATCTGGGAGCGAGTTAAGGTAGGATTCCAACCAATTCAAAGAATTCCTTTGGGTGGCACAAGAATAGCTACGAGGATGTACTCCTTGGTTCAAACACTTAGACGTCGACATATCCTTCCTTATTTATGGTCCCCAAAAATTTTATAATCTCTTTCCATACATCCATATAACATGACACATTTCCACACAGCCATATAACGTGACACATTATTTTTCATACATCACCCACCTAACTAATATTTGGCAAAGAAAGGGGTACTTTGAACTCGTCTGAAGGTTCGTTAGTTCACAATTTTGTGATAATAGCTTTGTGTTGATATGTTTGACAGAACTCGGTCTCAAGGTCGACGAGAAACATACTTGAAATCTTACAATACACCAAACAAGCGGAAGAGATCCAGTTTTCTTGCCCAGTGCTCTGGTTTCCCGTGGTGAAAAAACAGAAACATTTACCTACCTTTCTGTAGATCAAGGAAACCCTAGCTCATATACACATTCCCCCATGGCTTCCCTCATTTCCTAATTAACACACTTATAAGAGCACTCCAAGCGAAAAACGGATCCTCAAGAGGTGAAGATCGAGCAGGCCAAGCAGTGGGTGAAATGCCAAGCAGTCGATGATGAGTTTGCATCAGCGCTTGGCATCCACTTCCAGGTCTTCTTCTCTGTGGATCACCATGGAAACAAATGGTGAGGGAAAAAACCTTAGCCCTAGCCCAAATCCCAACCCTAAATCTAATAACCCCTTTCTTTCTTCGCTCGTTGCCCCCGAGTAGAAACAAGTAAGCCCTGTCAAGAATCCCTCGTTGCTGGCCTGTCTGGTGGTTAAACTCGCTTTTTTCATGGAGGCCTTTACTCCTGCCATTGATGTCGTCAAGCATGGGTTTGATCAGGTCAAAGAGCTCGACAGGCGGAGGAAGAATCCGTGTGGGAGTCGGGCGTTGTTTGATGAGAGACCCATTGTGCAATTTAAATTTGATTTTGGAAAGAAGGCACAAATGGCTGCCCATGCGATTGGAGCACAACGAAATCAAACACCAATGAGTTCTTATTTTAGCAGAGACGAGGAGATAGATGATAAGAAGAGAAGGGTAGAGCATATATTTAAAGAGGCCATGAAAACCCTCATGACTTGGTACAACTGTGAATATGGCACAAAATTTGGGCTGTTGTTGTGACTTAAAAATCAACCAACTAGGTTGGGAATTTGCTGTTGTGACTTGAAAATAAACCAAATGGGTTGGGAATTCACTGCATCTTGGGTGTTCTGATTGTGAATTTTTAACAATAGGTTGGGATGAGTTTCTGCTAGATTTGGAAAACAATGTATAACTAGAATCGCTTGCTGGAGAAAATTCTATCCGATTGTTGGTGATTTCAAATCTGGCTTGGATAAGTTGCAGATAGACATTTATGTATTCATCACTCACTAGAAGTAGGTGTATTTGTTATCATATCAATGTTAAAATTTATAAAAAAAGTTAAATAACTGCCATGCACTATTCACCTTATCAAGATGGGGCAGGAGCAAAAAAGATATATGCAGTAGTTCTGGCAATTGATTTAGTAATAACATGTGAGGTTTTAGTGACATTAAGGAATCCTTCATTTCAAATATGAACAGGTACCACAAGGTGGGAATATTATATGAAACCTTTTTTGTTCGCATATATTATTACAGATAGTTGTGTGGTAGTTAGTTATTCACAATTAGCCATTTGTGATAGACGGATTCAGGTTAGGTAAACAGGCATAGGGATTATTACTGCGAGCAACCTTTGTTGTTGGAATCCCTTCCTAGTTAACGTTGAAATGAATATCACTGAACAGAAAAAGAAAACATAGAGGAAATGAATATCACTGAATAGAAAAGGATAACATAGAGGAAACGAAGCATGAGCAAAAGAAGGAGAGAGAGTACGCTCACCTTTCTATCTAATTCAATAGAACGACTTTCACGTAGCAATGATACTAATTACTTTCCCTTACCTTACGGGGTGGGAGCTAACATTTATCTTCTTGCAACATGCTAGGTCTTCTCCCTTTAATTTTTTACCTCGCTTGTCATGAGTGAAGGATTTGCGACATGCTGGGTCTTCTCCCTTTCATTTTCTATCTCACTTGTCATGAGTGAAGGATATGTGATAGAGTAATCCATCCCATCGGGCGGAAATAGTTCACAGTCTTTGAGAGATGTATGCAGTACTCCTCCATATGGAGTTGGGCAATCGATAAATGCATTCAGTTTGACATTCGTACCTACAGAAACAATTCGACCATAAATAGTTTGGATCTGCGTAGAAGCAGTCGACCACAAATAGTTTGAATTTGCGTAGAAGCAGGAGAAAACGAGGGAAAAGGAAGGGAAATGCAACAACAAATCCAAGTGCATGAGAAAAGAAGGGAAAGGCAACAATAAATCAAGGTTCGTTAACATGAGATCAAGTTCGTGAGCGAGATCAAAACTAATATCCAAAGCAACATCAAGTTCCATGAGCGAGATCAAAAGTAAGATCGAAAACCAACAGTTGTGAGAATTACGTTTAACTTCCTTTCGACTTAATTTCCCTCACATAAAATAGTGCTTTAAAAAAATAAATTAAGAAATTTCTTTAGCAGAATATAGAGAATAGAAAACCGGGAAACTAAAGAACATAGAGAATAGAAAACCGAGAAACTAAATAGATCAATATTAAATGCATACCTGCATGTTCATTTACCTCCTTTCAGATTGCTTGCATGCATAGATTTTATCCTTTCAGATTGCTTGCATGCATGGTTGCATGCTTGACTAATTTTATTTTTGAGTTTTCTTGCATGCATAGCTAAATGCTTGACTACTTTTATTTCTTCATGGCCATCTTCTTGCTATCTTTTTTCTATATCCTGGTCGTCTTCTTGCTATCTTTTTTCTATTTCACTTATATATCAGTTACGAGGAATTGTCTATTTTCTATATAGTTACAGGTTCATGGGCTATATGGGCTATATTAGTTATAGATTCAAGAATCGTGATAAATGCGAACCAATGATATACAACTAATCAAGTTATGCAGAATTTGATATAATTTTTATGCAGGGTTTAATATACTTATTACTTATTAGTGGGAGAAGTGACTTGGCAATAGTGGTTGGTTGGTTCTTGAAGAGGTGGTGAGAGGTGCGAGAGGTTCCATGTAGATAGCCATGTGGAAATGTCATTGGAAGGACATTGGGTGTCCAAAAAACTTTGGATATGAAGAAAAGCTTTGATAGAGAAGGAAAGTTTGCACTGAAAACAAACTTTGAATATAAAGAAAAAATCTAAATATAAAATGCAGTAAATAAAAAAAAAAACTTTAGCTATAAAACAAATTGCCAAATATTTTTTTTTGCATTAGAACAAGTGACGTTTCCAATAAGAAGTTGAAATTTTTGTGCTGAAAGATGTTTATTAAAATTTCATTTGTCACCATAAAACTTTTATAAATTTGATTAAATTAAAATAAGGAAGAAACAAATTTTGGTAAAAAAAAATCGTTTAATGTTGGATAACCGACCGAGTGATCGCTATAGTCGTGCAAGAGAGGTACTAATAATAACTCGTTTGAGGAATAGGAATACATTCCCACTCTTGTAATACTACATTTTTTAATTAATACAACCGTGACCATCACACAGTATATTCCGGCCGTGAAATTACTCCGGCAATGCTGCCCGTGCCGCCTTCCGCTTCCTTGTATTTCCATGGTTGGCTTCCTCGATTCTACTGCGTGGGAAAAGTTTAACGGCGAACGCTTTAGGTTTACTCCAAATAGCTGGATGGAAGAAGAAGAAAGAGAATCATCGTCTGTGGATGGCAGATTCATGAAGACCAGTGACAATGGATTCCCGTCATCTAAAGCAGTTGGCTCGAGCGCATTGGAATCATGCAAGTTGGAAGAATCATGGCTCTCGCGGCCCGTAATCGAACAATGGGCAACAATGTTAATTAGCGGTTCAACTTACTGACATCACTGGGCGTCACAGTCTTGTTGAACAGGTGCTCGCGGGGCTCCAAGGAACTTGAGCGCACAAACTCAATATTTATGTGGGAAGAGCTCTTATTTTGGTCCAATTCTGCGTATAGTCAATTGACATATATATATATATATATATATCCAAAGCAGCTCAGAATGAGTAGAACGGGAAGTGAAGATATGGAGTATGTTTGAACCAATGGTGTCTCTACAAATGGTCAGCGTGATGTGTTCATATTTGTTCCTATGTAATAGTCTTTACTGGCTCAACTCTGCCTCAAATTTTCTACTCATATCGATGACCCTTAACTTCACTTTTCAATGTCCATTTGGCTCCTCACGTCTCAAATAATGGAGTTGTCTTTAGTGCGACTTTTTGAAGTTTCAAATGCCGGAATCCGGTGAAAAATTTGGAGGTAAAATCTTGGTTTTTTTTATTCAAACTTGTTTCTTGACTCTATATATGGATTCAGCACCCTCAAAAACCTCTAGGGCACTTCGATTGTGCAAAGTTAGCAATCAAACTTCTCTTTTCAATAAATTCCTACTGGAATTTAGAGAAATTACACTGTAAAAAATCACCGTAAAAGCCTTCAAAAATTCGCACTAAAGACTACTCGTCACATAATTCTCTACATACATAACACATAATTTTTATAGAATTAAACAGAATTTCAAAAAATAATATTTCAACAAATTTCAAGATCCAACTAAACATAACTTCAAGAAAATATTTTTTTCTTGAGAGAGCTCAACAAATTTATGACTTCCAAAAAAACATTTATTAAAAGATTAACTTACTTCCCGTAAACCAAACCCCGGTCTGCCCCATACAGACTGGCTTCTTGAAAGCCTAGATGACGTCATGATGACCTAGTAAAATGACATCACTGTCATTGTCCATTGCATATGCCCCTAAATGTTGGACGAGGAACAAATTACGAGACCTGCTTTTAAGCTGTGTGGCATAAGAATCTCTGGAAGTACTCCTTTTTACGCTAATGAATTATGTTAAGATTTTCAAGATAATGTGAGTGATGGTCATAATTTTCACATGATTAAAGTTGGAAGTATAGTTACTTCATGTTACAATGATTCTGACAAAATCTTTATAAAAATCGTCAAAATAGAATGAAACTTCCAAACTTTTGTTTCACAAAGAAACTATGTCCAAGCCTTTTGAATAATCCTGTTGGCTAATAAGTCAGCTTTGTGACTAGGAGTTCCTGCTAAATCTTGACTCAACATTGTATATTATGTCCAAACTGTCCAGACCTTATTTTAATATTAGTTTTGTGTTGAAAATATTTGAATATTAAGGAGATTCTTCGATTGCTTCAAAGTTCATTCCATTTCAACATGAATCTCACAATTTTTATACAAAGCATGGAAGCCTCGTAGATTTTTATGTGCCATGCTGATGAGCATGTAGTACTTCAATTTTAAAGCCAAACCACCAATAATTTTTTTTTATAAAATATGAAAGTTAATATTACCAACTTATGAAGTCACTCCATATGACAGCTGATAACTCTAGATTTATAATAAAGTCTGTTTATATTCCACTACATTTTTTTTTTCTAAATAAGACTACTTTATATTAGTGTAACATAATGTACATGGAGGCATAGGCCTCTGCAGATCTAGCCTAATTCAAAGGCGTAATTCGCAACAAATAGCAAAAATGGGACTGCTCACGAAGGGGAAACCAGTCCAATAAGAGTTTGTTTTGCTGCCTTGTGAGAGGAAACCAACGTTATACAAAGAAAACTGATAATTGTTTGCATCTTGCGCCATACATTGATACCAGAAATTAACAAAACCTTGTGACCAAGGACCTTGAGACCAAAAATGATGAAACAGAAATAACCTGAGAGCCTAGGTGTCATGAGGAGTAGGAGGAGTTTCTTCTACAATGAGACACCTGTATTCGTCGCTGTCATTGGCCTGCATGTCTTGGGTGGCGTCTGTTGCATGCTGGGGCTCGTTGGTCTCGCTATATTTTCCCAGAGCTTGTTTTCCATGCTTCCAATCATCCCTGCTGCTACCACAACTACTGCTGATGTCGAAGCGCTTACTGTGGCAGCGATAACCAGGGTCACCCTTAACGTCTGCAGAGGAGGCGTCATGGTGGGAGAGTTTCTGCATTTTGGGCGGGCAGAAGCCAGTAACCTTGGTTGATTCCTCCTTAAATGATACAGTAATGGTGGCTATGACTCGAGGGCAGTCCATGGAGCAGTGGATGTGGAATTGAGCCGAGTGGGTGGACTGCGGAGAGGCTATGGAGTCCAGACGGGACAGAGATGGTGGATTGGTCGTGGCATAAGAGGGCTAAGCAGAGGAACGGGACTAACCAGCAATGCATCCACGCCCACTGCAGGTAGCAGGATAACGACCATGGAAGTGATCCAGGGAGGAAGGTGAGGTGTCGGAATGGGATGAGGGAGACAAGCGAGCAGCTGCCCTCTGTTGTTGCCATGCCTACAGTGCATGTGGTGCCGGAGATGAGGCATGGTGGTGCAGTGAGGGTGGTGGGTGCTCTGAGCCAGAGAAGAAGCAGGGTGGTGGTGCCCAAGGTCAAAGGCACATAGGTAGGGGTGAAGCAATTCACAGGGGAGAAATTCAATTGACAATGGAGGCTCTGCGAAAAGTGGTGGCCATGGATAATCTCTATACAGCAGAGAAGGCTACAGCGTCTCCCTGTTGGCGTGCAGGAGCTCGGCTACGCGACTCCAGGGGAACAATAGCTTCCCAGAGGTTGAGGCAAGGGAGGCAAGCAACCAGAAAAAAAAGAAGCATAACCAGGCGAAGGAGGAAGATGGTTCTGGGCCTCCATTTTGAAGGGATGGCAGCGACCTCGACTTCTTCACAGAATTGAATGGTAAGTGTGAGAGCGGCTAGAGCCATTTAATTCTCGCCGTTGGGGCTTGTGGGTGGCCATGTGGCTATGCCACTTGCCAACCTAAAAGCCCGCATCCATAGTGTTGAAAATGCAACAAGATGATGGAGCTTAGTGAAAAGAAGTCGCCTTCACTAAGTGGGCCCGCAGGCTATTTTTGGCGCAAAGTCTATTTTTATACTATGTCTATTTTTAGACATATGGATCATGGTCTATGAGTTGCAGGATGCTATTTATGGATGATTGTTCAAGTTGGTAAAAATATATGGACCTCTATTTTTAGACATTGGGCGGAATATATTTTTAGACTGCCAGTCTAAAAATAGATCAGTCGAATATTATTAGCCCTTAATAATATTTGGACTATAAACATTATCTTATCCTCTTGGAGCACTTTAGTTTGATGCTTGGATGTGGCACATGCAGCTAACAGAAGGAAATACTCTTTTCCTAGGGTTCGTTTGAGCTATTGCATGGTTGACTTCAGTTAGAACTCATGTGGCAGAGTTTGGTGGAGTTGATGAGACAGTTGGTGGAGTTGTGTTCGGTTTAACTTAGTTGAACTAGTTGTATTTAGTCTAACTGATAAATACACTAGTAATGAGTGGTGTGAATTAATTATTAATTAATTCACTAATTATTAACTCATAAATCAACTAAAGAACACATCAGTTAACTGCAATGCATGGACAGTTCAGTGGAGACCAATGTTAGAGGTGGGTGAAAGGGTGAGTCTACTATCAGTTGTGACTATAGCTGTGCATGAGATTTGCACACACATTGATTGAGATTTCCAATGAGAATTGCGCAGTACAAGCCAGTGGGATTTGAACTTGGATCTCATCATTATTCATCTTGGATTGCGCAGTAGAGGCAGGTAGACTTGTGGAGGAGATTTGAACTTGTGACTTGTTCATATCTGAGCTAGTTTGTGTGTAGCATGTGAGATAGTGCTGAGAGCTGTGAGGAGATTTGTGCTATGTATTGTTACATGTTCTCTATCATTATAATATACAGATATTTGGGGGTTTTCATCTGTAAGCTTTCCCCATTACATACTGTGTTATATGTGTGCTTGATTATGGTTTTAATGTGCGCATGCCACTGCTTCTAATTCCGCAAATTGATGATCAATTGTAGAAGAGGTTATGTATTATGCATGAAGCTCAAATAGTGTGTAATCAGGATAATCTCGGTGAATAATTCATCTATTATTCAAATTTCTACATGGTATCAGAGCGAAATTGATCATCGGATCTATTACAGTGATTACAATTTATTTCAGTAGACAGAGTCTGTAAGCGGGCCAGGTAGCCTCTGGATCCATCCTTTCTTTGAAAGGTGATATATCCAGTAAATGCCCCTACAGTCGATCTCTGTGCTAGAAATACTTTGTTCTCACAGATCAGAATCAGTTAAGTTTTGAGCTGGTGGAATTCGAATTTGCAGCAGTGTTTCTTGGTGTCGAAGTCAAAATGCCTTTCAACGGATTGCGATTGGAGTATGCTCTTGAGGGCAGCTCGAATTATGTTGCATGGAAGGACAGGATGGAGGTGGTCTTAGATGATAACGGGTTGAAGGAGTTCATAGATGCTGAAATCCCAAAGCCTACTGATGCTGCTCAAGTTGAGGGTTGGCAAAAGAAGACAGCAAAATGTCGAAGGATTCTGTTGGAGGGCGTGAAGGATCACATTGTATCCAGCCTGCATGGAAAAGCTTCTCCATACTTGATGTGGAAAGCGTTGATGGATTTATTCCAAAGCAAGAGCGATCAGAGGAAGTTGGCGCTCAAGGATAAACTCAGAAACATAAAGATGGAGAAAGGCGACAGTATACCCAAGTACCTCACGAAGTTCACCCAATGCAGGGATGAGCTGGGAAGTGTGGGGGTGACTGTAAATGAGGAGGACTTGGTGGACTTGGCTCTCCTTGGTCTTCCGAAGAGTTGGCATTCCTATCAGGACTCTGTCAATGCTCGGGAGAAATTGCCAGGATGGGAGCGACTTTGGTCGGATCTTATGCAAGAGGAGATAAGGCGGAGTACCACGGACGGATCTTCATCAAAGGCATCTGATGAAGAAAATTGTGCTTTGGCTGCCAAATCAAAGAAGGGGAAGAGCAAGAAAGCTTCTCATTCCGGTGCGAAAGGCAAGAAGCAGGACATGTCCAAGGTGAAGTGCTTTCACTGTCACCAGCACGGACATTATGCCACAAATTGTCCGCAGAAGAAGAAAAATAAGCAGGCTGCTGGATCTGCAGTGGGAGAGGCCTTAGCCTTGCAGTTTGAGCTGGATTTTTCGCTGATCGCATGCTTGGTCTCAAGTGTGATGGGATCAGTATGGTTCTTGGATAGTGGTGCGTCTTTTCACATGACAGGAGATCAAGATTTGTTTTCTGATCTGGATGAGAAAGATCTTGGAGTGCACATCGAGATGGGCGATGATGGTAGATACAGTGCGACCGATATCGGTATCATTTCCTTTGAGAGGGAGTCTAGTAAACCCTTCGTATGGAAGGAAGTGATGCATGTTCTAGGATTGAAGAAGAATCTTATCTTTGTGGCGATGTTAGAAGACAAGGGATATGATGTTGTCTTCAGCGAGGGAAAGGCCTTCTTGCGCAGTAAGAAAACTGGAGAAACCCGGAAGATAGGGGTTTGAGTCAAGAACCTTTATCAATTGCATGTAGATGGCTGTGCAGCAATGACATGCAAGGCTGAAGGAGTGGTGAGCCGGGATGATGGCGAGTTGTGGCACAAGAGATTGGGCCACCTTCACCATGGAGCTTTGAAGATACTGTAGCAGATTTCTACTGGGCTTCCTAAAGGCACTCTTATGCAGTCAGATTAGTGCAAGGGGTGTAACTTGGGAAAATTTGTGAAAGCCACCTTTCACGAGAAGGATAGTCGTGCCACGACGATCCTTGAGATAATTCACACAGACGTGTGTGGACCTTTCTCAGTGGCTTCGACAGCAAAGCACAGGTACTATGTGATCTTTGTTGATGATTATTCTCGGAAGTGCTGGATCTTCTTCATGCAGAAAAAGAGCGAGACATACTCAAAGTTCTGTGAGTTCAAGGCGCTAGTTGAGAAGGAATTGGGGAAGCAGATGAAGGCTCTTAGGAGCGACAATGGTGGTGAATTCATCTCTGGAGAATTCAAGGACTTTTGCAGCGCAGAAGGAATTTGGGGAGAGCTCATAGCACCTCATAACCCACAGTAGAACGGGGTTGCTGAGCGGAAGAACAGAACGATCGTGGGTGCCGCACGGGCGATGTTGCATGATCAAGGCCTACCCATTCACTTATTGGTGGAGGCATGCAATACTGCAGTATATGTGCAGAACCGTTTTCCTCACAAGATACTTGGCATGAGTACACCCGAGGAGGCGTTTTCTGGTAAGAGGCCTGATATTTCCCATTTGAGGATTTTTGGTTCACCTGTTTACATTCATGTGAAAAAGGATGCCAGGAAGAATATGGAGTCGATCGCAGAGGTTGGGATATTTGTGGGGTACACTGATACGCCCCACAACTATTGTGTGTATTTTCCAGACAGTCGCAAGACTGTTGTGCGACGGGATATCAAATTTTAGGAGGAGAAATCCATGAAGTGTTCACTTGAGAGGGAGCCACACTTGCATGCAGATGAGGAGCTATTAGTTCCTAAGGATGAGCTTCAGGATGTGGATCAGCCACAAGAGGAAGTTCATGGAGTGGAAGGCTTGAAGGATGCAAAGGCTAAATGGTTATAGGGCTAAGCACACTACAAGAAAAGCGACCGGCTCAAGATGCAGAGAAGGTTGTAGGACCACCTACAACACGTTGCATGTGCAGACAACACGGACGCACAACTGGATACGTGGCTCTTGTGAGAAAATGTGTCGTGACAGAGCCATCCTCTTTCGAGGAAGCTGTGGAGGACCTCGCATGGGTAGATGCCATGGTGGAAGAGTATGATTCGATTGTCAGAAACAGTGCATGGGAGATTGTCCCGAAACCGGAAGGGAAATCAGTGGTGGGTTCGAGATGGATCTACAAAGTGAAGCAGACGGCTGACGGGAGTGTGGAGAAGTACAAGGCAAGATTTGTTGCCCGAGGCTTCTCACAGATAGAGGGGATCGATTATGAGGAGACCTTTGCACCTGTCGCAAGGTATTCTTCCATACGGACGATTCTTTCTCTCTCAGCGCATATGGGGTGGCACATTCATCAGATGGATGTGAAGACTGCGTTCCTCAACGGAGTCATTGAGGAGGAGGTGTACATAGAGCAGCCCGAAGGTTTCGAGATCTTCAGCAGCGAGTCGCATGTGTGCAGGCTCAAGAGAGCGTTGTATGGGTTGAAACAAGCACCTCGTGCTTGGTACACACTGATAGACAGTTATTTCACCGGACTTGGATTCTCCAAGAGTGAGGCGGATCCTAAACTATACCAAATTGTGGTGGAGGGTAAGTTGCTAATCATTGTACTTTATGTAGATGATTTGATTTTGACAGGTGATGAACTGTTGATACATTCATGCAAGGCTGATCTTGCAAAGGAGTTTGAGATTAAGGACTTGGGCCTCCTTCATTATTTCTCGGGATTGGAAATTTGGCAGTGCAGTGGTGGACTGTTTGTTTCTCAGGGTAAGTATGCCCGGGAGATACTGGAGAAGTTCAACATGCATGGCTGCAAGCCTGTTGATACTCCTCTTCCTGGTGGTTGGAGGAAGGAGGATGCTACTTCAGCAGAGCTAGTGGATGCCACTGGTTATCGATAGTTGGTGGGGTCGCTTATGTATCCTGTCAATACACGACCCGACATATGCTATACAGCAATCACTTTCACAAGCTATGGTTAAGCCAACCAAGCTCTTCTGAAGACAGAAAGCATGTATTGTGTTATTCAGGCACATCAGATATGGATTTTGTTTGGTACAGACAGAGGGATTAGGTGAAGCTTATGTGCTTCACGGATGCGTGATTGGGCAGGGAGCCCAACGGACAGAAAGAGCACATCTGGAGGGATTTTCAGTATCGGGTCGACAACAGTTTCTTGGTACAGTAGGAAGCATAGATCCATGGCACTCAGTTCAGTAGAGGCCGAGTATATGGCAGCAAGTTTGGTTGCATGCAAGGCTATATGGATGAGGAAGATCCTGGTCGGGTTGTTCGGTTCACACTTGGAGCCTACTGTGATTTATTGTGATGACCAGAGTTGCATTAAACTCTCAGCTAATCTAGTATTTCATGATAGATCCAAACACATCGACATCAGGTACCATCATATCAGAGATTGTGTGCAAAGTGGAGAATCATGTTACTTTCATACATTCCCACGGAGGATCAGGATGCTGATATCTTGACGAAGGCGCTCACCAGGAGCAAATTTGAATACCACAGAGGCAGGATAGGGGTTTCAGATAATCCATATCTTGTTGAGAGGGAGTGTTGAAAATTCAACAAGATGATGGAGCTTAGTGAAAAGAAGTTGCCTTCACTAAGTGGGCCCGCAGGCTATTTTTGGCGCAAAGTCTATTTTTAGACTATGTCTATTTTTAGACATATGGATTATGGTCTATGAGTTGTAGGATGCTATTTATGGATGACTGGTCAAGTTGGTAAAAATAGATGGACCTCTTTTTTTAGACATTGGGCGGAATCTATTTTTAGACTGCGAGTCTAAAAATAGATCAGTGGAATATTATTAGTCCTTAATAATATTTGGACTATAAACATTATCTTATCCTCTTGGAGCACTTCAGTTTGATGCTTGGATGTGGCACATGCAGCTGACAGAAGGAAATACACTTTTCCTAGGGTTTGGTTGGGCTATTGCATGGTTGACTTCAGTTAGAACTCATGTGGCAGAGTTTGGTGGAGTTGATGAGACAGTTGGTGGAGTTGTGTTCGGTTTAACTTAGTTGAACTAGTTGTATTTAGTCTAACTGGTAAATACACTAGTGATGAGTGGTGTGAATTAATTATTAATTAATTCACTAATTATTAACTCATAAATCAACTAAATAATACATCAGTTAACTGCAATGCATGGACAGTTCAGTGGAGACTAGTGTTAGAGGTGGGTGAAAGGGTGAGTCTACTATCAGTTGTGACTATAGCTGTGCATGATATTTGCAAACACATTGATTGATATTTCAAATGAGAATTGCGCAGTACAATCCAGTGGGATTTGAACTTGGATCTCATCATTATTCATCTTGGATTGCGCAGTAGAGGTAGGCAGACTTGTGGAGGAGATTTGAACTTGTGACTTGTTCATATCTGAGCTAGTTTGTGTGTAGCATGTGAGATAGTGCTGAGAGCTGTGAGGAGCTTTGTGCTATGTATTGTTACATGTTCTCTATCATTATAATATACAGATAGTTGGGGGTTTTCAGCTGTAAGCTTTCCCCATTACATGCTGTGTTATATGTGTGCTTGATTATGGTTTTAATGTGTGCATGCGACTGCTTCTAATTCCGCAAATTGATGATCAATTGTAGAAGAGGTTATTTATTATGCATGAAGCTCAAATAGTGTGTAATCAGGATAATCTCAGTGAATAATTCATCTATTATTCAAATTTCTACACATAGTAACAACATTAAACACCCCCATCCGGGAAATATTCCACTACATTATAATATAGATATAAATATTTTACGTCAACAAATGCAATGCAAGTGGTTTGCATCTCATATTATTACATTCCAGTGCAATACAATATAGACACAAATATTTTATGTCAAAATATGCAATGCAAGTGGTTTGCATCCGAAACTACAACAAATGTTTATTAATATGTGATTGTTAATTTTTATTCCTAATCCTCTTCTCTATCTAAATGTTTCACTGTTTCGAAAAATTAAAACGTTGATTACAATACTTCAGTTTACCGCCTACAACCTAAAACAATATATTCTTAGTTATATCCAACATCATGCACCCAACACCACTGGGGCTAAATTAAAAATCAATACTATGTTTATTTAATTCCACTTGTGCTCATTTTATAGATGAATGGATGAGCACATAGCTAACATTATTATGATATACGTTTGAAAAAATTTAACACAACATAAACACTTTTTATTTTAAGATAAAATAGATACAGAGTATATAAAAAAATATATAAGTAAAATGAAAGTATTAGAAGTTAAAAAACTTTCAGATATTGGTTGGCAAATTTTTAATCAATTTTGATTTTGACTTAATGAAGTAATTAAATTAGTAAAATATTAATATAATATATATTTTTAATTATTATGTTGAGATATATTCTCTAACTCACTATCATAAAACTGTTGTATGTTTTGTTTAACATTTTGACTCAGTTTGGATATAATCTTTTGAGATGCAAACCTATTTTGAGTTAAAACAGATTTGATCCCTCTAGACACTTGGTTGATCATTAAGATGGGTCTAGGATAAGTATAAGAAGGTGTTTAATCAAATGAAAGATCAGAATCTTTTTAAAATTATTTTAAACTAGTCCATGGGTCTTGGATAGACGGTGATTCAGTTAGGAAACTCTTTGATGTGATGTCACTGGACATGAACAAGATGTAGTCCCACCAAGCTTACAAAAAAAATTAAAAAACTTCAAACTCAAGCTAGGATGACATATGGATGCTCCATCTTAGTTAGATCATTAAAGGAGAGAGAATAGATCATTTTTTAAAATACAGATACGATAATATCTGAATTCAAAATATTTTTCACATTATCAACCTTCTCCATATTTTAACTTACAAAAATATGATTATCTTGAACTTATATATATATATATATATATATATATATATATATATATATATATATATATATATATATATATATATATATATATATATATAGTTGTAACCATTGATTTAAATGCTAACTGATGATTAAGTTATGTTGTTAAGCCATTAAGACATTAATTGTTATTTGTTTTGGAAATAATACATTATGACTAGAAATTAACTTTGATTAAATAAAATTATTATGGAAATTATTTCCATAAAAGAATAATACGTCGATGGTAAAAAGTAATTCAAGAACATAAGGTTAATTGAATAGAATTATTTCAAAAAGTTACCCGAACCTCTGAGGATAAAGACATATCCCAGTGAGGAAGAGGGGTTATGTTCGGTAACTGGAGAAGGAAATTTGTAGAGAAGAATTCCTAAGCTGGTGGTAACCAGTGGAATACTCTGATTTCTCATAATTGAATGGAATAGAAGATTGGACCGGAATGTCCCGAGGTCTCTTCCAATAGTTTTTTCAACTCACATAGCTCATACTTGGAGCACGGGGAGAGACGAGGACGTGATTTCCTCTCTCAAGGTAGGGAGGAAAAACATCAGTCAGAAAACGAGGAACAAATAAGTTCATTTGTTGTTGGAAGTATTAGTTGGTTAGGTATCGAAAGTTAACAATTTAATTGTAAAAATTTGGAAGAAACTACAGTACCTAAGTTTGTCAAATGATAGGTTCTATGCATGTACTTCTTTTTTTAAATAGTATGGTCAGTTGGATTTCAAATTTAATTCTTAAAAAAGGTAAGACAGAGAAATTCTAACCCAAAATCCTTGTGAAGAAGGCTCTGAGTTGGTCGTTCTCTGCAACTCTAGTAATCACGGACAGAATCGTCCGCCCATTTTTCATTTGTTAAAGGAACAACGAATAGAAAAGCAAGAACAAAAGTGCTAAAGCTTAAAAAAAAAGTGCTCTATAGATTAATCTGTGATATAATAGACTTGTATTAAAAAATTAGTTAAGAAATCAAGACATGCAAGAATTCATGTAAAAATCAGTACTGTAGGAGAATGAAAATTACTTCTAAAATTATAAGCAGTATTCTCCGCTAGCAGAATACAATAAATGCGAACTCAAACCCTCATATGATAAATATTAGCAAGTACTGTAGCTTTAAACCTTGTAAATAAGAACAATAGAATACAAAAGCTTACTTTTTAAATATATAAGAATAGCAAGTTTCAGATAAATAAATATAAGTTCCTAACATTGAAAAAAAAAAAAAAGATAGAACTTATGTCATCGATGCAGAGTACAATTTTCTTTGTGAATATAGCCATAAGAATTTCTCTTTATCTAGATATTCAAGAAATTCAAAATTAATATAGTCAGCCCTACCAACCTAGAACACCACAACGATATAATGATAATATTCATAAATCATTACCGAATGGAGACAATACTAGTTTACACTTGAATCTTAGGAAAATATTGTACAATCAAACATCTGTATACGCCTATATATATATCTATATATATATATATATATATATATATATATATCTATATATATATATATATATATATATATATATATAGATATATAATCAAGAGTTGAACAGATAAATAAGAAACATATTCAATATGTTCCCCATCGTGGGTAAAGAAAATCTCGGAAAAGACTCACAACAGTCTACATTCAAGAAATTGGAGAAAATATAGACAAAAGTCAAAGCCTTAAGGATAAACATGCTTAAATGTGAAGTTTCCGACAAAGGAAATAATCAAGATATAATTGTCACGTTTAGGCGACCTCGACATGTCCAATTAGGGAACTAGTAGTGAAAGCATATTAACATTAAAAATGACAGAACCAAGCCGGAAAACTTCATAGCAAGTCGTGGATTCCCTGCAAGCTTGATTTTTCATTAGCAAGTCACAAACACCATAAGGGGTACTGATAGAGTTGGCTAGAAGAAGTTAGAGGGTTCATTATCAGAGCTTCATAGAATCCATTTGTCACAGCCATAACTGGTGAGCATACCTACAAAACCAAGGAGGAAACGTTAAACAAGCCTAATATTCTGAACCGAAAAAGCTAAATGTAAGAAAATCGATAGGTTGCGGAAGCCTTACCTTAACGAGTTCGTCGTCGGTGAATGAGAAAACAACTTGCAAGATTTGCAGTGGAAAAACTTAGGGTTAGTACTTCAGTAAAGTCTGAAAAGAAAACCTAAATGCAAATCCAACTTAAAAATGGAGATGAGCAGAGGGTTTCAGCGTAGTCTTCATCGATGGTCGTGCACTTAGGAAGTAGAACTCCATCCGCGGAAGCCCCAGTAAAAATACGGCAGTCCTAACCATAAAGTTATTCAAAATTAAGGAAACGGTGGACAAGCTTTTGAAAATATGAGTTATAAACCTATGTAACTGACAGTAAAAACCTTATACTTCAACAATAATTCCGTAAGAACACTAAAACACCTTTTAAGTTAACTTACCATGAACTTGAAGATGGAAATCCTGTTAACGCTGAAAGAAATCAGAAAGGGGTTGTTGCAGAGGCGGTAGTTCCTTCCGCAGAGCGATGGAATGAAATGATTGATAAGAAAAGGAAGTGGTTAGGGAAGGGATTTCATTACCCATAACCCTAAACCAAATCCACTGTCGGATTCCGGGTGGGTCAGATCAATGGCAGAGAGTTTGTCTACTTGTCTCCATGGATAGTTGAAAACACAGAGGCGATGTTTCCAATCACCGAAAATTGAGTTACATTAAATTCATACAAAGATATACCATGTAGAAAGATTACAACTAAACCTAAAGGTTGACTGCTAAGAGTACGAGTACAGTGAAATCATTAAATCGATTAGATAGATTGATAGTTGGTCTTCTCGAGAAGCACAAAACCAGAACATTAATCTTTAGGGGAGATTGTAATCGATTAACATATAAAGTATTCACTTAAATGTGGAATAGCTAATGCATAGGTGTAGTGTTGTTAGGATTTTTATTAAGATAGTCTAGCACATATAATTGTGAAGTGATATGTGAAATAAAACGAAGAATGAAGTTTAATATAAATGTAATTAGAAGTAAAAGTATTTGTAAAGTGAGATTTTTTTTTATGAATGTATGTATGGATGTTACAAGTTGTATGAGAGCGACGTTCGCACGCTGGGACCCTATGGGTCATCTAATGATTTAAGCTGTGTATATTGATGCATAGAGAAAAAAAGTGTAACAGGAGACGTTATGATAAGGGGGTCAACACAACAACCACTCCAAAACATCGGGGAACCCCAACCCCAACCAGAAATGTACCCTAAGATGTGGATTCAGTTGAGTGTGGTTCAAGACCAACAAAAAAGTAGACTATTGGAGGAACAACGACACCAAAATAGAATTTTGTTAAATACAATATAGAAGATACAAGAATAAATGGTGAGGGTTCGAAGCGATAATGAGTGTTTGATGCAAGAATAAGAGAGGATATTAAAAAGCATCTCAGATAAAAAGAATCAGGGAATGGAACAACCCAGCCCCGATAGAGGTATGCAGGAAGGAAATGAGCAACAAGAATGAGACCACACCGCTGATAGAATGGAAAGAAGTCATTCGTAGCGGAGTAATAAAAATAAAAACTATAATGAGGTTGAGTCAAATAACATGTCAGATCAGAAAGAAGATAAGAGAAAGAAAGTGGAGCTGCAAGGTGAATTTCAAAAGATAAAACAACGTACGTTTGATGGAGTAGAGGAAGAGGTGGCTGAGGCGTGGCTGATAAATATGAACAAGTATTTTCAAGTTTACGAATATAGCAGTAAACTTAAAGCCAGATTTTCTATCTATCAGTTGAGGGAGAAGGCCACACTGTGGTGGGAGGAAGTGAAAAATATCCGTAGTATAGATGATCAGGACGTGACTTCAGATTCATTCCAGCAATATTTTAAAGATAAGTACTTAACTGAAGGCTTCTGTGATGAAAAATCTAGAGAATTCCATGACTTAAAACTGGGAAAAATGACAATGGATTAGTACATCACCAAGTTCACTTTCTTACTTCATTATGTTCCTTATTTGAGGGACAAAAAGGAAAAAGTACAATGATTCCTGAGTATTTTTCCAAATCATATGAAGGAACAGATTGAGTTTGTGAATCTCAAAACCATGGAAGAGGCAATCTGGAAGGCAAGAATGTGCTATCAGCAAGCTAAAGAAAAATGAGAGCAGGGTAGAAGTTGGTCGATAAAGAAAGAACATAAGGGTAGTTCAAATTTCAAGAAAAGTAGAACCAGTAATTTCAGGAGTGCTGCCAGGATCTCAATTAGCAAACAGTTTGGTATAAATCATCAAAGAATAAGATGGCTTGCAGAGGATAAACCCACGGAAGCTTCCAGCAAACCAGATCAAGCACAAAATCAGAAACCACCCCTACAGTGCTGGGGGTGTGGTGAGGCTCACTACTACAGAAATTTTCTGCTGCGAGGAAGGAGCGAGGCGGTCACCAACTTATAAGAAGCCTGTAGGAGATGTAGCCAGAAATATACCCAGAATTAATGCAGCCTTGGAAGATCGGCATGCAGATTACCAATCGACAATGATTGAGTTGGAAGGTAAGCTAATCTCTCAACCTGTTTCTATTTTGGTAGAGCCAGGTGCAAGCTTAAGCTATATAAGTCCCAAATTAGTAGATATTTGTAAATTGAAAAGTCAGAAATTTAGAAATCCATAGCTGGTATAGTTAGCCATGGGAGCAAAGAGGAAATTTTGTGCCAAAATTTCGAATTGTACACTGGAAATCAGTGAACAACAACTAAATGTAGACCTGAATATATTACCTCTAGGATCCTACGATGTGTTACATGGTATGGATTGGTTGGAAAAGCACTGAACGTTAGTATATTTTAAAGAAAAAGTTATATATTAAAGAATTCAGGATGGAACTCGTAAGGAGATTCAAGGTATAAAGAAACCTCTACAGCTACATCCTATTACAGCATCTCAAATGAGTAAGTGCATGAGGAAAGGATGCTAGTTATATGCCATCCAAGTGGGTTTCACTAATTCAAAAGAAAAGGCTCCAATGATGGAAAACATTTTGATAGTGCAAGAGTTTATGGACGTATTTCCAGAGGAAATACCAAGTTTTCCACCCATAAGGGACATTGATTTTACTATAGAGTTGATACCTGGAGCATCACCGATTTCAAGGACACCATACCGAATGAGCATACCAAAATTAACCGAACTGAAGATGCAGTTACAAGAACTGTTAGAAAAAGGGTATATCTGACCAAGTGTATCCCCTTGGGAGCACCAATGCTATTTGTAAAGAAGAAAGATGGAACCATGCAAATGTGCATGGACTATCGACAGCTCAATAAATTGACTGTCAAAAATAGATACCCTTTACCACAGATTGATGATTTGTTTGATCAGGTGAAGGGAGCTACATAATTTTCAAAGATATATCTAAGGTCGGGATACCATCACATCTGGATAAAATATGAAGACATTTGTAAAACTGCTTTCCGTACCAGGTATGGACACTACGAGTTTGTGGTGTTACCATTTTGATTGACTAATGCACCAACAACCTTTATGAGGTTGATGCATGGTTTATTTCACCCCTTTCTAGATAATTTTGTGTTAATATTTATTGATGACATTTTAGTTTATTCCAAGAATGTAGAAGAGCATAAAGAGCACTTACAGATAGTGCTGGAAATGTTACGGAAGCATCAGCTATATGCTAAGTTTGGCAAGTGTGATTTCTTCAAGGAATAAATACAGTACATTGGTCACGTTATTTCTGCTAAGGGAATTGCAGTTGACTCGGAGAAAATCAGAACAATTATGGAATGGAAGATACCCAAAAATGTGGCAGACATAAGATCCCTTATGGGTTTGGCCTGTTATTATCGGTGGTTCATTGAAGGATTTTTAAAGATTGCCTTCCAAATTACTTCCTTACAAAGGAAGGGAAAAATATTTAAATGGACGAAGGAATGTCAAGAAGCTTTTGAAAAGTTAAAACTTTTATTAACTACAACTCCAGTGTTAAGGGTAGTTGATCCCAATAAGGATTTTGAAGTATACACATATGCGTGTAAAGAAGGAGTTGGGGTGATTCTATGACAAGAAGGTAAGGTAGTTGCCTATGAATCATGGAAAGTAAAAGAGCATGAACAACGATACTCAGCTTATGATTTGGAGCTAACAGCAGTAGTGCATACACTCTGGGTATGGAGGCACTACTTGCTTGGAAAGAGATTTGTACTCAAAACTGATCATAGCAGCTTAACCATTTATTTTAAGCAAGATGATCTTAATTCTCGCCAGACAAGGTGGAATTATTTTCTGAGCGAGTTTGACATTGATATGCAGCATGTGAAGGGTAACAAGAATAGAGTAGCTGATGTGTTAAGTAGAAAGCTACATGGTGTTTATGAACTGTACTATAATAAGATTGAATGCAAATTTCTAGAGAAAATAAAAACAGAAGCTGAGAAGGATACGAAATACCAGTTCATGTGGCAGCAAGCAGAGGAGTCGAGAAAACAAGGAAAATATGTTGATTACAGAATTAACAAGGATGGGCTGCTAACTTTTAAGGAGAGGATTTTGATTCAAAATCGAATGGAATTGAAGGAACTAATTCTAAATGAGTATCACCGAAGTCACTACTCTGGACATCCTGGGTATCAGAAAATGCTAACAGTAATTAGGAAAAACTACTTTTGACCAGGTATGAGAAGAGATATTGCAGAATACCTCAACAAGTGTTTGGAGTGCTAGCAAGTGAAGGTGGAGCATCGACACCCAGCCGAGCTGATGTAGCCTATACCGGTATTGGAATGGAAGTGGGAGGTTATATATTTAGACTTCATTAGTCGTTTACCAAGATCAAAGAAGCATAATGACTCTATAATGGTGGTGGTAGATTGATTAAGCAAAGAAATACATCTTATACCAGTGCAGTCTACTTATATGACGGTGAAAATAGTAGACATCTTTATGCGAGACTGCATGGTATCCCAAAGACTGCCATATCTGACAGGGATGTGAAGTTTACTTCAGCATTCTGGAAAACGTTATTTACAGGATTGGGAACTCAAATTAATTTCAGCACTACTTACCATCCATATATGGACGGGTACACTGAGTGAGTGAATCAAATCCTAGAGGATATGTTACGTATGCATGTAATGCAATAGCCAACTAGGTGGGAAGAATATCTGCACTTAGTAGAATTTGCATACAATAATGGATATCAGGAATCTCTTAAGATGAGTCTATTTAAAGCATTATACGAACGACATTGTAGCACTCCTATTAATTGGAGTAGCCAAAAAACCAAGCTGATGCTTGGACTGGAAATGCTAGCTGAAATGGAGTCAAAAGTAAGGAAGATCTGAAAAAAAGCAACTCAGGATAGATAAAAAGTATATGCAGATAAGAAAATGTCTTATCGTGAGTTTGATGTGGGAGACCATGTGTACATAAGAATCAAAACAAAGAAAAGCACTTTAAGTTGGGCCTCTTGTGCCAAGTTGGCTCCTAGGTTTTGTGGCCCTTTCCAAATGCTGGAAAGGGTAAGACCCGTGGCTTACCGATTGGTGTTGTCTAGTCATATCCGTGTACACAAGGTATTTCATGTATCATTATTAAAATGATACGTACATGACCCAAAGCACGTAATCCATTGGCAAAGTATTCAGGTAGGATATGAAACAATACTTGATTAGAAATGCTAAAGTTTATGAGAAAATTAATTCAAAGTTTGTTGATTGCAGGTCCAACTGGACGGTGAGTTTCTGGTCGAGCCTCAATGTATAATCGATCAGAGAGAAATCATGCTCCGGAAACAAGACATAACCCAGGTTAAGGTGCAGTGGAAGCACTTTGGTCCGGATGAAGCTACCTAGGAGGATGAAGGTTTTGTTCGGGAAGCTTACCCATAACTTTTTGTTGGAGCAGATTGAGAACACCGAGGACGGTGTTCACTTAGGGGGGGAAGTTGTAACATCTAGTTTAAATGCTAACTGATGATTAAGTTATGTTGTTAATACATTAATAAAATTAATTGTTATTTGTTTGGAAATAGTACATTAAGAACATAAATTAATTTTGATTAAATAAAATTGTTATGGAAGTGATTTCCATAAAAGAATAATAGGCTGATGGTAAAAATTAATTCAAGAACTGAGAGTTAGTTGAACATAATCAATTCAAATAGCTACCCCAACCTCTGAGGATAAATAAATATCCCTGTGAGGAAGAGGGGTTTTGTTTGGTAACTAGAGAAGGAAATTTGTAGAGAAGAATTCCTGAGTTAGTGGTAACTAGTGGAATACTCTGATTTCTGATAATTGAATGTAATAGAAGACTATTCTGGAATATCCTGAGGTCTCTTCCAGTAATTCTGTCAACTCACATAGCTCAGACTTGGAGCACAGGGGAGATACGAGGACGTGATTGCCTCTCTCAAGGTAGGGAGGAACAACATCAGTCAGAAAACGAGGAACAAATAAGTTCATCTACCATTGGAACTCTTAATTGGTTATGTATGGAAAGTTAACAGTTTAATTGTAAAGATCTGGAAGAAACTACAGTACCTAAATTTGTGAAATGATAGATTCTATCCACGTACTTCTTTTGTTAAATAGTATGGTCAGTTGGATTTCAAATTTAATTCTGAAAAAGATAAGACAGAGAAATGTTAACTCAGAATCCTCGTGAATAAGGCTCTGAGTTGGTCATTCTCTGCAACTCTAGTAATCACGGACAGAATGGTCTGGCCATTTTGCATTTTCTAAAGAAACAATGGAAAGAAAAGCAAGAACAGAAGTGCTAAAGCTTAAAAACAAGTTCTTTGTAGATTAATCTGTGATATACTAGACTTGTATTAAAAACTTAGATAAGAAATCAAGACATGCAAGTATTCATGTAAAAATCAGTACTATAGGAGAATGAAAATTACTTCTAAAATTAGAAGCGCTATTCTCCGCTAGCAGAATACAAGAAATGCGAACTCAAACCCTCATCTGATAAATATTAACAAGTACTATAGATTTAAACTCTAGAAATAAGAACAATAGAATACAGAAGCTTACTTTTTAAATATATCAGAATAGCAAGTTTCAGATAAATGGATATAAGTTCCTAACATTGAAAAAAAATAAACAAAACTTATGTCATCGGTGCAGAGTACAATTTCCTTTGTGAATACAGCCATAAGATTTTCTCTTTATCTAGATATTCAAGAAATTCGGATTTAATACAGTCATCACTACCAACCCAAAACACTGCAACGATATAATGATAATATTCATAAATCATTACTGAATGGAGACAATACTAGTTTACACTTGAATCTTAGGAAAATATTGTGTTGAGTCTCAAATCTGCATTTTTCTTATACATCTTCCTAGACCTTTTTCATTCACCTGAACCTTCCAAATTGTCAATATCATTGTATATTAATTGCAAAAGAGCATCTAAAATGGTTTTTAACTATATTTTTGTGTCTGCTGTTTGATTTAGATTTTTGCTCATCTAGCTGCGGAATCTTGCCATTTTCCGCAGCTGCTGCAACTTTCCGCAGCCATTTTGTGAAAGTCTATGTTGCAGGTGTCTTCAGGTAAAACGAGCCACATGGGCAAGTCAGAAATGATGTGGACATGGATTGTGTCCTATTGGCTTGAGCAAATTCACTTAAGGAGGCTGTGGTCAAAGGTGGCCAAGTGGAAGTCAACCGTAGAGTCCCACGGTGACAAGACTCTGTTTCTCATCACGTGAGGATTTGCATGACCGTTTCTAACTTACGGGAGACACATCAACACCTGTACACGGCTCCATAAGCCGAATCCAACATCCACTCCTCATAGATTTACTCCTCACTGCGGCCATGATGCTGGATCCCTGGACGTGATGATTTACGTGTCTCCATCAGCATAAACTTTAGGGAATTAGTTATATTACCTTTGTTATAAATAACGCGTTTGCATACGCATATTAGATTAGTCTCCATTAGCCTCCAGATAGCTCTGTAATGTAATTACGTTGCCACTGTGCCGTAATATCACCTCTCTGTTACGACTGCATTTTAATATATAAGAAGACTCTGTTTCCAAGTGTAATTCGTATTTGAAGGATGTTGCCAAGGCTGGTGCAGAGGGCCCCTGCACACGCTGAGGTTTTGTGCATTATTGTATAGTTCTGTTTTATTTCTTTAAGCTCATTGTGCCATAAGTCATTCATGTGTTTATACATTACATCTTTCATGGTATTTATGCTTCATCTCTGTTTATAATCTTTCATGCTTTACATCTTACTTCTGTCCATAATCTTTCATGTTTTACGTTGTTGTTAACTGATCAGTGTTCTTGTTTCAGATCACAAATAGGCAGCCCGGGCATTTTCATAACTTTTTGACTAATGAAATGGAATTAATATTGTTCTGCTGCTAATTTACTTTTCTTAGTTTCTGTTTAATTTCAGTACTGCTTTGTTTATTTCAGTCTTGCTCATTTGCTTTAGTAGTTAGACTTAGATATATTACATTGCTCAAGACATCTTCAGTTACCTCCGAAAGCCATAGCTGGACTAATGGCGAGGGATTGAATTATGAATGTGTAGTTTGATATTAGTTTACTTTCTGCAAGTTAGGAATATTAAATTTCTCATGACATTTTCAGTTACCTCCGAAAGCCATAGCTGGACTAATGGCGAGGGATTGAATTATGAATGTGTAGTTTGATATTAGTTTACTTTCTGCAAGTTAGATATCAGGTTACTCAAGTTGTTTATGGTTGCCTCCGAAAACCATAGCTGGACTAATGGTGAGGGATCAGAAGATAAGTTGATGTAATTTGATTTAGATTTACTTTGTTGCAACTTTTGGATTTCTTTAGGCATAGTTTCTTTTGTGTTTGAACAGCAGCAAGGATAATGAGTTTCATGATCAGTAGTTCATTGTTTGTTTGACTAGAATAATGATGCAATTTCATTTTCTTTGAAGAATTAATTTTGTCATTGTGTGTTTTAAAATTCTTTTGAAGTTTGGAAAATCATTAGAAAGACATTGTTGTCTTGAATATTTGTCTCCATACTTGTTTTTCAGAATTTCATAAAAAATCCAAAAACGACCAAAATGTAAGAGATAGGTTATCTTGCACATATAGTGCGCCACACTTCATCAGCTTACGAATCCCGGATTGATAAATTAATGTAGCAATTTAGGACACACTAAATTGACCAAAGATTTTGGCGTCGTTGCCGGGGAAGTGTAACTAGGTAGCCAATTTCTTTAAAAAAAAACAAAATAATAAAAGAAGGGAAAACTTGATAACTTCTTGAAGTATGCTCTCCTCTTTCACCTAGTGTGATCTGGAGGATCAGAAAAGAGAGTTATTGGTTCAGTAATTTCTTACGTATGCTCTCTTCTTGCACCTAGTGTGACCTGGAAGATCAAAAAGAGAATTATTAGCCCAACTTTAAAATAAAAAAAAATGACATGCATAGAGCAAGAGATTCTAGGGGAAGGTTTATAGCTAAAGCCAAGAGTTCGATTTTCACAACTCCATCTTCTTCAAGGCATAGACAAGATTCACCACCATCTACCCCTAGCCTTAAGATTTTTGGAATTCAAGGAGCAGCTGAATTAGAGGATTCTCCTATACAACCTACTAAATCTCATTTAGAAAAGGAAGAGACTCCCTCTCATCCTCCCTTGATAGAAGAACCAGAGGAATTTAAGGACTCTAAAGAAACTATCATGGCAGAAATAATAGATGGATTTAGAGGTAGAGGTAGAGGAGGAGGAAACAATGGAGACAACAATGGTGAAGGTAATAATGAAAGAAATAGGGAAGGAGACAACTTGTTTGGATTCCCCATAGTTGATGAGGAAACTCATACAACGATGAAAAATATCTCACCATCTGTCCTGCCTAACTTTTATGGATTGCGAAGTGAGGATCCTGAAACATTTCTGTTTGAGTTTTAAGTCGTGTGCCGAACCTATGACTATATGGAAGACTCTCAAAAACTCAAACTGTTTCCTTCAACATTGAAGGGAGCTGCTTTGAAATGGTTCATGGGATTAGCCACTCAAACTATTAGGACTTGGAATGATATGAAACAAACATTTTTGGATAGATATTTGGACTATTGTATGCCCACCAATCACAAGGATGAGGTATTCAAAATGATGCAAAAAGAAGACGAAAACTTGGAAGATTTACTTGAAATATTTCAATACAACTTAAAAAGAGCAAAGATGAGCAACCTAGATGATGAAACCTTGAAAGCCCTCATATTAAAAGCCATTAGAGATGAATGGATAGATATTTTAAACATGATGGGGAAAGGAGACATTTCTCAACTTCCACTTCATGACATAACAGAACTATGTGTCCATCTCTCAAGAGGAAAATCTAAAACAGGAAAAGGGCCTAGGGATCCTTCTCTTATTAGGGCTAACAAATCTGCAACTGGATCAGTAAGTAGGGCAGAGATTGGTAATATGTTTGATGAATTCAAAACTGATATCTTAGGGAGCCTTAGTGAACAACTAGACACCCTTAAAATCCAAAACAAGCAGAAAGCAGAAACAGATGCTCTAGCCATCTTTTGTTCGAAATGTAGGAAGAAACATGCTTTAAGGGAATGTCCCTTGGATGCAAAAGTTGTAGAAACATGTATAATTTGCTCGGAGAATTATGAGATCAAGGATTGTCCTTCAATTCCTGGACTCAAAGCTATCTTTCAAGAAGACCCAAATTCAGTAGAATCTCTCTGTTTTGTTGCAAGAAGACCTTGGCAGGGACAACAAACTAAAGGGTTTAACAACCCTATGAATCTTCAAACCCCACCAAATTGGAATCCTTGGCAACAACCTTGGCCCCAACATCAAAATCCATATCAGCCATGGGTACAAGGGATGCAAAATCCTTATGGGAGATTTGCTCAATTTTACCAATATCCTCCATCTTTTCAAAATCAACAAGCTCCACAACTTCCAAACCCAAACCCACAACTTTCATTGTCATTTCCACAACAACAACCTTCTCAAAAAAATCTAAATCCTCAACTCATGCTCCCATACCAACAAAAGACAAATCAACTTCCAGCTCAGCCATTGCCAAATCCTAACAACAAAAATCCTCAGAATACTTACATGATAGAAGGACAACAATTTCCTACCTATATGATTGTTCCTCTCAATGATGTACAACTCAGATCTGGTAGAGTTTTAGAAAAACCTTCTATAGATATTCAAGAGCAAGATACCTCTGAGGAGGACTCTCTTAAAGTCAATAAGGGTTCTGAGGAAGCATCTCTTCAAAATTCAAGCATTCAAAAAGAAAAAGAAAAGTTAACACCCACAACTCCTATAGTTGAGCAACCTGCATCTTCATCTACACCTCCTTTTCCTGAAAGACTACAAATTGACAAAGGGGTGGAAAAACAAATCTTGTTGCCTAACTATGATTTTCTAGATGAATTGAAGAATGTTTGTATCAAGATTCCCTTGCTACAAGCCATTCAAGAGATTCCTATTCTAGCAAAAACAATAAAGGAGTTGAGTTTCAAAAGACCAAGAAGGAAACTAAAAGACACAAGAAGAATCCACCTGGTAGGAAAAATTGCAGATATTATGATGGGGAAAATTACCATGCAGAAGTATGTAGATCCAGGAAGTCCAATTGTCAAGACACATATAAATGGGATAGAAATTCCAAACACATTGATTGACTTAAGGGCTGCTATTAACATTATGAGTAGACAGACTATGGACCAGCTAAAACTTCCTAACCTTCTTTTTACACCTACTTTACTGCAACTTGCAGATCGATCAATTATTAAACCAGGTGGTGTATTAGAAGATATTTCAGTCTCCTTAGATTCTTGGGAATATCCAGTAGATTTTATGATTTTGACTCCCAAGAGTAATCTAGGAGGGCACCCACTTATCTTAGGAAGACCTTGGCTAGCCACAGCTGATGCTTTTATTAGTTGTAGATCTGGGATATGTACATTTCTAATGGTAATTCGACAAAGAAATTCAATTTGTATCCTCCAGCAAAAGCAATCACAGAAGTAGGAGACAATGAATGGGTCGATGATGAGGACATTATACAACCTGTCTTTACCATTTCTGAAATCAGTGAGGATAGTCAAATTTTGAACACATTAGAAAATTTTGAGACATCTTCAGAATATGACCCCACACAATTTCAGTTTGAATCTGACATAGAATATTTATCATCAAGACAAATGTCTCTTTACTCTATGGAAGAGTTTGGTAGTTCTACTATTGAGATTTTTCCAGGAAAAACATTGAATATCAACAAACATTTGGAAAAGTCACAACAAGAAGGACTAACCAAAATCTTGCAAAAACATTCTACTGCATTTGCATGGGAGTATACTAACATGAAAGGTATTGATCCTAAGACTTGCATCCATCATATCTATATTGAGGAAAATAGTAGACCAATCAGACAACCTCAAAGAAGGATGAATCCAAATCTTAGGGAGATAGTGAAAGAAGAGCTCCAAAAACTACTCAATGTAAACTTCATTTATCCAATTTCAGATAGCCGATGGGTTTCTCCTCTGGTTATAGTACCTAAAAAGAATGGTAAATAGAGGGTATGCATTGATTACAAGGAATTTAACAAAGCAACTTTGAAGGATCACTTTCCTTTGCCTTTTATTGATCAGGTATTAGACACATTAGCAGGTAAAAAGTACTTTTCATTTTTGGATGGTTTTAGTGGCTATAATCAAATTCAGGTAGCACCTGAAGATCAAGATAAGACCACATTCACCTGTCCATGGGGAACTTTTTCCTATCGAGTACTTCCTTTTGGGTTATGTAATGCACCCGCAACATTCCAAAGAGCAGTACTAGGAATTTTTTATGATCTAATCCATGATTGTGTAGAGGTTTATATGGATGATTTTACAGTTTATGGTAATTCATTTGAAGAGGCATTAGAAAATTTGGAAAAAGTTCTTATAAGATGTAAAGAAACAAACATTTCATTAAGCCATGAAAAATGCTTTATGATGTTTACTGAAGGGATTGTTTTAGGACATCATATTTCGGGAGATGGGATTAAGGTTGATAGATCAAAAGTTGAAGTCATCTCTAAGTTACCTATTCCAAATTGTCAAAGAGATGTTAGAAGTTTTCTAGGATTTACTGGTTACTATAGAAGATTTATAGAAAACTTCACTAAAATAGCATCTCCACTCTTAAAATTGCTTACAAAAGACTGTGAATTTAAATGGGATCCTGATTGTTAATCAGCTTTTGAAACTTTGAAAACAAGAATATCTGAAGCACCTATCTTGAGAGGACCAAATTGGAAACTTCCTTTCCATATTTCTACGGATGCTTCAGATACAGCTCTAGGAGCTGTGTTGGGTCAAAAAGATTTAGTTCCTTATGCCATTTATTAGACCAGTAAAAATTTGACTCCCACAGAGTTAAACTATACTGTGACTGAAAAAGAGTTTTTAGCTGTTGTTTATGCAATCAATAAATTTAGACATTATATAACAGGCTATGAAATTTTTATTCATACTGACCATTCTGCAATTAGATATTTAATGAACAAACCTGTTACTAATGGCAAAGTGACAAGATGGCTCTTCTTTTACAAGAATTCAATATTACTGTGTTGGATAGACCAGGAAAACAAAATATAGTAGCAGATTTCTTGTCTAGGATTCAGAATACTAAAGAAGATTCTCCTGTAGAGGATAATTTTCCTGATGAATACTTGTTTGCAGTAACTATTAAAACTCCTTGGTATGCAGATATTGCTAACTATTTGGTTACAGGGAAACTACCTTCACATTTATTTCCAAGAGAAAAACGAAAAATTATTCAAGAGAGTTCAAAATATTCATGGATTTCTAACGAATTGTTTAAAACAGGGCCAGATCTTGTGATCAGAAGATGTGTCAGGGAAGATGAAATGCCTGATATTCTTAAGGCATGTCGTGATGAACCATGCGGCGGACACTTTGCAGACAAAAGGACGGCCTATAAAATCCTCTCTTTAGGATATTATTGGTCTTCCCTCTTCAAAGATGCAAAACAATATGTCAAAAGGTGTGACAGCTGCCAAAGAGTAGGGAAACCTACCCTTTCAAATGAAATGCCATTGCAAACACAGGTACTCATTGAACCCTTTGAAAAATGGGCTTTAGATTTCATTGGACCTATTAATCCACCATCTAAGCAAAAGAAGTATATATTGGTTTGTACCGATTATGTTACTAAATGGGTGGAAGCTAAAGCATTAGTATCTGCTACTGAAAATTCAGTTATTCATTTTCTTTATGAGGATATTTTTACTCGCTTTGGTGTTCCAAGAGAAATTGTGACAGATCAGGGGAGCCAATTCACATCTAATTTGGTGGAGAAGTTGATGGAATAATACAAAATCAAGCACATAAGATCTACTCCTTACCATCCGCAAGCAAATGGTCAAGTGGAGTCCACAAATAAAGTTCTTGAAAGTATCATCACCAAAACTGTTCATCTACATAGAAGAGATTGGGCAGAAAGGCTTCCTGAAGCCTTGTGAGCCTACAGAACTACATGGAGAAATACAACAGGACATTCTCCCTATGAACTTGTTTATGGGAAAGAAGTCCTGGTCCCCATTGAGTTCCAAGTCAAGACCTTCAAGATAGCAGTTCAATTAGGGATGAATTTATCAGAAGCCCAAAAGCATAGAATGGAGCAATTGAATGAGCTAGATGAGATCAGACAAGAGACAATTCTATGAACTGATCTAGTTCAATATCAAAGAGCTAAATGGCATGACAAGTACATCAAAGAGAAGAAGTTTCAAGAAGGAGATTGGGCATTGTTATTTGATTCCAAGTTTAAAGATTTTCAAAGAAAATTTTAGACTCATTGGCTTGGGCCATATGAGATTGACAAGATCTTTAGCAATGGAGCGGTAAGAATCAAGACCATTGATGAGTTTCAAACTCCTCTTATTGTGAATGGCCACAGATTGAAAGTTTATCATAAGCCACTCTCAAAAGAGGATTTTGTCAAAATGTTTCAAGAAAATTCTGCAATCAGGCTGGTACAGAAGAATTCTTCTTCTCCACCAACCTAGCTTTTGTTCTTTCAATTTAAAAAATAATAATAATAATAATATTTGTATAAGCCTGAAAACCAATCACTGATTGGCAGCCTTATACAGAAAATATAGGGTGAAAATCAGGAACACCTGACACTATATTTTCCAAAAAAAATAATTTCTCTTTCATTTCATAAGTTTTGTAACCACTCCATTCCATTCCACTTCATTCCACTTCATTTCACTTCATTTCACTCCATTCCACTTCATTTTATCTATTTCATTCCATTTCACCAATAAAATTCTTTTTCATGACCATTTCCATCTAGTCATTTGTCATCCGTTCATTTTCATTCACCCAAATAATAGATGTGTCAGTTTCCGCAGCTGACATCTGTTTCCGCAGCTGACTCCAGTTTCCGCAGCCAGAAGCAGATTCCGCAGCTACCACTCTGTTTTCAAAAGAATGTACAACCAGATGTTATTTCCATAACCATGAAATCAAATGCAGGTGTGAGGACCAATTATGAAGACATGGGGCATTCAAGATATCAATGAGGAGCAACTAATTGAAGACCAAGGAAAAAGGCAAGAATTCCAAGGTATGAGTAAAATTTATTTCAAATAGCATTGAAAACACATTTTTATATAGTTATGAACCATATGCTCCATTATGTGCAATGAATATATTGAAAAACTCCGTAACCCTTTCACGATCTCCATATGATCCTCCCACATTCATTTTCAAACGGTCCCATAATTAAACCTCCGATCTTCACTCAAACTTCGATACTCCACCTGTGACAATGAGACGTAGTTGATTTGACTCCGGCTTCTTTCAGCCGCATAAAATCCGTAGCCGTTGTATAAACGTGCTTACATTTATTTTGCAGCCACCAAATTTTAAAACACTGCCAGATGTGTTATACTCCTCCTATTGTTCTATTAATATCACAGCCGCATTTCTGCCGTGCTCACGTAACCCTTCTATGTTCCGCTTCACTCCATTTCATTCTCTGTTACGCTACAGTCTGTATACCCACTCTCTGATATCTACCTACAGTCATTGTGCTCATTTCCGTTAATTCAACCATTCTACTTCCATTGAACCCTCCTCCACGCAGGCAAGTTTTTAAAGAGCAGAAAGAAGAATGGGTAATTTGTTAAGAGCAGAACCAGAAGGACCTAAATTCATGGAAGGATACCCGCAAGTCAAGGATATATTGAAGAAGGCAAAGTGGCTGCGGTTTATCCAAAAGTTCAGAGGCTACCATAAAGAGGTGACAAAAGCCTTTGCAAGATCTTTCAATGGCCTGGAGGTAGAGATTGGAGACCTTAAGTTCACGGTGAATGAGGCATATATAGCATCTGCCACAGCTTCTTCAAGAGGGTGAACAATGGTTTAAGAAAAAAAACATTAATGATGAAGCCTGGAGAGTAATTCTACATAACCCAGGTATGGACATAACTATTTTTAAAAGAGGAATTCATGTTCATGCTTTGAAAGAGGAATGGGCTATGTTGCTGCTAGTTGTTCAAAAATTTATCACCTGTGAAGGCCGTTTTGGGTCCATGTACATGTACCATACCACATTGCTGATGAATTTTCTAGATAATCAAACTCTCAATCTCCCATATTTTCTGTTAAATAGTTTGAAGAAGATGTCTGTGACTGTTCAGAAACATTTAGGAGATGTAGAACCACATCTATATCACCATGGTCTTGTAAAAATTTTGATTGAAAAAGAGTTAAAGGAGAAGAAGGACACATGGGAACAATTTTTGATTAGAAATTTCTTTGAGAAACCTCAAGAAATTCCTAAAGGTAGCACATCAAGAAGGAGTAGGAGAAAAATAACAAATGATGAAACTCAAAGTACTCCTACTACTACAATTGAAAGCACTAGTAGGGTAGAGAGACTGTTAAAAAGGAAGAAGAAAGAAACCAAGGGTAAAAAGCCAATAACATCAAAAGAGAGAAAAAGTATTGAGGCTATGCATCAAACCCCTTCTTCCGAAGAAGATCATCAAGTGTTATCTGAGAGATTGGTTCATCTTCAAGAACAATTATCTATAGCCAAGAAGAAAGAGAAAGGGAAACAAAAGCAAAAAGATAGTGGTCCACAGTGTGTGAGAAGAAGTTCCAGGCTTAAGGGGAAGTTGAGGAAAACGCAAATGAAGGGACCTCATTTTATCGATTTGGGAGAAGAAACATCTGAACAGTCCCCAGCTGACTATAGTCCATCTCACTCTCAGTTAGTCAGTGAACCCGGTTCATTTCATTCTCAGTCAAACATTGAACATAGTCCATCCCATTCTCAGCCAGATGTTGATGTGAGCCCTTCTCAGCCAGATTTTGAAGACAACTCTCCTTCACGGCACTTTGGGGACAGCCCAATAAAAATGACACCTGATATAGACCCCAAGCAGCAAGAAGTATATGATTATATAGAATCTTTAGAAAAAGCAGCTACAGGTCCCAGTACTTCATCCATTCAGCCTCACATATCACAAAATGATCTAGTCCAATCACTGAAACAGGAAGTCTTTGAGCTAGAGCTTTTAAATAGACACATTAAAAATGAAAATGAGACATTGAAGGAACAAAGAAAATTGGACAAAATAATTCATGATAATACCATGCTACATCTGGGAATATGGCAAAAGAAGAACAAGAAATTGAAAAAGAAATGCCAGAAGTTAAGCAGAGCACTGGTTAATATCAAATTTAGATGCTTAATGAAGAAGCCCAGGATGTTAGCAGCACCAGGGAAGAAGAGGAGAGGATTGGATGTACTGGCTGAAGTGTCAAGGCATATGAACTGAAGAAGGATTATCAAAATTTTGGTTGCATGAGGACATGCAACACCTTCATAGTGGGGGTATGTTGAGTCTCAAATCTGCATTTTTCTTATACATCTTCCTAGACCTTTTTCATTCACCTGAACCTTCCAAGTTGTCAATATCATTGTATATTAATTGCAAAAGAGCATCTAAAATGGTTTTTAACTATATTTTTGTGTCTGTTGTTTGATTTAGATTTTTGCTCATCTAGCTGTGGAATCTTGCCACTTTCCGCAGCTGCTGCAACTTTCCGCAGCCATTTTGTGAAAGTCTATGTTGCCGGTGTCTTCAGGTAAAACGAGCCACATGGGCAAGTCAGAAATGATGTGGACATGGATCGTGTCCTATTGGCTTGAGCAAATTCACTTAAGGAGGCTGTGGTCAAAGGTGGCCAAGTGGAAGTCAACCGTAGAGTCCCACGGTGACAGGACTCTGTTTCTCATCACGTGAGGATTTGCATGACCATTTCTAACTTACGGGAGACACATCAACACCTGTACATGGCTCCATAAGCCGAATCCAACATCCACTCCTCATAGATTTACTCCTCACTGCGGCCATGATGCTGGATCCCTGGACGTGATGATTAACGTGTCTCCATCAGCACAAACTTTAGGGAATTAGTTATATTACCTTTGTTATAAATAACGTGTTTGCATACACATATTAGATTAGCCTCCAGATAGTTCTGTAATGTAATTACGCTGCCACTGTATCGTAATATCACCTTTCTGTTATGAATGCATTTTAATATATAAGAAGACTCTGTTTCCAAGCGTAATTCGTACTTGAAGGCGGTTGCCAAGGCTGGTGCAGAGGGCCCCTGCACACGCTGAGGTTTTGTGCATTATTGTATAGTTCTTGTTTTATTTCTTTAAGCTCATTGTGCCATAAGTCATTCATGTGTTTATACATTACATCTTTCATGGTATTTATGCTTCATCTCTGTTTATTATCTTTCATGTTTTACATCTTACTTCTGTTCATAATCTTTCATGTTTTACGTTGTTGTTAACTGATCAGTGTTCCTGTTTCAGATCACAAATAGGTAGCCCGGGCATTTGCATAACTTTTTGACTAATGACATGGAATTAATATTGTTCTGCTGCTAATTTACTTTTCTTAGTTTCTGTTTAATTTCAGTACTGCTTTGTTTATTTCAGTCTTGCTCATTTGCTTCAGTAGTTAGATTTAAATATATTAAATTGCTCATGACATTTTCAGTTACCTCCGAAAGCCATAGCTGGACTAATGGCGAGGGATTGAATTATGAATGTGTAGTTTGATATTAGTTTACTTTCTGCAAGTTAGAAATATTAAATTGCTCATGACATTTTCAGTTACCTCTGAAAGCCATATCTGGACTAATGGCGAGGGATTGAATTATGAATGTGTAGTTTGATATTAGTTTACTTTCTGCAAGTTAGATATCAGGTTACTCAAGTTGTTTATGGTTACCTCCGAAAACCATAGCTGGACTAATGGTGAGGGATCAAAAGATAAGTTGATGTAATTTGATTTAGATTTACTTTGTTGCAAATTTTGGATTTCTTTAAGCATAGTTTCTTTTGTGTTTGAACAGCAGCAAGGATAATGAGTTTCATGATCAGTAGTTCATTGTTTGTTTGACTAGAATAGTGATGCAATTTCATTTTCTTTGAAGAATTAATTTTTTCATTGTGTGTTTTAAAATTCTTTTGAAGTTTGGAAAATCATTAGAAAGACATTGTTGTCTTGAATATTTGTCTCCATACTTGTTTTTCAGAATTTCATAAAAAATCCATTTATAAATCAGCTATAAAAATATTAATTTTTTTTCGTTATTATGTTTTTCCACCACAAACTTCACGTTTCATAAAATTCAAATTTTTTCTACAAACTAACCTTCAATGTTAAACAGATTTCACGTTTCATAAAATTCAAAGTTCAAACCCAGGTAAAGTCGAAACCTGGTCAAGTGTTCTGAGAATCCACGACAGCGGGTAAGTATGGGAAAGAGCGTTTGAAAGAGCCAACGATTCGAACTAAAGACAGGCCAGAAGGACTTGGAGCCAGTCAAGACCTGTCTGGCTACAAAATTTGACCCAAAAAACACGCCATCCGTGTAGAAATAGTACATCAGGTGGACTATTTGATACCCAAGTGATCATGTAAACTGTACCAGCAAATAAACCCAATTCTAAAATGTATAGGTATTTCTTTTGCATGCTTCATTTTCTGGGCTATTTTCTGGGCTCTTAGCAAGGCACAAGAATATCTTTGGCACTGTTGTGGTTTCTACAAGTGATGGCCGCTCCCTACGATTTACTGAAGGTGAGTCGACTTGTTATATGTATTTTGGCTGAGCGAAGCGCTGTGGTTTGGATTTATGGATGATGGTTTGGATTGGGCAGGATCTGGGATTTACCTGAAATTCAATATTGAATTTGTGGCATAGAAATTTCTGTGAAGATTCTGGGATTGAGGTTGACTTTCTGTTTATGTGTTGCAGGCCGTGGGCAATACCAATTGCGCCAACACTCTAGATGTGGCTCTAAGATTGGGCAAGTGCCTTCTTACATCAGAGGTTGATAGCTCCAGTAATTCAAGCAAGCCTAATTATTATTCACTAGCATTCAAAGCGATGGGGGCCGATTTAACTAAAACAGACTACGAGGAGACCAAGGCTGTGATCGAGAAGGAGTCGAACTCGTCACCTGCGGCTGTGGCTGCTTCATTTTTGCTGCCGAATAAGGCAGGGTTGGAAAAAATGGGAAATCAGACTCCCTCAGCCCAGCGCAAGGTAACGTCGTCCCAATACAAGGGGGTGGTCGCGCAGCCCAACGGGCGTTGGGGCCCGCAAATATATGAGAATCACGGATGGGTGTGGCTGGGAACATTCAACTCTGAAGAAGACGCCGCCAAGGCTTACGATAGAGCTGCCATAAAGCTTCGCAGTGACGAAGCCATGACCAACTTCAACTTCGCCAACAGGCATCCGGAGGCCTTCTTTCTCCGCGGCCACTCCAATACTGAAATCGTCGACATGCTCAAAAGACACACCTACGACGAAGAACTTGACAACGACAACAAGAACTCCTTGGCACCCTATCCCGACATCGCGTGGTCGACAACGTGAGAACCCCACGAGCACCTGTTCGACAAGGCTGTCACGCCCAGCGATGTCGTGAAGCTGAACCATCCACGGAAGCTTCAGTAAAAATATGGTGGTCCTAACCATAAAGTTATTCAAACTTAAGGAAATGGTGGACAAGCTTTTGAAAATATGAGTTATAAACCTATGTAACTAATAGTAAAAACCTTATACTACAACAATAATTCCGTAAGAACACTAAAACACCTTTTAAGTTAACTTACCATGAACTTGAAGATGGAAATCCTGTCAACGCTGAAAGAAATCAGAAAGGGGTTGTTGCAGAGGCAGTAGTTCCTTCCGCAGAGCGATGGAATGAAATGATTGATAAGAAAAGGAAGTGGTTAGGGAAGGGATGTCATTACCCATAACCCTAAACCAAATCCACTGGCGGATTCCAGGTGGGTCAGATCAATGGCAGAGAGTTTGTCCACTTGTCTGCATGGATAGTTGACAGCATGGAGGCGGTGTTTCCAATCACCGAAAATTGAATTACATTAAATCCATACAAATATATACCATGCAGAAAGATTACAACTAAACCTAAAGGTTGACTGCTAAGAGTACGAGTACAGTGAAATCATTAAATCGATTATATAGATTGATAGTTGGTCTTCTCGAGAAGCACAAAACCAAAACATTAATCTTTATGGAAGATTGTAATCGATTAACATATAAAGTATTCACTTAAATGTGGAATAGCTAATGCATATGTGTAGTGTTGTTAGGATTTTTGTTAAGATAGTCTACTAGCGCATAGAATTGTGAAGTGATATGTGAAATAAAACGAAGAATGAAGTGTAATATAAATGTAATTAGAAGTAAAAGTATTTGTAAAGTGAGAATTTTTTTTTATGAATGTATGTATGGATGTTACAAGTTGTATGAGAGTGACGTTCACACGCTGGGACCCTATGGGTCATCTAATGATTTAAGCTGTGTATATTGATGCATAGAGAAAAAAAGTATAACAGGAGATGTTATGAGAAGGGGGTCAACACAACAACCACTCCAGAACATCGGGGAACCCCAACCCCAACCAGAAATGTACCCTG